>JAVIWB010000591.1:0-161458 GCA_031893035.1 Dermolepida albohirtum | reverse complement strand
ATTAAAAAATGTGAAAACGAATAAGGTAGTGGCTGAAAGACAATATTAAATGCTTGACAAGAATGAGATATTATCAGCCAAATTAAGAAAAGGTTGAGAATGAAGCATGAAGAGCATTGGCAGTATGTTCGTTGCAATGTGCAATGAAAGTTAATGTAGAAGTGACCAGAAAAATGCCCCGCGCAACTAATATTTACGAACGAAAAGCTATATGGGTTATAATGGGATGGGTGGGATGTGATTTATTGGGGAATCTTAACTTATTGAGGATGCCTGAAGGTATTGTAAATTGAATTACAAAAGACAATGTAAAATTATGACGAATATAATACGATAAAGAATAGTCAATAAGAAAACGCATTCCATTTCATATATGTATGTATAAATGTGTATACACATATCTATTTGTAAATAATCTTGACTGCTCAAAACAATTAATGGAAATTTCATCAAAATAATAATAAATTTTAAAAAAATGATTTAACACAATTTTTTGGTTTCAACGTGCACATTATTTTACCTTGTTTGGACAAGTTTTTTTGGATCTTAGTGGATGAGTATAAAATGTTATTTTTAGTGAAGGGAAAATACAGAAATTTTCAAATTTACAGAAGTTTTATTGCAAGAATCCTTACAAGAAAACCAATATTAGAATGTTCTCCACAAATATCAAAAATGGTTTGGCATATTAATGGCACACTAATTAGTACTGACTTAGACTGACAATGATTCGTATTGCCTGAAACATTCTAGCAGTATTACCATACTCCATTCTTTACATACCAACTTCATTAGTTGTTCACGATTTTTACTTATTAGAAACGGGCATTATAATCCATAAAAATGAATTGTGCTCCCATTGCTACCGCATACAGAAGAACAATGGATCGTAGTAACTCATCCCAAATCCTGAACAGCAGAACTTGACTTTGTATGAAATAAGAGTTGTTGTGTCCTCCAGTAATTATCTTGGCTTGAGTATTTAGCCACCTATCTCATATTGAAGGTCTCGAAAAAAAACTATGGGTTATTGCTTGTGCCGTCATTGAGTAATACTATCTCCATTCATTAAAACTCAATTGAATCTACTTGCCCACGTTCTACGCGCTCTTTTATATTCTGTATTAAGAGAAATCAAAATCAACGCTTTTGGGGCATATGTATACCCCATCATATGCAAACGATTTCATGCTGTTTGCGTTGCTGATACCCTTCCAGTAGCAGTAATAAACTCACTTTGAATCTCGTTTACATTAAGATAACAATTTCTACGTGTCATTGCGAGAGGTATCGATCGCCTTTTGGTGTGCTAATACTGGCTGGCCTTGCCCCAGTCATCATTGAGCACATCCAGTTTCCAAAATGCGATTCCAATACCTAGAGATTACACTTGGCCACCCCAAACTTTTCAGAAACACCTTTTTTTCTTTTAAATTGACCTATGACTCTCCAAGCTCCTGTCCCCTGACAGATCGTATGTGTTTTTATTTCGAACAATACTCAAAATTTCAAATTGTCACTACTAATTGCACATGTAAACTTTCAGATACTGACCAGGGAGCGTCGTTGTACAATCTAGCGGCATTCGCTTTAACACATGCGTAAACATGTTAAGACACCTTTGTGAATTCATTTATTTGCTTAAAATGGTTGAAATTAGTTTATAGAAGGATCTGTAGGTGTGCATAAACGCACCATTTTTATAAATTTTACATAGAATATCCGTTAATTGTACTAATCAGTGTGTATCGAGATATAAATAATTTTATTTAAGATTTATATAGTTTTGGAAGAACGAATCCTAGTTTTAAAGTGGTTGAAACTAGTTTATAGAAATATACGTAGGTGTTATATTAACTAGAATTACTTTTCATTATCAATTATGTTGCGTATCTGTTTTGCGCCGTGAAGAATAATCTGATTGAAACAAACGTTTGAGGATTTTCCAATAAAAATTCAATATGCTCCAGTTGACATCTATTACGTGTTCTGGTTAATATGAATTCTGTATTATTGCTAACTTAATCAAAGTTATGAAATTGACTAAGTGAATAAACTGCTGATAATTATGACATTCGAATCAGAAAAACAACTAAAATGAAATACTGGAACAATTTACTAATTTACCGAAGTTCGTTCACCGAAAAACAAAAATTGCGGAGTGCAGTAACTGACCAAAAGATATGACCTTAAAAAATGGTCCGCTAGTTAACGGCTTTCAAAAAGTTCTGTTAGTAGATAAGTAATATCTTGAGAGTATGCGATGATGCATCATCTCGTTAAAGAAAAACTTCTTCATTAATTAAAATTATCTAGAAACTTCTATTGTATTCCTAACAGCTCTATTGAATTTTTTTCCCGAAGTACCATCATAAAATATAAATTATGAAATTACAAATTTAGTAATGACTTCTCTTTCTATTCTAGTAAACTGGGCAATACTAGAATAATTAACTTGTCATATTATATAGAAACAAACGGAGTTTATTAAATATGTTTCCTTAATACATCTAAAATAATTAAAACAAATAATTTAAATTTATCATAGTTGCATATACCCTAAGTATTATGTAGCAATTGTATAATATAACAACAACGAAGTAAACAAAGTGTTTGATTCTTATAAAACAGCAATTTGTTATTTAAGTCAGGTAATTAGTGGCTATAAGTAAGTAATAGTGTTTATTTTCTGCTATTTGTTTAAAATCAAATCTGCATTTCATTAACTGCTCACTTGTTAAACCCTCTTTATTTAAACTTTAATTTTCTTTTTCTTTCTCTCAAAATAGTTCACGGTATGTATAAATATGCTATCATATATTCTGTTTAAAAAATTTTGATTCACTTTAAAAATGCAAACTGAATTCCTTTCCTGTTTTCAAATTTACAGTTAACTGAAAAAGTATAATATTAATTTGTTAGGTCATTACTTGCTTTTGCATATCTTTTCATTTTCCATTGTTTCATATTTAGTAAGCTTCTTTTGTATGTTTTTGTGATATAACAAAATTTGATTTAGTTTATTTAGTTTAAGAACCAAGTTAGTATTTTCAAAACTATAAGGTCTACTTATCAACCCAATATTATTAATATTCGAGTAAAGAGAAACGGATGAGTGATTTCAGGACTTCACATATGTAAGTACACTATTCGCCCATAATAATAAAACAAAACTGTACATCTTCTATTAATAATTTCAATTCCTAGTGGTAGAAGTTAAATGCTCTTGTTTAGGGACTTTCAATGGGATCACTTTGATTTGGGGAGTAGTCTATTTAACACTAAAATTATAGAATATAACTACATCAAAATCGTTGATACTTAAAAATATATCACTTTTCAACTTCAACTAGGATCAGCAGATATTAATTTCTAGCTAACTTTCACTCAACGCTTATTTGTTTAAAGTTTTTTAACTCTATCTTCCTGTATTTCTAATGATGCATATTATTCTCAGATTTTTCCATGTTGGAAAATAAATGCAAATGAGTAAACCGCTTGAATTCTTCTTGTGATATTGATAATACTCCGTCATATCAGCAAATATATATGTAGAAAGAAATAAAAGAATTAAAATAATAATTTTTTTTTATTCAAAGCAGCAAGTTTCGTTGTCGCACCCTATATATTTGCTCATATGACGGAGTATTATCAATATCACCAGACGAATTCAAGCGGTTTACTCATTTACATTTATTTTCCAACATGGAAAAATCTGAGAATAATATGCAAATGAGTAAACCGCTTGAATTCTTCTTGTGATATTGATAATACTCCGTCATATCAGCAAATATAGAGGATGCGAAAACTAAACCTGCTGCTTTGAATAAAAAAAAATCATTGTTTTAATTCTTTTTTTTGTATTTCTGCATAATTGGAAATTTAGAATTACACGGTTTTAAAAATAATGTTAGGCAACTGACGCCCATCATTGTCAATACACTGAGCCACTCGATTTCTGAGCTTCCGGTCGACTTTTTAGGGTATGCTGGTTATTGCACGGCGAATAGTCTCCAAGTGGGTTAGGGTTCTTGGATAATCGGTGTAAACAATGTATTTCAAACATCTCCATAAAAAGTTATCGCAAGGAGTTTTAAAAAATCGCTCCTCAAGGATATGAATTGCGTTCAGTGAGTTTTTGCACCACAGCCAACTTGTATGGATACCAATAGAGATTATCATGAAGAATTCGCCTCATAGAACGATCAAAAAGTCGAAAGGCAGCTGCATGCCTACCCACCGATCACCGAGAAAATTATAAAACTAAATGTCTTATTGCCTCGATGTTTTGTGGTGTTCTAACAGATCATGGTAAACCTATATTTCTTCTTTGTACATTTCCAGCTTCCCTGAAAGTGTCCACTTACAAAGCAATCGATTGCCGGCCAGGAATAAGAGATCGGGCGGCAATATTGAAGAGTGCATGAAATGCACGCTGCGCCGCGATGATCAGCCGACCGTTAGTAAAACAGGTCTCTAGGGCAAGGGCGCGTTGCTCCATTGAGCAAAGCCAATTCTTTTCGAACATGTTCTTATCATTTCAACTTTTAAACCATTGGAATTAATCGTAGTAACAACTAAAAACTGGTAGTTTGACTGCTGTTAAGTCGTTGTCTCTTCCCTTCATCGTCAGCAAGGCGGAGTATGCTTTTATTGTCTGGTATACAGTTTATAATGTTCATATAAATTAAATTGAACGAGTCCAACGAAAACTTCTAAAATACTTGAGCCTTAAACTGGATGGTGGCGAACATGTTCTCAATATCACTTCGACTTTTAAATCATTGGGATCCATCATAAAAACAACTCAAGACTAATAATTTGGCTGTTGCTAAGTCGTTGTTTTTCGCTTTCATCGTCAACAAGGTTAAATATGCTTCCATTTTGTGGTACACAATTTACAATGTCAAATTGGGCGAGTCCAACGAACGTTTCTAAAATTCTTAAATTTAAAATTAGACGATGTTTACTCTGAGCAAAATATCGTCTACACTTGTCTTGTCTTGGCAAGACAGGTGTAGAAATTCAGAAGAACGGCGTTGATAACATAGTGTTTTCTTTGCTACCACTCTTCTCAGAAGCAACATAGATGTACCAGATCGTTCATCTCAACTTAATGTCTTCGATCCACGTATTGCTTCGAGAATCTTTGACACCTTTAGTCTTCTTAAGACCAGAACAAAGACAAGGAGACCCGATCAGCAGATGATTTGTAATTTCTAAAGATAGAGTGCAAAAGTCGATGAAACAAAGCCAAAATTATAGGATAAAAGAGCTGTAGTCTGCATGGACATCACACAAAATACTAATGTGAACTTATCTGAATAAGATCAAATATTCTCTAAAAAAACTTGTCAATTTTATCCACCTGCTATAAATTTAATACAAGCACCGATTTGTGATCAAAAGATATCACTAGAAATTAATGGATAGCCCATCTACAACCTGAGTACTGCATAGCATTGACACTTTATTGTTGTGCTTCCTAAACAAATAGGATTTCGAAATATTGCACGAGAAGTATTTTAAAAAATAACGTAAGAATTTTAAAACTGGCTTTGATACTGCAAGGCCAATGGTGCTCAAAATTAATAAATGTATCGAGTGCTATATTTTTATAGTAAATTTTTATAGTTAGTTTAAACATCTAAAGAAGCCAGCATGTGGTGAAACAATTGTTATGTACATTAATTAAAAATAAAATTATTGAAAGCAGTTCTTATGAATATTGTTTTTTAGTTTTGCTTGCTTATTCTAATTGTAATAACATACATTAAATTTTTTATATTCTAAGTACATTTGTTCCCAAAAAAATACATTAATTATGGAGAATAAGCTTTCATTTGAGGTGCCATGCGATAGGTTTTTCTATTTTTCAAGGGTTTCGCGATGACACAGGTGTAAACGACATAGATGTGATGCGTAGATTAAAATATATCACCCTTACAATAGAAGTAAATGAATTTTTGGAAATATTTCAAGTGCTTAGCTTTCAAAAAAATTAATGTGTTTATAAAATATAGAAAGTTATATGTTATTCATACTGCTTTAACACTATAGAAATAATGTATTTACACACAATATATCTAGTACTAATTAATAATAATAATAATAATAATAATAATATTTATTAAGTTACCCAACAGAGATTATTACTCCAAAACGGGTAACAAACAAAGAAATACAAAAAAAAATTAAACAATAGTTACATTGTGAAAATGAAATATGTATCTTAAAACAAAATACAATATATTCATACAAATAGTGGTCATAGCAAATCGTACTGCAGATTGTTGAAATTCACCGCCGAATGAACCAAAGGGGCCTTCAGCAAAATATTGGTCCTTGCCGTAGGGACATAAATTAGTTGATTCGTCCTAGATCCCAGGCGTGAAACAATGAAATAAACACGCAACAGTAAATCCGGCGTATCAACCCTCCCAGTAACGACACTCTGCATAAATAAATAAAGCGCTAAGAGTTTTTCTCCTATCAGACAGCGATACGATATCATGTCGCTCCAACAACTCGTTGTAATTCACTCCACGGGCAGGATATCGACCATCACATTTAAATGAGAGGTATTTCAGAAATTTGCGTTGTATCTGTTCCAGGAGGCTAGTTTGAGATTTGTAGATGGGGTACCAGACTACAGATGCATATTCCAGTTTGAAAACGACATGAGCAAAGAAAAGAGTCTTCAAAGTGTCCATATTATGAAAGTATCGGCATGTGCGAATTATAAAACCGAGAGATCTGGAAGCCGCAGGCGTCACACCAAGAACATGATCGGAGAAAGTAAATTTCTCGTCAAATATTATCCCAAGATCTCTGATCGGGGACTTACGAGAAATCGTAACGCCGCCAATTGAGTAACAGGATTCTATTCTAGAAATCCTTCTAGAGTAAAACACTAGGAAACACTTCTCAATGTTTAAACTTAAGCGGTTACACAAGGACCAGTTATAGATTTTGCTGACATTGGCCTGCAACAAATCAACGTCGGACAGCGAGTCAATTCGATGAAAGATTTTAATATCATCGGCGTAAGCCAAGACCGGGCAGTCGATAGACCTAATCAAGTCATCCACAAAAATATTAAACAAAAGTTGGACCACTTTTGTTTAATATTTTTGTGGGTTAGACCCCTGTGGAACACCGGAGGAAGAATGAAAGAACCGAGACTTAAACCCATTGTAATAAACATAATTCATTCTATTGCTCAAATACGATTGGAACAGCTTCAACAGCGATCCACCGATACCAAAGGAACTCAGTCTACACAGCAGAAGTCGATGATCAATTAAGTCAAACGCACGGGAAAAGTCCGTATAAATGACGTCCAATTGACTACCAGCATCGAGAGATTGAGCGATCTCCTGGGATATAATGGCCAAGTTAGTTGTAGTAGACCGTTGAGTCATAAAGCCATGCTGTGCGATGGACAGATGTGATCTGGTGCCAACAGACACACGCCTATAGAGCAGCATTTCAAATATTTTAGCAAAAGTGGAGATCACTGCGACAGGTCTATAGCGACCTTCCAGACATCCGGAAACACGGACTCGCGGATGGCCTGATTAAAAATTTTGCACAATTAAAAAAGGTAAATAAAATCCTTTCTTACAATAATATTCGTATTCTGTATCACCAGCAGATAATTAATCACTGTGTTGCACCTGGATCTGAGAAGGTAAACTGCCACTGTAGATGTGTTGGAAGACCAAGGATTTTCTCTCAAGATTCAAATCTTGCAAACTATAAGTTAATGTGATATGTTCTTTTCTTCGATATACACACATACATATATCATAAATTATATTACATACTAGCTGTACCTTGTGCGCATTGCTACGCCACCAATTAAAATAAATTTGAAGGAAAGACACTACACAAATATTCAATTCATTTTGAGTCATTTTATTGATTTTGTTCATTTTGAAAAAATTGTGACATTGCAGCGTTTCGTTTCAATTCGATATTTATTGAAGTGCTGTGGGATACACAATATTTCTTGTTTTTCCATCTGCTGCGTAAACGAATAAATCAGAAGGTTTTCCGACGCGTGAGCAGGCCACATAGAGCTGCCCATATGAGAAGCATGGATTCTTCAAATTTAATCCACACACTTGCAACGATTGTCCTTGTGCTTTGTTGATAGTCATTGCGAAAGCGAGTCGTACCGGGAACTGCAAACGTTTGAGTTCGAATGGCATATCTGTCGGGATCATTGGGGTACGTGGCAACAGTACGTCTTCAACTTTAAATTTTCCAATTGGAATGGAAGTGGCGCCATCTGTCGAGAATTGGTCGTACCAACTTAGAAACCTTCGTGGGCTCATGCACAACAACTTTGCTAAAGATCATCACATGATCAAATGCATAGTTTACGATTCTATAAAGGACATACAGACAAACATTCATTTTTATATGTATAGATTACCGACTCATCAAATCTACTAATATCAGAAGCAGGCTTCTTCTGTTCTCTTTTCATGGCATTGCTCACTTGTTCATTTTCAATGCGTTAGAAGAAAGAAATTATTATTACCGCATTTACAATATTTAATGATAAAAGTGGAATACCATTTTCAAGGCCTTTTTGAAATAGGAAATCAAAGGTGCGACTAAGTTTTAGATTTGCTCAGACATAGTTTTTGGTGTTTTATAAAAAATAAGAATGCTCGGCACCAAAATTAATCTGTCAAGTATTTACTTTTGATAAAAAATATTCAAAATACAGAATATAAATTGCAAATAAAAGATAACGAGGATAACTTGACAAATAAAAGTAAAGGTTTATTGACAAAAATGGCAGTGCCTTGTATTATTATCGATTATAGTTACCGACAGAGAAATAAAATTTTATTTTGTTGAATAAATATAATTTAAAAAACACATATAACAATTATATGAGTGAAGTAGTTAATTACAAATAATGTAAATAAGCTTTCTAACAAAAGAATGATTTCCTCTTTATTAGTAATAAAACGTTATAACGACGACATTGACAACGTTGATCAATTGCTTATTAAATTGGACTATACTTCCATGGATACAAATGGATTTTTAATTATTATTGAATTTATTTAAATTAATAATTAATGCGATTTTTTTTATTAACTATACGAGTATAATGTTCTTAACTATGAAAAATATGCCGGTATATCATATTGGGTGTTCTGGCAGATTCACCTGTATTCTATAATCATAGTTTTATCATTTTTCACGTTGATTTAGGTCATCTACATACTCTTATATCTTATGAATATTTACTTATAATAAAATTATGTACTCAGTTTTATTATGAATGCTATTTGTGTCTATTTTCGAGTAGTGTTTTAAACGATAGTGAAATTTTTGTTTCTCTGCTAAAGTTTACTTAATTTCTTCACACATATTGAACATATTTTTACGTAAAATATTTTTATTATGTACAATACATATATGTATCAGTTTTATTTGTAGTTACTATTTAAAATTGCAAATCTCATATTTTTTGTATCGTTGCTGTAATTTTGTTGTTGATTTTTCTAATTATAATATTACATATTTTAATGCTAGTGCATAATTTATTTTTATTTAAATTGAAGTTACTTTAGCAAAGTAACTTTATATGGAGTTTCTTCAGTTCACCAAAGGAATCTCGCAATGTGATTCATTGAACTACATACACGTAGTTAAGGAAATTTATGTACTTAGACCCATTTACAGTCTGAACCTAACCAGTTATTTGCTTTATCATAGGACGCCCACAATATTGAATTACACCAGCTGTGGTGATTCGTTGGCCTGACAAATTCATGTATGTATGTGTATATCTGTACGAGTATGTTGTACCTACGTATCTGAACAATTCGTAAATAAAGTAGATATGTATATTCGATGAAACAAAAACTAATCAATATTTAACAATAATATTATGTAGCTATTTATGTATCGCGTTATATACACACATAAAAACTTTTTACACGAATTTTCGTATAGTATACACGTCAAATACTATACCTACAAACAATATATGTACATATGTAGTCTTCTACAAAAGAAAATTACACCTATTATTAGGGGTTATGTTATAGAGTAAATCTCTTAATCTATAACATCTTCGAAAATATTTCTAATTTTGAATATAACTGCTCACTTATTTAGCCTAGTGATATTTTAAAATTACTTTACACTTTAAAGAAATTATAATTAGTACAAACAGCGTATATATAAAGCAGAAGGCTATGGATGCCAATCAGAAGTCATACTTTAAATTCCCCAATGTTTCATTGTTAAACAGCCTTCATGAAGGATTTTTTTTTCATTTAAAAATTGGATCTCTTCTCATTGGTCATTAGAAAAATGTATATATTTAGTTGACTCTGCAAAATAGCGATAAATTAACAATTTGCGTACTGTTTTCTATAGAATATTTAATTTCGTTCACCTGATTTTAATTCCGAAGGTTATTAAATTTATATTAGTTATAGTCAAAATTATTTTACTAGTTTAAAAACCTATTGGTGCGAAACTTGATTTTGTTTGTGTTTTGTTATAATATATATTTATATATATACACACTACTGGTCATAAATGACAGATCGCATACTATCGAAAGAATGCTGTTTTTATTCCTGGATTTCGGAAGGGACAATTGAAATAACAAATGTGAGTGCGTTTCTGGAAAGTTCACCAATAATATTCGGATCATTATGTAAATTATATAATCATATTTGTTAGTGTAAAATATTATAATTTCCTTTAATCCTTTTATGAGCCTTATTCAGTAATAAGTACTGTTCTTGAAGATATTTATTTTAAAGTGTTTTTTATATTACAAGATTATAATGTTTTTAAGAAACAATTTATAGGAATTTATGGTACCACACAGAATGTTGCAAAAGAAAAATTTAGTATTCTTCTAGAATCTGTCCGAGTAAGTTGTAATACGAGTATTCGTGAACAAACATACAAAATGCCAAAAAGAAAGGAATTGAGTGCAGAAATTCGTACTACATTACACAAAGAAAAATTATCACTGCGGGCTACAGTGCAAAACTTAAAATTAACATATCATGCAGTGCAAGTTACAGTGAAAATGTACATAACAACGGGTGCAATGCAACCAAAAAAACGTGTCAAAAGATCAAGGATGACCACTAAACAAAAAGATTTGCGGCTAGAACTGTTATATACCTAGTCCTGCCATAAGTATTGATACAAGTGTAAACGCACCTTTTTGCAGATGATAACTTGAAAGCACAAAAATTTTATGTTGGCAGTTCTGACATTTGATATATGCTTTACAAAAGTGCCGAACAATTTCACTATAGCGTGAGTCGTCATTATGGAATGGTCGGATAAAGAAAGCCATATTGCGGTTATTGCACTTCATAAGTGTGGAATAGAAGGAGCCCGTATTTTTGATTTATTGAAACCGTTAAATATTACGCGTGTGTTTGTGTATCGTACTGTTAAGTTATTCATTGGTACTGGAGATGTAATCGCCCGTAAAAGATCTGACAGGCCTCGCATACTTCGTACACCACAGGCCATCAATGCAGTGAGGTCCCGCATCAATCGACATCCTGTCCGCAAACAGAAAATCATGGCTCGTGAAATGGGTATTGCTCCGAGAACCATGAGCCGTATCATTAAACAAGACCTAGGACTTACAGCTTTCAAACGACAAACAGGACAGCGCCTTAACGTTGAATTAAAAAAGAATAGGAAGAAAAAATGCAGACACCTAATATCGTTGTACGGCAAAGAGCGTTACAAAAAATTCTGTTTTCTGATGAAAAAATTTTTACCGTGAAAGAAACTTTTAACAAGCAGAATGATAGGGTGTATGCACGGTCCTCCAAGGAAGCCAGTGAAGTGGTGCCAAGGATTCAGCGAGGTCGTTTTCCTGCTTCAGTGATGGTTTGGTGGGGAGTATCCTGTGACGGTATCACTTCCTTGCATTTTTGTGAAAAAGGTGTTAAAACAGCAGCCGAAAACTATCAACGAGACATTTTAAGCAATATAGTGGAGCCCCTGAACTACACCATGTTCCAAAACCAACCATGGATATTCCAACAAGACTCTGCGCTCGCTCACAAGCGAGCGCAACAACTCAGCAATGGCTTGAAAATCATGTACCTGAGTTTATTAGTACTGACTATTGGCCGTCAGCAAGCCCAGACCTAAATCCGCTCGACTACAAACTGTGGTCGATATTGAGGCCATGGTCTGTAGAAGACCCCATCGCAACCTGGAGTCATTGAAGCAAGCGTTAAAGAAGCAGTCGACAATTTTCCCATGGATATCGTTCGTACAGCGATTGATGAGTGGCCCTGCAGACTTCGGCGTTATATTAAGGCAAATGGCGGCCATTTCGAGTAATTTGCATTGTATTTTGTAGCTTACTATTGCCAAAATAAACTATCAAAAAATAATTTAAATCCAACTTGCAGTTTTCTTTTTGTACTTAAAAACCTTTATATCAGTATTTATGGCAGGACTAAGTAAATAAAATAGACGGTTAACAGGTCCACAGCTTCGCGCAGAATTAAATAAGATAAATAAGTAAAAAGACGTTTTTCAAGAGCAGGACTGGAAGGGTTATTTGCTGTTCGTAAACTATTGCTACGATCACAAAATCGTAAAAAACGATTACAATGGGCAAAGGAGCACCAACATTGGGACGGACGAATCCAAGCTCCAAGTATTTGGAAGTAATCAGCGCGTTTATGTTCGCAGAAAGATATTTGAAAATTTTAAAGGAACACGCAATTCAGTCCGGAATTAAATTAATAGGAGAAGGTTATTATTTCCAACAAGATAATGGTCCCAAACATAGTACTAAACTTTGTAAGGACTATTTGAAACCAAAGGAAGAAGATTTCTTGTAAATATGATTTGGCCCACACAATCACCAGATATGAATCCTATAGAGTGGGAGAACACTGTCCAAAATCGTAGCAACAGCTGTGGGAATACAAATGCTTGGAACAATATTTCAGTTGAAACTCTTCAAAAACTTGTGTTGAAACTACCCAAAACTTGTAAAAAGTTATTAAGGGTAAAGATGGATATTTTAGCGATAATCGCTTTAAATAAAAAGTGCCAATTTTTTTTTTCATAGAACTAAGGAGATTATTTTATTTTACAAGGATGTATAGTTTATTTTATAGTAATTACATTTTTACTCGTGTATATATATATATATATATATATATATATATATATATATATATATATTTATTATTTTATCGAAAGTGTACCATTTTTTGTATTTTACATATAATGATCCCTCATTTATGGCCGGTAGTGTATATATATATATATATAATGTACACTATATATTATATATATATATATATATATATATATATATATATATATACTGTACATATAATATTCCTAAAATTCGTTTTATTTTTTCCTTGATTATAAAGTATATATTAAAATACGCCCACATATCTCTTACATAAATTCGAAAAGCAAACATTAAGTAAAAAAAAGAAGATATTAAAAATATTAGGGATTTTTCTATTCTTATTTACATCTCACAGCTTGCAGTAACAATCAATAACTAAATTAGTTCCTTAAATTGTGTGTTTACACAAAAGTAATTAATGTGTATTTGTCAGACTTATCTACTTACGAACAATCTGGGTCCAACAAAGTTGCCCCTGTACTTTTTTCTATGTAACTAATGCCCGAACAATAAAATTAGTTTCTTCCACAGAGACCACGTTCATTGGTTGTATTGATTTGTTTGCTCCCGCCCCAACCATATTTTTTTCTACCTGAAACGTTAGGGATGGTAGCATGACGATTACCTAAACTAACTAAAGAGTTCAAATATTAGTCAGCTCCATATTTTCTCATATGTAACACAGTTTTTATATTTCAAACGATTTCTGTAATTAATATATTAATCTCATAATTTAATGGGATTCTAATTTTGGTTATATATCCTTGCATTATTTTTTTGCGTTTTTTAAAATACCTCCTACATATTCTTTTTAATTTTTTTAATAGAATTAAGTTACATATTTTCTAAGTAAGTTTATTTAAAGGGAATTTAGTAAACTACAATATACTGGAAAATATCAAAATTAAGTTTATTATATTTTTATTAATTTGTAGAGATGAATTTCAGTATTAACAATAAATTAAAATATATTGGGACGTTCAAGTAAGTATTAATAAAATACGAAAAGTAATAGAACCAAGGTGAGTAGTTTGGAAACTCGAAGAATTTGAAAGACATAAGTGTAGCAAATATTTGTGTATATTAAACAGAAAAACAAGTAAAAGAAGATATAAAACAAAACATATTTTAATTTGTTATGTTTATTCATCAAAGATGTTTAAAATGTGTCGAACATTTTTACACATATTTTGCAAAGCTTGTGGATTGTTATTAATGTCATTAAATTTTTGATGTGCTGCCTTAATGCATTTAAATAATGAACAATTGTTTCAAATATAGCGTTTTTAAGGTAAGGCTGTAAATAACAATCACGTGATGTGAGATCACACGATCGTGGTGTCTAGTTAATATACATGATCCTGTCTATCATCCGTTCGTATTTAAAAACTATAATTACACGGATACAATAAGATGATGCACCTTATATAAATGCTTTAGAATTTCATAATGATATTTTTCAGCATTAATATTTCCTAGAATAAACATAAAAATTATTTTAATTTTTGACACTTTTTACCATCAAAATGTATAAGGCCAATTACCAACGTAATCGTTGAATTGAAATAGCAACCCAAAATAATTTGTTGAGGACTTAACGAAGACTCAATGTGTAAAGATAGGAATATTCTGGAGACCAATACGCATATTCCAATGAGTTCACATAACCCGAAATATGGAACCATGCCTCATTTGAGGAGAATGATCAAACGTCATCGTCAAGTAAATCATTTACAATAACAGCGTCTTTGCAACGGGTTAATTAGCAGAAGTTCTCGAACAGACATTGTTTTGTATGAACACAGAAGAAGATCCTTTTTCAAAACAGTATGACAAGTTCCAGCAGAAAATTGACTTTATTGTGCTAAAGAAAGATTGAGGTCTTTGACTCATCATGAACTATGTATTGTTTTCAACTGCTTTTTCTGTGCGTTTTGTAGATCGATCGCAGCCTGCTTTTCTTTCAATACTGCCTGTCTCGCGAAATGGATTTACACAAAATTTAAAATTCCATGAAACTGATCATATCCAATATAAACTTCTGGGAATTCAATTCGAATTTCTGTTAAATATTCTTTAATTGAATAAGACCAAATTCAATCAATTCTGTGACCGTTTTCAAAATAAGATTTAATCATTAGAATTTTATGTTCTTCAACAACAGGCATCGCTGCAATTAAAACTGTTATACGCAATAATAATTTAATTCTGAAAATAACCTTTTTTTTCGACTTTTACTTAAAAATATAGAGAATAGAAAACGTAAAACATTTAACCAGACAACTCTCTAAACATGCTTGACGTTAGATGCAATTTTCATAGAATTATATGAATAAAGATGTTTGGCAGAGAAATCATGGTACACTAGAAGTGGTTTTTTATTTGAACGTTAATTATAGATATCGAATTTATTTTTATATGTTTAAAGTAACATATATTCTAAATTAGTACACTACCTGTGAAAAACACAAGTTTAACAATATTTCTTAAAAATTCTATTCTATTTCAAGAATATTGACAATTTATCATAAATTAGAGTAAATGTATGGTTCTCCTTCTGCACTTGTTTGAATCTCGTGAGGAATGGATTCAATTAAATTGTAAAGATTAGGAAGCCGATTTTTATAAATATTATTTTTTATTCGACAAAATAAATAATAGCACTGTTAAATTACATAATCAAAAAGGACGTTTTGGCTTTCAATATGATCACTATAACATTCTTCTAAAAATTTTAAAGAAGTTTTAGCAACATTAGGTGTACTGTTGGAGGTATCCTAAAATTAATTTATAATAATAAATGCGCAATGAATTCTTAATAGATAACTGTGGGATTATTATTTTGCAGTAATTATTTCATGGAACAATATAGAATTTGTAATTCTCCCAGATATTGCCACCTACACCAATTTAACCGGATACAACTTGGTTTCAATACACTTAGAGACAAAGACTTTTGGTAGTCTAATTTCTATAATTGTGGTTATTAATAAAATTAATAAAAACTTCAACCAAGATTCATCAGTGAAAGAATCCACAACTTCATTTTTAATTAAATATTTATTGATCCAATTACTATAAACTATTCTTAATTTAGCATAATTAACATACAGTGTAGGTATAATGGAAACATTGTATTTATAAGTTTGGTAGAAGTTTCTCCTAAACACCCTTGAGCATTTCATTATTTTTCTAAAATATATTTTATGTTCAAATGAAGTATATTTTTATGCTTATGTATAAAGAAATAATATTGCATAGTTTCTATACACGCACAAAAAGTTTGGATGTAATGTCATACAATAATTTTTAATTTTTAATTTATGATGTTGATTAGATTTTATATTTATGAATAGTTAAGCTTAGTTTTGCAAACAATTTTGCATTTTTTTTGACAAGCTAGGACGTATTATAAATTTGATTTTGATTTTCAATAAATATTAATGTTTTGTCCAGCAATTAATTGTTTTATGAATGTGTGTGTTGCTAGATTTAATTTGTTAAAATGAACTCAATTTGAAACAAAAGAGAACTTTTAGATAAGAATCTCAAATATAAAACATTGTGCTGTAAAAATTACATGACTTATTGACGTCCGGGTATCATAGTAATTGTTGGGATGTCTTTCAAGTTTTGCATAGTAGGACATAGAGGACGCTAATAATCAAATGTCAGCACTAAAAATTAACTCCCATCTTCAGTTAACCTAAATCCAAAGTTTCAGTGCGATACGTGCAGTGTAGTAGGTACAACAAACTGTCCAAATTGACAAGTTAGTTTAAAAATGGAATTCAACCGAAAAGCGGAATAATTTTTTATAATTTTCGAAGACAATTATTTTAACAAGAATTCCTCGCCGAGTTGGTTTCTGTTATCGGCAATGAAGCACCACATCAGTCAACAATTTCTCGTTGGTTTGGAGAATGCAAGCGTGGACGGATTAATCATAGTGACGATCCAAGAGCAGGCTCACCAAAAACGGCAATCACTCAGGAAAACGTCAATGCTGTGCGCAAGATCATCAACGAAGATCGACATGTGACATATCGCCAGGTTGAGGCATTGTTGGGGATTTCAAAGACCTCAACTAAAAAAAATTTGCGTAAAGAATTATGTGAAAAAATTAGTTTTTCGTTGGATACTGCACCTGTTGACCGAAGAACAGAAAGCAGCTAGGGTGAATTGAAGTCAAAAAACTCTAGATCGCTTCAACCCCGTAAACTCTAAAAACGTGTACAACATTATCAGGGGTAATGAACCTTGAATTTACTCATACGAGCCAAAAAATAAACGCCTGTCGTCTATTTGGGTATTCCGAGTTGAAGAAAAAACAGCAAAAGTCATGTGTTCTCTTCAAAAAGATGGTTGCGACATTTGCCTCGAAAGCAGGTCATGTAGCAACATTTCCTCTACAAGATCAAAGAACTGTTACTATCGATTGCTATGCGACCACTTGTTTGCCGCAAGTCATCCCCGATTTTCAAAAAATCAACAAATCATCCTCCACCAAGACAATGCAAGTTCGCATACAGCACGCAAGACAATTGAATTTTTAACGCAATAAAACGTCGAATGGTTTAGACCATCCTCCGTATAGTCCGGACGTAGGTCTCTAAGATTTCTTTACCTTTCCGAAAATCAAGAACGGACTACGTGGTAAAAGGTTCCAGTCGTCAGAATGAGCATTCGATACCTTCAAAAACACAATTTTAACTGTACCAACAAACGAGTGGAACAACTACTTCCAGAGTTGGTTCGAGCGCATGCAGAAGTGCATTAATCTTCGTAGAGAATATTTCGGAAAACAAGGAAGTCTTTAAAAGCTATTTACTGTTTTATTCCAGTTTTATATGCAAACGTTAAACGTACTAACGAAAATTTCTATGAGCTGTATTACTTAAATGTATGAAATATTAAGCTGTAATGCCATTTTAATTATACGATGTTAAGTAATGCCTATTAAATTTAATTACCAAAACTATTATAAATAAGCAAATCAAGTTCGCTAACTATGACAAAATTTATTTAATATCACTTTATTAAAGTAAGGAACAGCTCACGTTTTAGATGCGTTTATGTTTCATTAAGCCCTCGTCGCAGGGGGTGTTATAAAAGTACTTACCTGCTATTTGGTTATACTAAATTGAAACACACTATACCTGCATGTATGTAACATATAATCATTATACAAAAGTTTAAAAATTCACTATCAGTCTCTAGCATAACCTAATATTTCTAGACATTTCAATTATAAACATCATGCAAAAGTCCATTAATCTTCGTGGAGAATACTTCGAAAAACAATGAAGTTTCTAAATGCTATCTACTGTTTTGTTCCAGTTTTATATGCAAAACTTAAAAGACAGCCCACGTATGTAGAAACACTGCCGATGTTCTGACAAAATCTTCTCTTTAAAAAATATATCGTATCATTTAAAAAGAGAAAGTCATGTACACTTCTAGTTAAATTAAAGTAAAAACAAATTTTGATGCCATTTTGCACATAAAATGATATTAAAGAAATGTAAAAGCAATTCAATTGTTACTGAGATATTGGTTGTCACGCCTGTATAACACCAATCTAAAAAAAATACATGTTGAATATATTTAAATTCATTTGAATACTAAATAAAGAGTATCAATTGAAATAGCGTTTGCTATGCATGTTATGTGTGTTACAAAAGTAAAAATAACATTAAATATTTAATAGGTATTAAATTTATTATTTAACATTAAATTATTTTATTACTTAAAATTTACAATCATTAAAATGTGTAAAATTTTTATATTTGGCAAGACAGTAAACACATACTTTCATTTTCTTACGTAAAGTCGTTTTGCAAAAAAATTCGTTTGAATTAATTTGTTTCAATGTGACAAACTTCGACAGAAAGATAAGTTTTAATTATATCTAATCCATTTTACTTTTTTTTAGTAACATTTTATTAGTAGATGATAAAATTTCTTAATCATTTTAAACTAATTAATTAATAATTTTTAAAATGTAATTATAAATTATACATTTATCATATATAAGATATGTAGTTAGATATTTCATATGGTACACAAATTTAATTTCATTTTGCCTCTACTAAAAGAATAAAGAAATTGAACAAAAAATGACTATATCCAAGGCAGATATTTTTACCAAACGCCTTACAAATATCCTTTACTTTGTCGTGTTTTTAACGTATGCTGTAAAAAAATATCAACAAAAAAGGAACTTCCACAAAAGCAGGTAAAATTTTTATACATTTGAATGCTACGCGGTCGACTAGTTAGAACGCATTTGTTGCATTAAATACATTAATTTATTAAAATGTGTGCGAATTTATCACCCCAATATGTTTATACGTGTTTCTCACATGCTTCTAAAGATATCACTTAAGGGCGGAATAGAAGGTAGGTTCAAATGTGAAATGCGTAGTATTTTTTTTTAATTTCAATTGCTTCAAAAATCACAATGAATTTAGTTTTTATCAAAAGAATCGGTATGTAGCAACTAGTAATTCTAATTCTCATAATTTATTTTTAATTTAATGAGCTTAAGATATGTAGTTTTAATAATTATTTTCGAATATATAGGATATAATTTAAAACTACATTAATTTCCTTGTCCAAATCTGTATTTAATTTAGGCATTTATAAAATAACAAATAATAATTTTATATTGTGCTAGCTAAAATATAATTACGCCAATCAATATTAGTCTTCAATTTCATATTTTTTTTTGTGAGTAATGTTAATGCAATGATTAATTTAATAAACTTAAAATAATTAAATACATCTAATTACATATTTTAAAATTTTCCCAAAATTATATCTTGAGAAAATTTAATTTGAAATATTTTATTATGCATCAATAAAATGTTCAAAAAATTACTTGAAATGTGTAACGAAATATTTTTTCTATGTCGGAAACTTAATTTGAATTTAATTTAATGATATAGTTTTAAAATGTTCGCATAGCTATTTAAAAGGGAAAACAATGTAAATCTAAAACTTGATTTGTTTCTGTTACGCAATATTATTCTATTACAATCTTTTTATTGTGACTAATCCGTTTTAAACATAATGAATTGACACGTCTACGTCAGAATTGACGTAAGCTATGTATTGGATTTGTCTAGTCGGTTTTTCGAAATCCACCTAACCGTTTACGATATAATTAAAATACTAATATAATGATGTTATTAATTTGGTAAAGTATGTACAGGGTTTCCAATGAAAATCATACACAAAAGATGTAAAACATTATTTCTAAAATAAAAATGTTTGTTTCAACATTAGAGCTTGCTGCAAAAATTACTATTGGCACTGCTAATATTCTATCAGCGTACTCTGCTTCACGGAAGTACAAGGAGTTTGTACAAGTTATAGGTAATAAACGTAAACCAATGCTTACCCTTTTAAGCAGCGTTTTCAGTGTGCAGATCCACGAAGTAGATAAGGTTCGTTAAATATTTGCAATATTAAATATGTTTGAACAGTTTCTTTATATAACAGTGTTCGTAGTGAGAAATAAATGTTCTTAAATGCAGAGAACGACCATTAAGCATCCAATGACAAAATACTTGCATAATTAAAATAATCCTTGCTAATATTTAAGGGATCAGTAGACCCACTTCACCAAAATTTTGTTTTAATCTAATAAAATCTAAACTTTTCGTCAACATACTATCTATTTTAGCAATAACGCTAATATTATAGTAGTGTATTTGCTAAACTAGAAAGAGTCAGATTTTACTAGATTAAAACAAATTTTTGGTGATAATTGGTCTACAGATCAGTTAAGTACTAACAAAGTAACAAAGGTTTTTTTAATTATGTAGGTAGCTGTCGAACAGTCGTTCTGAAAATAAAATGATCCTGAAGATGAACACGGTTGCCTGAAGAAACTGTGGAAATATACCTGATGCTACAAATATTTAAACTGTCAACACAGATGGCATTTTGTTCCACTCTTCTTCAAGCATGTTTTTGTTATATTTTATTTGCGAATATTTGATTACAGACGATACTATAAGAGTTTAATAATATTAAGGCCTGAAGACTGTAGGAGTACTTGCAACACTTAATTATAGAGAACTATTCTTTAGCAATCTAAGAGGACTGTTTTGAGTCGTTATCTGCATAAAATTTGTCTTTAAATTCCCTTTTAATATATCTTCATTTTGCCATTTATCGATCTTATTCTTTATAAATTGTTGATTTACATGAATAAGGGGTGCATAATTGACCCAGGTTTTAATTTTTTGGTACATAATGAAAAATCGCTAAATCGTTGCGATGCAATCGTAAATAATACAGGAGGATATATTCTTGATTTGTTAATGAATTTTGTTTGTTATATAAATTTGAGCATAATAAAATGCATCAACTGAACATAATAATTTCGGTATGAAATGTTTTCAGTTATTGTCAAAACAATAAAACTCTAATGTAATTTACATACTTATATGTATTTTTATGTCCTAAATGAACGTATCGTACACTATCGTTTACATTTTGAGAATCATTACACCATAACTGTCAGTCGTTGGCTGTTATTACTACATTTAAAAGATATTCTTGATATATTTACTCATTTAGTATATATGTATTTAGATATATATATATATATATATATATATATATATATATATATATATATATATATATATCGGGTGGGCCATCTATCGGATTAAATTTGAACCACTGGTTATTTCGAATCTGGCAATACTTACGTCATTCTATTCTGTCACAAAATACAGTATATTATCTCCACTGAATGAAATGAATCGATTTACGCTTGAGCAACGTTGGGATTTATTGGAAATTTATTTCCAAAACAAAGACAATTGGTCGGAAATTGCACGAAAATGTCGTACAAAATTTGATCGCAGAAAAGGACCAACAGTGCCCGGTAAACGCAAATTTATTGCTAAAGTTTGTGAAACTGGTTTCATTGTTGATGCGCCAAGACGTGAGTGTACACGTACAGTGCGTACACCCGAAAATATTGAAGCTGTGGCTGAGAGTGTGCGTGAGAATCCATCAATATAAACTTGTCATCGTTTTCAAGAGTTGAACATTTCACGCACCAGTTTACGTCGAATTTTGCCAAAAGATCTCAGTATGACACCTTACAAAGTTCAGTTGATTCAAGAGTTGAAGCCGCATGACCATCCGCTTCATTTTCGTTTCGCTAGATGGGCCAACGAGAAAGTGCACGATGATGTCGATTTTGCCAAAAAAATCATCTTTTCGGATGAAGCTCATTTTCATCTTAGTGGGTACGTTAACAAGCAAAATTGCCGTATTTGGGGCTGAGAAAACCCACACGTGGTCTTACAAAAGCCAATGCACACATTACGAGTGACTGTTTGGTGCGGCTTGTGGAGCGGAGGCATCATTAGCCCATATTTCTTTGAAAATGAGGACGGCGCAATCATTACGGTCAATGGAGACACCTATGGCACCATGATAACCGATATTTTTGTGCACGCTCTTCATGGTATTGATGTGAACGATGTTTGGTTTCAACAGGATGGTGCAACTTGCCACACATCTCATGCCACAATCGATTTATTGCATTAGACGTTTGCTGGCTGTTTAATTAGCCGAAATGGTGATATCAATTGGCCGTCAAGAAGCTGCGATTTGACACCGTTGGACTATTTTCTGTGGGGCGCCGTTAAAGGCAAGTGTTATGCCGACCAACCAGAGACAATTGAGCATTTGAAGGCCAACATTCGTGATGTCATTGCCGAGATACAACCCCATACACTCGAAAAAGTGCTCGAAAATTGGTCTGATCGAATGGAGTACTGTGAGGCCAGTCGCGGCAGCCATATGAATGAAATAATATTCCATCTCTAACCGGAACAATTGTGTTTTACAACAAAAAAAATGAATTTGGCAAAATTTCAAACCGTTTTTGTTTTATTGCATTTTTAAATTTAAACTTTTAAATGGCCCGCCCTCTACATAATATATACTTAATGAGGAATATTTTTTAATTGCAGGAATATATTCGAATAATTATTATATATATATATATATATATATATATATATATATATATATATATGTACGAGGGAGCGTTTTTATATTCGCGGAATGGGGGACAAGGGGTGGAAATAAAAAAACCAAATTATTTTTCTTTTTCAATATATTCACCTGCAAGACGGATACATTTTTCACATCTTTCAATTAATTTATTTATACCCTCATAAAAAAATGATTTCTCTTTATCTGCAAAATACGCCTAAACTGCCTCCTTGACTTCATCATCGGCAGTAAATTTTTTACCCCGCAGCTATTTTTTCATTTTCGGAAACAGGTAATAATCACTCGGGGCCAGGTCTGGGCTGTAGGGTGGGTGATTCACAATTTCGAAGCCCACCTTATGCAGGGCAGCTAACGCAACGCGGCTCTTGTGGACGGGCGCGTTGTCGTGCAAAAGCAGAACACCTTTTGTCAATTTTCCCCGTCTTTTCTCTTTAACGGCTTCTTTTAGTCGCTCTAATATTGAGGCGTAATATTCTCCGGTTATAGAAACACCTTTATCTTTATAATCAATCAACAATATTCCTTCCGAGTCCCAAATTACCGTTGCCATGAGTTTCCCAGCTGATTGTGACACTTTAAATTTCTTGGGAGGTGCTGTGCCCTTTTTATGCCACTGCATAGAGTCTTGTTTGGACTCAGGTTCATAATGATGAACCCAAGTTTCGTCTCCAGTAAAAATTCCACTCAATACACCATCCTTGTCTTCATTACAGAAGTCCAAAAATACACGCGAACACTCTACGCGCTGTTGTTTTTGCGGCGGCGTGAGCATTCTCGGCACCCATCTTGCGCTGACCTTAGACATGCCGAGATGATCGTGTAGGATTTTAAAAATTGTTGTATCGGATACTCCAACCATTTCTGCGAGTTATTTCTTCTTTAGTCGAGCATCTTCGAGTACAATTTGTTCAACTTTTTGGATAGGTGCTGGCGTGGTCACCTCAATGCTTCTACCCGGCCTCGGGTCGTCTTCAAGGGATTCCCTTCCTTGTTTAAATAAACTATGCCACTTGTACACCATGGTTTTTCCTGGACAAGAGTCGCCGTAAACCAATGGCATCCCATTCATTATGGTCGCGACTGATTTTCCTTGCCTGGTAAGGAACTTTATAACTGCACGATATTCGATTTTTTCCATATTTCACTTTTCACTCCTGATTATGTTACTTGGTTGACGATAGCTCAAAGACTAACTGTCTAATAACAATGAAACTTCGTATTTATGCTAATCATGAGTCGCTGCACAGGCCACGTCCCCAATGCGCCTACTCACCCCTCTACAACCCGCTCATTCCGCGAATATAAAAACGCTCCCTCGTATGTATATGTATACATATATGTATGTACGAGTATATATACCTATAATATACTGATGAGAGATTAAACAATTAAGCCGCTAAATCGATAACATTATTTCAATTATGTTTGTTTCTTGTTGTTTATGTTATTTTTATATTTGAGTATATGCATTTTAGTCAATAATGTTTTCTTTTTATTTTAGGTAGGTAACCTATTCCTTAGTGTGTGTATGGAAAGACATTTTCAAAAGTATAGGTGAGCAATAGCACCAATTTATCTATACACATTATAAATATTACTACTAATGTTAACAATTTATTACTAATGAGTTCCAAAATTACCATTACACCTATATTTTACATTCGATGTGTTTATAAAAATGTTATTCGCTTTTTTTTTCGTCTATTTCAATATTGTAAACATATGAAATGTGGTCAATAAATCACCTAACTAGGATATCTGTTTGTAGATGTGTGATAAGAGTATTATTTAGATATTTTTATAAACGATTTGGTATAAATACAAATGAAACAAACACGCTGTTAATACTATTACAGATTAAATCAAAAATTGTACTTTTGATTTTTATATAAAAATAATATTATTCGCTATTTTAACAAGTCGTCTACGTAGTTATTAAATGGTGCATGAAAATAAAATCTACGTATTTGAAAAACTTAATAGATTCCATTTGTTTCACTAGCATTCTAAGTAATTACTTACTAAATGTTAAAAACTCTGTACTAGTTTGCAAAATTTTAAAAACGAACATTTAGTGAAATAATTAGTTAAAGTAACAATAGTAACACAGAGACAGTTGCAGAGAAATGTAATATTCAACAAAAATTAACTCAAGTAGCCCTAAAAGTTCTTGAATTGATGCTCCTATACCAGTCAACCGCTCCCACCATACAAAATTAGAGGAACCCTTTTTGGTACCTGCTCAAGTAGACCCTATCTGCATCTAATACAGAATTTATTCATATATTCATACAATACGAGAAGAGTCTTATCGGTAACATCAGTGTTAATATTATATTTGCTTTAATAAGTTTTAAAATCTTATTCATAGTCATTTTTAAATGATATTATGTGAAAGTACTTCTTTGCCGCTTTATAGTTTCGAACGGAAGGCACGGTGGACATTTGTTACTCTCCTGATGACTTCTTTCGGGATTCTTGTCCTTTTTTCCTGCCTTGTATTATTTGTTTCGCCTCTTTCCCTATTGTTCCTTTGTCTCATTTTCTTCGTTCATATTATTTTTTGTCTTCTTTCGTCAATATTATTAATTGCTCTTGCTTTACATATACGCTCCTTCTCGTTCTGTTCTCATTCAGAAGATTGTTTAGACAACAATCTCAGTTGTATTTCTTCTGTACTTAGAAGTGATGGTTTTATCTTTAGTTTTGTAGGATATGTAATCACTTCTGGTCTTTTCCTTTATTGACTTTCTTTCAATTTTGTTGGGGAACCTTTTTATAGAAATTGTTTCTTAAACATCTGTTCTTCAACATCACCATTACTAATAAAATACAGTATGATGTATAACAGATTTCACATTGCTTATTAATAAAATAAATAGTTGCGACTAGCTAGCTTCCTATATTTGGTTGCGTTTACGTGATATTTTTGATACATCCTTATTATGAACCTTTTGAGTTGTCTTTACGTATAATTCTTTTACTGTGTATTTGCTTTCAAAGCCTATTTCTGCTAGTAGCCTTGTAGCAACTTAAAACACCCTTTATGCATATATACTAAATCAATGAGGACGTATTTTTCATTTGTCTATCTATCTATGAGAAAAAACATCACCATTATATTAATAACCTTTTATTTTTTATGTAACTCTCTTCAACACTTCAATACTTATCCCATTCTTTTCCAATTATCTTGTATTTAAAAAAAAACAAGATCAATAGAGATACTTAAAATAAAAAGAAGCCAGTCGAAGTTAGGTCAAAGCTATAAAGTGGATGCCTTAACTATATGAATCCACATACATCGATTATCTGCTAGACCTCGTTTGCATTATGAACTGACATATGTGCACGGTTTTTCTCTATAGCAGTTTTTAAATTGTTAATTAGTTCTAAAGACTTCTTAATTTGTGGTGGACCCATTAGGTGTATATTCTATAAGTAAAACGCCCAAAGCAACGTAGAAAACTATCGTTGTCAACTTGTTTACTAAATCATCTTTAAGTTTTTTTGGACTGGAGAACCTTTATTAATCCACTGGATGAATATTTATTTGACGTGAAGGTCCCAGTGTTCTATCTAAGTCTCACCCTCGGTGAAACCCATCATTCAGATATCTTCTTCTTACACAAATCGTCATGAAAAATTTTCAAGATATCTATTTCATGTAAGTATACTTCAGTAGTAACGATAGAGACCTTTAAATATCTTCGTGCAAATATTTATTTGTTGATTCTTCCTATTCTTACTCCCGTTACGTTTTTCGTACACTTTTACATATAACATGTTTATATAATTGATACAGTTGATTCGATCACCTTTTCTGACGATTAACTTTTTACCCCTATTCTCATATAATTTGGTATGCTATTCCTTCCTCTCGCTTTGCTATTATTTTATACAATATATTCTTTCTTCTCTTATGTATTAAATAGTTTAATTTACATAACCATATCAATTTGTGAATTCGGAACTACCTATATATTAGTTGTGCCAAACTTGTATCGGAAAAATTGTTATTAAATATCAAATATGAAAAAATATCATTGTCGCAATGTTACGATTTGACATATATGTCTGTATGTATTACACCCCTTTGAAAATGTCGAATTTCATGCCTGAAAAAGTGCATTTGCTATACGCATTACTTTTCTTATTTAATCAAAAGAAAAAAAGCCGTTGAAAGTCATCGTTTGCCGGTAGAAACTTACGATGAGCATGCTCCAACCATAAAAACATGTGAGGTGTGATTTCGACAATTCAAAAGTGGTGATTTCGATGTGCAAGACAAAGAACGTTCTGGTAGACTGAAAAAGTTTGAAGATGCGAAACTGCGGAAGTTATTGGATGACTCAAAAACAATTAGCAGAAGCGTTAAATGTGGCCCACGAAACCATTAGCGACCGACTACAAGCTATGGGGAAAATCCAAAAGATGGTAAAATGGGTGCCGCATCAATTGAATGACAAGCAAATGGAAAATCAAAAAATTATCTGTGAAATGCTGCTTCAAAAGTATGATCGGAAATCATTTCTGCACCGAATAGTGGTGGGTGATGAAAAATGGATTTATTTCTAAAACCTGAAGCACAAAAAATTATGGTTCTCACCTAGCGAAACCGGACCATCGACTCCAAGGCGAAATTGTTTTAGTCACAAGACAGAATGCTCTGTATTTAGTAGGACCGGAGTGGCGTTATCTATTACGAACCGTTGAAACCTAGTGAAAACAATTAATACAGATTGCTACCGACAACAAATTATCAATTTGAACCATGCATTGATAGAAAAACGTCCAGAATGGGCCCGAAGACTTGGTAAAGTAATTCTATATCACGAAAACGTACCTTCTCATACAGCAGAACCGGTCAAGGAAGTATTTAAAGCACTTGAATGGAATATAATACCACACTCGACGTACTCTCCAGATTTTGCCCCGTATAACCTTTTCGCGGGGTCACGCGCTTGCAGAGAAACACTTCGCCAATTTCGAAGAAGTTAGAAAATGGCTGGATGAATGGTTTTGCTCGAAGGAGAAACAGGTTTTTTTGGATGGCATCCGTAAATTACCTGAAAAATGGGCGACACCAGTAGAATCAAATACCCAATACTTTGAATAAATAAATTTTCTTTAAAATTATGTAGTTTTTCTCACGAAGAAACCGCTAATGACTTTCCGGTACACCTGGTATACATATAATTTTGTATTATTACAAGAATGTACAAGTCTCACATTGGCTGAAATAATAATTTTCAATTTTTTGCTTAAAATAATACCTTGAGGTTTTAATAATATCAATTACTATTGCATTTAAATTTGTCTAATCAAATATATTCCCAATTAAAATGTTATCATAAAGTGCAAATTAAAGATAGAATTGGATGACGGTATTTATTACCGCCTTTTTGTTATGTAACATACTTTCCTACGTACATCAATTTGGTAAACTGTTCAGATAATTGTTAAGTTGCAACTTTACAGGAGATAAATCAAATAGATCGACTTCCTCAGAACGGATAAAAAGATTATGCTTATATTAGTTTTAAATAAGAATTAAGATTTGAAAAATTATATTTAATATATCACTTGACATTTTGAGCGATCTTATATAGTACTTGCAAAATATAAAAGACTTGATAGATGCATGTAATTACATCTATTGTTACTGTTTTACCTTTATTTCAGAAAAATGATATGTGTATGTGGATAACAGTATTCGAGAACAGATTTTCTAATGAAACTCAAGTCTTTAATCGATCTAGGTTTAAATTAATAAAATAATTAAATAAGATGTCTTTTACTTTATTCATGGCAGCAAAAATTTTTAATTTTCTTCCCAAATTTTAAATCTTTGATGCCTGAACAATACAAGCTGTAAGATGTTGTATACTCAATTTATAGATTACTTTAATTACCCTCATCTAAAGTAGCCGCGATGTAAAGAAGACACTTGCACATCTCAAAGATCTGTTTCCAAATTAAACAAATTACCTGGAGAAAAAATTAGATTCCTCAATTTTGCTGAGGTATAAAATAGTGTAAATATTATTTAAATAATTAAAAAGAATATGTTCTGTAAACCATAGATACTGCAAACAACTTCACTAAAGACATGAAGTGAAACTTGGTTCACATAGTTTTCCATTATATGAACTTTTGCAGATCTAATTAGTTTCATTCTTCATAATAGAAAAACGAACAGCTGAGCTATGTATGTATATTATTTGGCCTTATGTCTGATAGTGATACAGACATAACAACAGTTAATTCATTCAGTCATATAAATAAAATAGAGCATTTGCTTTATGATTTTATTCGCAAAAATAAAAAAGCCAATAATTGTGAAGTAAGGTGTTAATATTGAACAACCGAACAGCTGTTCTTATGTACAATTTTGCCATAAAAAGGTTTACTCACAACTTAAACCGCATATTTTTACACCGAGCCGTAGCGCATTAAACAAGAAGGCTCTTGTATGTTTCATTTAAAAAAAAGCGAACAATGGTATACATAGTGTGCAATTCAAATAGCACACAAGTTTGTTTACATTTTCTACCTGATAACAAAAAGCATTAAGCAACTGCATAGTCTCTCTCTTTTGCCATTTGGACAATATTAAAAAAATGTATATATTAATTTCACTCCGTAAAATAACGAAGAATTGTGGAACGTGAGGAACGGACTTTCACGCTACATTTTGCCTAGTGTTTCCTATAGAATATTTAATTTTGATAACGTAATTTTAATTCCGAGATTTAATATTTTAAGTAAAAGTTTCGATGACATACCCTTCGATTTTTTTAAGTTAGTGCCAGTTTAAAATGCTCGATGAAAATGACGACGAACTTACTAGATTTATGTTAGTTATAGTCAAAATTATTCTACTAATTTAAAAGCTTCAAGAAATATGATAATTTGGGGCAAAAGTTTGTATTTTGTTTCACTTTTAGTTTGTTATAATATATATATATATATATATATACACTGCAGGCCATAAGTTTGGAATCAGTTCCAGTAAATTCATAAAAATTAAAATTTATCTATGTTACGTTCGTATTACTTTGATATAAGTACAAAGGATTATTCTTAAGTACATTATAAAGCTCTACATAAAAGATGTAGTTTTAAATGCATTAATAGTTGGAAAATAACCAGAGATTAAGGAAACTCTGCGTGCGGTATTATTTATTCGAGCAGGTAATATTTCTGCATAATGAACGATTACCTGGAATGGACAAATTTTATTGCAGACCCTTCCGCATAAACCTTTTGTAATTACATTTAGTTTTTATATTTATAAGTATTTATACATTTTGAAGTAATGAGAATATTTTAGTTGCTTCGTATCATTTAAAGTGTGTAGACACATAAAAGTGTGTAGAATCAGTAAACATCGTTTGATTATGGCGAAGAGAAAGCAGATATCGCTAGAAAAACGTGTAGAAATTATTAGTCATCATAATCGGGGAGATTCTATACGGGATATCGCGAAAAGAATGAAGATATCGTACAAAGGTGTACAAAATACAATTAAAAGATACCAGTCTACTGGAGGGTACACGGACAGAAAACGATCAGGAAGACCAAAAATTACAACTCCTGCAGAAGATCAGACAATTATATTGACGTCGAAAAGAGATAGAAGATTAACGGCCTCGCAAATCCGCGGTGAGTTTAACAGGGAGCGTGAAACTCGGATCTCTTTAACCACAGTAAAAAGGCGGCTCAGAGCGGCTGGACTGATGGGACGTGTAGCAGTTCGCAAACCGCTTCTACGTCCGCAAAATAAAATAAAAAGGCTACAATGGGCTAAGTTACACAAAGATTGGACAATAGAATAGTGGGAAAAAGTACTATGGACCGACGAATCAAAGTACAAGGTCTTCGGTTCCAGACGTCGGATATTTGTAAAAAGAACTGCTACGGAAAAAATGTTACCGCAATATGTGGTGCCCACGGTAAAACATGGTGGCGGTTCTGTAATGGTTTGGGGATGTTTTTCTTCGGCTGGTGTAGGATATCTGGTGAAAATCGACGGAGTTTTGAAAAAGGAGGGTTACAGACAGATTCTCGAACACAAAGCTGTGCCCTCCGGTCTGAGATTACTTGGAGAAAACTTTATATTCATGCAAGACAACGACCCAAAACATTCTTCTCATTTATGTAGAGGATATCTCCAACAACAGGAAGCTGACGGTGTTTTACAAAACATGGTTTGGCCGGCACAATCGCCAGACCTCAATCCAATAGAGCTGTTGTGGGAAGAATTGGATAGAAAAGTGCGTGAAAAGTGTCCGACGTCCCAGACTCACATGTGGCAAGTTATACAAGATTCTTGGGCAAATATACCCAATGAAACCATTACAAAATTAGTGTCTCGTTTACCGCGATTATGTGCTGCCGTCATTAAAGCAAAAGGAGGGTATTTCGATGAAAAGTCCGTTTAGTTGATAATAAAAATAAGTGGATGTAAATAAATAAAATTTGCTTTTTTTCCTGCTTATTTTATAATAAAACGTTTTGGTATATTAATATTGTTTTATTTTTACAATGTTTGTTAAAGCCACTACAATATTTTCATTATATTCAGAAGTGATTCCTAACTTATGCAAGTGATTCCAAACTTATGGCCTGCAGTGTATATATATATATATATATATGAGGAATAAACAACATCAAACTAAAAGAATTATTCGTATATTATGCGCATTACTATATTTACTCGAATACAAATCACTACTATGTTGTGAATCATAGACATGCTTAGACTACCAATGTTTTGTTTATATACGTGTGTAAACACTATCCTATATAGAAAGCAAGTTAACCACTTGCATTAGTGTCGTGTGAGAATTTGAATATAACTGAATGTGGACCACTACCTCTAATGAGGAAATAGTACCCATAACATATCATTTTATTATCGCAGAAGAATTTGTAACACCCCTATTAAAGATAAAACTTGAGGGACCGCACGATGTTGAAGCAATAGCTGAGGTAAGAGCTGAATTGACAATAGCAATAAATTATTGTTCAATGGCCCCCACCTTCATTCAACACTGAAGCTTTCAAAATTATCGATGACATACTGTCACTTATTGAGCCTTTTGAAGTTGCAACCGCTTCCATTTCACAGGAATATGCCACTTTTTTTTCTAATACCTTCTGCAAGAGGAATTTTTAGTACAGAATTTTAGTACCAAGTGCTCAACTGACGAAAGCAAACATGTATTAAAATCTTTAACGTAATCGACTCACCAAAGACTGAGACATTATATTACAAGACCAACAGCCATGCTAGAAACAATATTGTATCCAAGGTTTAAAGAGAATGGTTACTATCTCAAGATGCTGAGAATTGTTACAAAAGTAAAAATGACTCTTCTAAAATCAATCTCCTTTCAAAAGGTTCCTCAACTAGTAACCATTCTTGCATGTGATGCAACAACAGACGACATGCTTATCCACTGAAATACTGGAGCCAATCTTACATGTTGCTAAAAGAATTAGCATTTATATACTTCAGTATTCCTGCAAACTCGGTCCCTTCAGAAAGGCTATTTCTAAAAGTAGGCTAGATAATGACAGCTAAAAGAAACAGAGTGAAGGACACAAACTTGAATACTCTTTTGCTTATAAAACAAAACGTCGATTTTTTTGAATAAATCTGTTTTGTTAAAATTTCTCCGTACATAAATTCAATTTTTAAATATAAATATGCAGACGTACTTTCTAATATCCATTAATTTGTTTTCGGTTGAAGTTTTAAAACTGCTATATTTAATTTTTTTCTACATAGGAATACTATCAAACTAACGGTAGAATCGATAAGTTTTTCAAAAAAATATCGATTCTATGTTTAACCAACACTAGTATAGGTGCTTTTTTGAAAATGTAGCCTTTTAAAAATATTCGCAAAGGGTGCTTAAAAACCTTTTTTCGCTACATATCTTCGTTGAAGAAACTCGTTTTCAAGAATGTTAAATATAGATGTAAAACAAATTCACAAAAAATATAAATATTTTGTCAGTGAAGTAAGCTGGTGCTTCCCCTGTTTTTAAATTGTATATAAGAACTACAATTTTATGTATATATATATATATATATATATATATATATATATATATATATATATATATATATATATAAATATATATAATCTGAATCACTGTATATAATTCTTTATGTATCTCGGAATTGTAAAAACGCAATTTGTAACAGGAATTTGTTTTCTTTAAATTTTGATATGTAATCCATTAAAGTATGAGTCAGTGAAGTTCTTCTTTACTTGTAAGCATTACAACTTTGGAGATTGACATCACTTTCTCGAAACCTTTTAAACAGTCGATTTATTGTTTATTTTCTATAGTATTTTGATTGTCAAAAAAATTTGTTAGAAATAAATGCTAGTCATAAATCCAAGTGGACGAAGAAAAACAACTTATGAATGAGCAAACATTTTTGTAAAGTGAATATGTTACTCGTTATTGTTCATTCTAGTTACTTCAAGAACTGTTTTCTTTTATTTTTGCTTAGATATTTATCTAATTCTGTTGGTGTATGGCTATGAATAAATGACTGTATAGGGGTTTTTAAACTATTGAAAAAATATTGCGCTCTACTCGACTATGTATGGTAAACAAGACGTATGTATAAGCCATTTGATTTTTTGTGAAAGTAACCTTGGGGGAGCATAAAATATAACATGTGTGAGATTTCTGTGCCTTCATGAATAGGCTTCCATTTCTCCTAATGTTTTTTATCAATTTAAAATTTTAAGAACAGTATTGTAATAAACAATAGTTCAATTACTAAACTTTTATAATATCTGGGTCAGTTTATTTTAAGAGTATTTGTATAATCTTATTTTGATACGTTTAAATCTTCCATTAGTATTTCTAGTAGGTACATTGCAAATTCTGTGCCTACCACAAACATGAAATTCGCTGTGTCTAATACTTGGTCATGATCTTAAACAAAAATTGTGAAAGTACACTGAAACATACCTGTGAGTAAAACATTTATTTTCTTATCAGAAGCAGAGATAATGTGTTTGTCGTAATATATTTAAAGTTGGCGATGTTGCGAATATATAAACAATTGACTGTAATTAAAACCTTGGAAAAAATAATTTCCATTTTCGATGTACATACAGTGTAGTTTCCCCGTCTACTTAACTCTTTCGCAAAAGCAGTTTAGTAAGACTGTCATGGTAGTTAAGTGCAAATAATCCTAGAAAATTAAGTAATTTAAAAAAATATATACGTTATAAAATTAATGTTATATTTCCTTAGCTTTTTTTAATAAATCTTAGATGTACATTTGTAGAGTCATAAAGCAATATTAGGAATTTTTAAATTAAAAAAATGTTATTAAATTTAACTTTGTGAAAAAATATAGTTTCGGAAATATTTATGTATGACGATGCCTCAGCTATTGTAAAACCTGTTATAATACTTACCAAGAGGGAAAAAGATACAACGAATATTTTAAAAAGGTAAACAAGAATTAGAAATGCACACGAAACAAATAAAGAATGATTACAATATATTGAAGTAATTATTTACCCAATAAATAAAATGACCTTTCATTTTCAAGTAAACTGGAATTTCCGTTGTCTTCCAAAATTTTTTTTTCTTATTGAAATTCTATATTATAAATAATCCCAGAAAATTAAGCAATTTAAAACAGATATGTATTTATATATACATATATAATTAGTTTCTTTATACATGTTACTTTTCCTTAATTTTTTTAAAATGATTCTTGTGTGTATATTTTTTAGAGCATAAAAAAATATTTAAAATCATTAAATTAAAAAAAAATGTGTCTTAAAGTTATAATAACATTTTGGAAAGAAATATATCTGACAATGCAAAACTATAGTAACACTGTCCAAAGAAGAAAACAGGAAATAGAAGTGTACACGAAACGAATAAAGAATAATTATTTCAATATATTCAAGTAATTATTTAACCAGTAAATAAAATGACCTTCCATTTTCATGCAAGTTGAAATTTCCTATATCTTCCAAATATCCTTTTTTTGTTAATTGGCGTTCTACTGAATCATAAATGAAGGAGAACTGGTAATTTTGATGGAATCTCTTGTTGATTAATTTAATCACTTAAAGTTGATATATAAACCCCTTTCCACATTAATTTTCGTATTTTGTATACGTATTTCGAAAACTAAGTTGTCATAATCAACAAATAATTAAACAATGTCGCACCTTTGGCTTTTGACGGTACCGATCGTGTATGAAATTTGTTTCGTGCGGGTGTTTGTCATAGTTTTCCAGGTGCGATAATTTGTCTCAAAGAGAAGATATCGTCTTGTTGGTACATTTGCGCCAAGCCACTATTCAATTCTGAATAACGCGGAATGCCCCTTGTCGATTACGTTCGACAAAATCGTGCCACAATTCAACAATGCGTTGAAGTACATTACAAATGAGTTGATAAAAATTAATAGTAAAATCATTAATTTACGGAAATTAAGAATAAGAGCGGTCTATGTACCAAATAGTTGAAATGTCGACTGGCTCTTTCGTCTACGAGACTTGGTGTCATTCACATTTTACATTCTGGAACAAATTTCAACGTTTAATTTTGTTACCTTGTCTTAATAAAAAATATTTAACAATCCACTGTCTCCCAGAACTAAATTAATTCAAGAAGCTTTTCGCTTTCGAGATATCTCACAGGTCCCAGTCATATGTTTTCGGACTAGTTCTTTACTAACGTACGATAATGGTTTATAGTATACTTCATCGGTGTCATTATACATATTTTTTTATAGTTTGTTGTACACTTTAGTGAGAATACTTTACTAGTTTAGCTATTTCCACTTGGCTATAACTTCTTGATGTAATTTAGTGATTTTATTTCTATTCATAAGCGATATCCTTGATATCTTGTCAATTATTTTTACTAATTTTTTGCAAACTTGATTAGTGTTTAAAACCACTGAATCCATTTCAAGACTAAATATAAACTAAGAGTGTAAATGTTCTGTGCTTATTTATGTAAATTTAGATATTTCTAAAAATAAACTGCATTTGTCTTTAAGGTAATCTGCAGTTGATATTCTCTTCGAGACTATATTTAACAATTTATTTAAGAATGTTGCCAAAATATAAGAACTCTTGTATGGTACTGATTTTTTTGTACAGTAGTGTATATGCACATATGTATATGTATATATCAAGAAGTAATAAGGATTTTAATTTTAAAAAGGGACTCATTAAAACATTTGTTTAATACAAAACGCGATAAAATGAAAATTTTGCGATCACCATATTGTAATAAGTAAGCAAAATAAATGTGTACCAGGCAGTACTTGATACAACACACGATAACACACCTAGTTATATTCTGTTCCGCAAGACATATTTCTATATTAATAAAGCGTCCTCAGTTTTTTGAATAATAAGCGTATCTGCAAGTAGCAGCTGTAAATTTTACATTAACGAAATAACAGTGGATTATAGAAGAAAAATTCGGCTCGTTGATAGACGGATCATAACACCAATAACAGCAAACATAGCACCAGAAGACGCAATGTATTAAATCTAATAAAAATAGAAGCAATATTTTCATTTAATCCGTCTAGTTTAATTAACTTTTTCTTCCTGTTTATTATGTACTTATATTTCATTATCAGTTTAATCAATTTAGTAGCAACTGCTCAATATTGTCAATTTCGATGACTTGTAATATCTACACAACATGCTGATTCCGTGCTTCTGCAGTTACATTTAAACATTTTGATATTTTTTATGAAACGCGAGCAATATTATTTTTTTACCTAACATACTATGTTATTACTTCTGTCATAGTTTTATTAAACCTTCTCCAATCCAACAATTTCAAAGTAGCAATCCATTTACAGTCAAACTATCATCAGCATTTATTGCTAAAAAGCTATGTGAATGAGTATACAATGTGTTTCTCTTGTATTCGATCGTTTTGTAAAAGTATTATTTGAACGCTGTTTTTTGTTGTCGTAGGATATTATAAAATAAAACTACTGTAAGTAGTAACGAAATTTAATTTGCTAATTACTGCTTTCAAACGTAGTCTAGTGTTCTAGAATTAAGTAAATTTTGAAAAACAAGAAACGATTTACAATCTTCGTAAAACTATCAATTCTCTAATTACTTAACAATTGATTTTATTATTTAAGCAAGTTTAAAAGTAGTTTGTAGCATATATACGAGGAACATTTCACGGGAACGTGACATTTAAATGAAAAACTATTATTTGTACAAAAACCATTTTTCTACATACTCGTCTTTCATTCTATACACTTTTACCAGTGATATTCTTATTTCCAATATTATACCTTCCAAAAAAAAAGGATCTTTGCAACTCTAACAAAACTTTCTCTTTCGCCAAATGTGGCTGTCTTTGCTTTAATTCATCATGATCCAATAAATCGATCGTTAACCTACTTTGCAAATAAATGTTATAAATCATGCCGCATGAATCCCAAAACATCAATTCCGGTAGATTGAATCACTTTTGCCTTCTTTAGTATTCGTTCGTTGACAAAAGTCCATCGTTGCGACTGCTTTATCATTCATCATATCCATACTGAAGAATCAAATCTACTATGCTACCTGCTACTACAGTCCTATTTAACCAATAGGCATTCTACAGTCAAATGTAGTGGAACTGGTATTTACCCCCCATAGTCAGAAGTACTCTAAAGCTGTGTTCTTTATCGCCAACTTAACTACTACATTGAACATTTTTAATGCCACCTTTGCAGATGACACCGCAGTTATTGCAACAAATAGAGTGCTAAAATGTGCTTCTGATAAACTCCAAGAAAGTCTAAACAGCATACAAATATGGTTACAGAAATGGCGATATAAAGTTAATGAAACGAAATCACAGCAGATAATTTACCTTATGTAAGGAAACATATTCAACCATTACTCTTAACGAATAACAAGTTCCCCAAACAGATTCTGTTAAATGCCTTGGTATACATCTGTGGTGTGACGCAAGTATACCTAATGTGGAAATCCTTTAAAGATTTCAGTCGAAAATTCTAGTGAATTATTACCGATGCTCTAGGTTTCGCGACCCATCAAACGTCTACACTAACTTAGGAATAAAGCCTATACTTTAAGGAGTCAAGTGTGCGAGTGCGAGATATCACTTGGATCTTGAAGTGCATTCTGATCATCTTTCTGTAAGTCACCTAGATAACAGACAAAAGAGTGTTCACTAAAAGGTCACGATCCTCTAGAAATAAGTGTTAGATTTTAAGTTTATAATTAAGATTATAATTAAGTATAAGTAGTCAATCACCTTAGTTATAAAGAACCTTCACTTCAAATGTTAGGCGTTTAATGTAAGTGCTCTAACAGATGCTGATTTGGCAATTCATTGCCTAATACAAAATACCAAAACACTTGCTTCGGGAAGATTACTAGTAAAATAAGAGTTGAAGAAATACTTACAAAGTGCCGCAAAAACGTCTCGGATTGCGGTTATACATATTCAAATACTAGGTTGAAATTCTCATACGATTTTGTTTTTGATCGTTCAATAATAAGCACGGCATCCATCTTACTGATAAGCTTTTCGTACACAAATATTCCTGCAAGATATTGAATACATGTTCAGTAGAGAAGTTTAGAACCAGCGTTACATATTTCATACACCTACAATAGGTAATTTTTCAATACTATGTCACAAATTTGGTTACTAATTTTCGTAAATGAAGGACCTGGGCGCAAATATCATCATTGCTTATATATATCCAATTTAATTTTTCTACAAATTCTTCAATGTCCTTTCCACGCAAAAATAGTGTTCTAACACACGAAATAGTAGCTTCTTTTCATACTAACAACAAGCGAACTCATTCGGTTTCGAAACGTGTGAAACAATAACTAATCTATAACTAAGGTTCAAAAGTTCTTATTTTGAAAAAGTTCTATTTTTTGTATATACAAACAGTTTGGTTTCATATAGATGCTATTATAGTTTAGAGGATTTGGGTTTTCTTTCTATATATGTAGTTGTTCAATTATTGTTGCTATGATGACTAATTTAAAAATAAGTGTCACATGGTTTTGGGTACTGACAGCAATTTTCAATCGATACCTAAATGGTTTTGTTGTTACAGGTTCGTAAATAGACAATATACCAATGCATTAAGAAGATATCAAACAATAAATAGATTGAGACATGGGCCTTGCTCAGTAAAAATATTCCGTAAAGTCGTTCAAAAATTTTGAGAAACTGGTGCAATTGGCGATAAAAACCTATTAAGTAAATCAAAGTTAGTACAAAACAAAGTCAGCGTAGTTCTAATTTTACAAGTATTTCAAGATGTTTGTAAATATTTTACATATGATTTTTCTAGTGCTAAAAAAGTTTCCAAACTGTTGTAGATGAGTTATTCGACAGCGTGGCGAATTTTGAGAGGGTAGCTTCACCCGTATCCCTATAAAAATGCGCTTTAAACTTAAAGAACAAAATATACAGATTTGCGTTATTTCCGACAAATGTTAATATAAAATAAAGTCGAATGACTGTGTGTTAACACCCACAACTGCAGCATATAGGCAAAGAGTAATCCAAATATGATTGTTTAGTAAGGATCGTATAGATGTCAAAGTTACTGTTTGGTGCGGTTTGCGTCAACTTTTCCAATAGAACCTATTTATGTAATAAATAGGCAGCGATATTTTTGAACGTACAAGATTTTGTACTACCGGCATTATAAAATTGTGATATTGACAACATTGTTTTCATGTAAGCAAGTGCTCTGTCCCATATGGACAATAATGTAAAGACACTACTACGTAACACATTTGGCGATCGTGTCATTAATAGGCATTTTTCAAATAATCTGCTTTCGAGGTCACCAGATATGAATCTAGCGGTCTATTGGTTATAGGGTTACCTCAAAAAAAGGGTATTTCTGAGTTGATCTATACTCGTGAGGAATTGAAGCAATTGATATCACATGTCATCGAGAAAATCCCGGAGAATGTTCTTTCTAATGCCATTTATAATCTAGAAGAACTACTATTTTCAATTGACCATCTCGGTTTAAGAATATCTTGTCTCTTCTAAAATCTCAATTGTTTACGAACAATTTGGTACTTTCGTTTTTACAGGATCTGAAACTTTGTAATGTTTCAAACTATTGAATAACCATAATTTTGATTATTTTAACGACAAACGGGCCTAGTATATGAATTGCATTCTTACTAAAGTCGACTTTAAATATGTATGTACGTAAAGGAAATTATATTGGGGAGAACGTGTTGAATAATCTTCCAAGTACGTTTCTTTCTTCTTGACTTGTTTTAAATATGTATATCTTAGTGCCTTGGATAATCTTAGGTATTGCTTAAGTTAAGTCGTAACTTAGATATCAAGTATTTCGGTTAATGAAAGTTAGAATCTTCATATTTTTTAAGTCAAGAGATTTAGATCAAATTTAAGGCGTGCATAAAATTTCTTTTTGATTAATGTACAAATAATAAGGTACAATACGCTGCTAAAAAAGTTGTATAAGAATTTTTCTAACTTCAATACCTACCGGTATAACTGTTCATAATTCTGGGAATATCCATGAAGTGTGTCTAAAAAAATATTGATGAGAGGTTATATAATTTATAGTGGGTTGGCCTTCTGAGTTTGGTGAACCAGTCATTATTTTCCCATTTCGAAGCAGTTGCGTTCATGCAGTAAAAGATATTTCATTAATTTAATGAAACTATGAAATGGACTTTTAAAATATAAAATTAACTTATTATTAAAATATGTTTTTCATATTTTACTATTATTGTACATTCTTCATACTACATATTTATTTACTATTCTTTGTTTTCTTATTTATTATTTGTTATAACAATATAATCTTGAAAATAGAACAGAAATGAGAAAACGAATTGAATGCAATAAATGATTTTTATTATTGTTTAATATATCTTCTTTTAACTTCAACGCATTTGACTAATGGTGCTAAAGTACTATTGTGGCATTTTTGGAAATCATCAAAAAACTGCTCCTTTTCTGCAATAAATCTATTCCAGTGAACTTTTTTTTAGCAAGGAAAAATTTGAATTTGGGGAATAGGTTGAAATCACTCAAGCGAGCTCATTTGAAGAAGACACGATGTCGCGATGAAAGAGAACATTTTTATGCGCCATTCCAGATCATTTTGCTTTCTTGGAATTGTCTAATAGAGCAGCATAATACGCTTTGTTAACAGTTTGATCCTTTGCAAGATAGTTTATGAGAATGTATTAGTTTGGAATTACAAAGAAAGCCCGTCATTCCCTTATTCGTCGATTGAAAGTTCTTAGCTTTCTTTAAAGAAGGACCACAATAATGTTGTTTAGTGTTAAGTTTACAGTTTGAATGCAAGACCATAGTGGGGGTACTAAGCTTTATAGGATTCACAGCATTCACCTTGCTAACAGATATATGGGTAAAACGTGATATACAAGTTCAGTCGATGCTAGTTATCTGTTTGATGTCAGTGCTTCGGTTGTTAAAAAAATTATTATTAGTTTACTGATGATGTCAAGACTTGGCCGCATATGAGACTCCATGCTCATATAACTACGATTAAATTTCATGACTCAGCGACAAATTGTAGCATCAGAAAGAACATTATAAAATTTATTAAAAATCAGCCAACTTTCAAATACATGTATATAGTTATTTTACGAGGACGACGTCAAGAGTTTGCAGCAAAGTTTACAGAAGACGAGGAACATTAAACGCTTACTATTGACTCACAATATATGCCTGATTATTTTCAAGTTGATATTCTCTGCAAACCTGCAATATCATACATATACACTGAGGGGGATGTTTAATAATGCCTTTCCGTTTTAGAAAGATGCCTTCCTCTAGGATGTCTCCACATTAACTTTCATCGCAGATTTTTTTACAAATTGTGATATCTTCTTTTTGTTAATAGTCGAAGTTAAGGTTTCCTATATTGCAGTACAGATTTTATAATTTCTGCCATATGATGATTTTGATACTGTAGACTTAGGAATAGTTATACCAAATTACGTTTTCTATTAAGGGTATGTTTAATGTATTCTTTTGTAGTTCGTTTAGTATTTCGTATTATTCCAAGTCTTGTTTTACTATCAGCATTCTTACTGTAACTAGTTTAACGACATTTTAGACAACTTCCTTTAACACAGAGCTATGACAATTCTAAAATATGCTTGGAAATAGATTTAAAATCTAAAAGATTATATCGATAATTAATAATTTATCTAATGCATTAAATGTAATATATTCTAGTTCAAAATATTTTCTTAGGACATACTTTCGAATAATTACTATCGATAAAATAGCGTCTTACTTATTTTATACATTTGTACCTATGCCCTTGTTCGGGTAATTCACTTATTTTGTTTAAATCCGTATCATCATTTTTCATATAAGTGAATCGGACCTGTACATAGCTCACGATTTTGAAATAATTTCTATCATAACACTGGGGGAATACCCACTGTATGTATAATTTTGTTGCATATTGTAATGCCTTATTTTTTTACATATTTCTATTAGAACACATGTTATTAACATTTATATTTCATCATATTTCTTCATTATATAGGGTGGGCCGAAATATATTGAGTATTATGACTCATTATAGCTTTACAATATGAAAAAGAACGATATTTAATTATATTTTATTTCAAGAACAAAGTTTAGAAATGTTTTCTTCTTAACGACGGAGCAAAAGATCTACGATTTTTTTGATAGTTTTATTTTTCAACGTAATCTTCCTTAATTTCAGTCCATAGCTGGTTGAAAACGCCACACCGTTTTGAACCATTTTATTCCATTAGAGAAAAAAGATTTCTGTTGGTCTTCAAAATAGGCATCAATTTTCTCGTTTCAGTAGGTTATTGTCTGCAATATGACGTCCTCTGAGGTGCCTTTTTAAATTTCTAAATAAAAAAAGAGGAACGTACCAAAATCCGGACCCTATGGTGTGTAGTCCAAACCGAAGAAGTTACTCTCGCAGAGGTTGCTTCCTGTAGTCACGCAAAGGAAGACTTTCTAGACATTCTTGGTCAATATCCGTACGTAATTTTGTTAACGATTACCGTAGATAACTGCCTTTGGCATGATTCAACAAGATTAATTCCTACTTGGCCTCAAAAGATGATCAGCTATCATCAATGGATTCATGATTTCACAGAAACTGTTTTGATCAATATTTCACTTTAAAATATGACGGAGCATCGTCCTCGTACCCTGTAATCTTCCGTTCGTAAATCGTTCTACGCGAATTAGATCCTTTTCTCAAAAATTTGATAGCACTGCAATATTCGAATTTCACATAATTCATTTTTTGTTACGAAATAATTTATAAAGCACAAAATAATGAATGAAATAATGTCAAATTTGACATATAAGTAGAAAAATTGTCACTATTGTACATTATTAGGCAACGCAAAGTTATAATAAATAATATATATAATATCCACCATTCTGTTTGAAACATAAAAGAATTCTTCATATTCTTAATAATTTAATTGAAATGATCAAGATTATCAGTTGATTTTTATAAATATTATTTCTTATGCGACCAAGTATAAAAGTCTGGAGATGTTCAATCCAGTAATCGGAGAGGTCACAAGCTTTGATTTATAATATAATGCCTTAAATTCAAAAGAAGTTACATAGGGCGTCACACTTTTCTTGTTGGAAATATTTTAGAATTAATCATCATAATTGTTGCATTTTCTGCATATAATAACAGAATACAAATCAATTTCATTACAGTTGTGAGTTTTCAGTCGTTTCTATAAGTTGAATTGAAAATTTCCTTATCATTTAAATTATTGTTCAACAATTACTGTAATCTATTGTAGGATGAACATTCTGTTTCTTTGTAAGTACGAGGGTGGTCCCAGAAGCACCCAACCCAACAAAGAAAAACACAAAAATTTTGGAAAGAAATATATTAATTTTTCAATATAATCTCCTTTTAGCTCTATACACTTTTCCCAGTGATATTCAATAAGTTCGATACCCTTTTTATATTAAGAACCCTCTTGCTCCTCAAAGTGGCCATTAACTGCCATCACTTCTTCATCGTTGGAAAATCTTTGACCACTGAGCCATTTTTTCAAGTTTTGGAACAGAAAATAATCCAAGGGCGCTAAATCTGGCGAATAGGGTGCATGAGGTTGCAATTCAAACTTTAATTCATTAATTTTGGCCATCGCAATAACGGATTTGTGAGCTGGTGCATTGTCTTGATGAAACAACACTTTCTATTTAGTCAAATGCGGTCATTTTTAATTTATTTCTTCGCTCATACGTTGCAATAACTTTGCACAATACTCGCCGTTGATAGTTTTTCCTTTTTCAAGATAGTCAATGAAAATTATTCCACGTGCATCCCAAAAAACCGATGCCATGATCTTGCCTGCAGATGAACGGGTTTTCGTCTTCTTTGGAGCCGGTTCTACTTTTTAAGTCCATTACTTTGATTGTTCATTTATTTCGGGTGTGATGTGATGGACACATGTTTCATCCATGGTTGTGAAACGGCGTAAAATATCTGCTTTGTTGCTGTGAAACTTCGATAAACACTCAATTGAAACATTTTCGCGACACTGTTTTTGCTCGAGTGTGAGCAAACGCATCTTACACACAGCTTTCTCATGTCCAAATTTTCAGATGAGATGTACTGTACTTTTTGAAATACCTACTATGTCTGCTAGCTCGCGCTCTCTCAGACGACGATCATCCAGTACCGCTTTGAGGATTTTCCTCACTATTTCTGGAGTCGTCACCTCATTTGGTCGACCACTGCAATGCTCGTCTTGGCAGCTCGTACGGCCTCGTTTAAACTCTGCTACTCAATATTTCACTGTTGTAAACGAAGGAAGAGACTCACCCAGAGTAGAATCCAGTTCAACTTTTATATCAGTTGGGCTGATGCCTTTCAAATAAAAGTATTTTATCACGTAACGATGTTTCTCCATTTTTACAAATTCACTGAAAACGTTCACTATTGATGGCTGCCAAACAAATACTAAACAACGTGGCGTCTTCAAACTTGAAACATATGCTTTGTAGATTGTGTACTTTCTAATACAGCAATAATTTTCAAACACCTATCGCCATCTCTGGGTCTCTAGGTCCTGTAAATAATCCAATGTACTTAAATCGGCCCTGAGTTATGTGGTTTTGTTAAAATTACGGCTTTATTTATGTGATAATTGTCATCAAGATTTTCTGATATTGGGTCAACGTGAGAACACAGGATGTTCGTTTAACAAAGTAGGCCAATCTCTTGATTTTTCTTTGACAGTGCAATGTTTAATATTGCATAATTCACCGTTTGTGTTGAACAAATTATTGTAACCAATATTTACATTAATATAGAGACACTTTGTTCAAGTTGAAAAACCATCGCTAATGTTTAGCCCTAAATCATGTATTATATTTAAGTCACAGTTAATCATTTTGATACACGGATATTGCACAATTCTGTACATTTCAAGTTCTTTATGTATTCTGTGCAATCATACATTGATGTTTCAAGGTATTGTTTCTTTTGTTGGAACAATCTGACGCTAATTTATAACCTGATATATTTTATCTCTCTTTTACTTTCGACATAATATGTTTTCATAAATTTGTTTGATATAACTGCATATTTCACTCACTTTTGGAATAAAGTTTGTTGACGAGGACTGTGACAAAGCAATGGTTCTAATTTATTGCATACTGTACATATGTATGTGTAACATATGTATATACTTTCAGAGAGAATATGTTGACCCTATACCCTTCAAATTATTGCGCAGCATGACTACGAACTTTACGCAAGCTAATTATTCCACGAGGACAATTTTCCGTACAATAAAAGTAGATAAATTTTTACACACTCACGTAAAGCGAAGTTACCAACATCAATTTTAATGGGAGTGACCTAGTTTTGTTAACACGGTAAAGTTACATCATTAATCTTTATAATATGCGTAACGAACGAAAATGGTATATGAATTTTCATATACATTCTACATTGGGATATAAATAAAATTACAAATGTTCTATTTTGACTACAGTTATATAATAAATAGAATTCCACAGGAAATAAAATATTTAAAAAATATACGTAACGAGAATAAACATAAACACTAACAAATGCGACATATTTTCTATAAAAACTTGGACTCGTGATATTATTACTTCATTATTTTGAGAGCTAACTGACATTTCAAGTTGTAGAATTTTGTTTGTTTTGTTTAATTTATGCAACATTAATATTGCCGAAACCTTTTGTGCATTTGTTTACTTTTTAGTACTTTATACTGCACTTGACTGGATTTGATGGATTGAATATTATAAATATATTTAGATAATTATGTTTTTGTTTTGTTTACCTTATGATATTGAGTTATTTCGTGCGTTTTTACTTGGTTAGACATTTTAGAATTCTTAAGAATACGCGCTTGTTTACCTTTTAAAGAATTCTTGTTCACAAACAATAGACTGATTAACTGTATTGACTTTGTTTGAAAATTTGGTTGGCCAAGGCTGGGTTTGGTTGACCGCTGCTGAGAAAATCTCAGACGTTACTAACACTGCGGTATTTATTGGTGATTGTCCTAGGACTATTAAAATTAAATGAAAAACTGTGACACTGTTATCATATTTGTTGTACTATCCCTGTAGTATAACCTTAGTCTAACGGTGGTGCAATTTTTCAAATAAATAATGGAGGCTAACATCGTCCAATTCTGTTTGAAACCGTCATTCTTTTAGATCTTGTTGCATGGAGCTATATTAAAACTACATAGAGAATGCAGTACAGAACTGGCATTAATATTGTTCAAGCATTGTATCAACATCTACGCGCGGACGAGCGTCATAATGGCGAAACTTCCGCGTTTTAATCAGTTCAAGTCGATTCCTAGAAATGCAATATTCCTTGTAGTACATGATTATTGTAAAATACGCGATTTCATAGAACTTCTTTCTTAAATCGAGATTTATATTCGAATATTCCCATCACTATTCTATACTGATAACGAAAGAATCACAATAAAGAATAATGGGTTGGGTTGAGGAAAGGAAGTTACTGGTGTTTAGTGAAAAACTAATAAGTACATACTTACAAACTGAATGCGCAAAGACAGCTATCTAGCATGGACGCAGGTTTAAAGTACGGGCGAGCGAGTGTTTTATGGTATTTGTTTTTGTAACGAGCAAAATTTTATTGACAAATAATACATTTGTATATACATAGGTACAATTTTTTAACGGAAAAATATAAAAGACTAATATGAATATATTAAAAATTTAAACATCAGATGATAATTATTTGTTATATTTAAAGAAAGTGAAACTATTCACTTATATAATAACATAGAGTATATTAATATTAATTTTATAAATATTTTACAATATTTTTACATTTAAAGCATTAGTAAATTTAATTTAGTCAATCTGAGTTGAATTTATTCCAACTTCGTTTGAATTACATGAACAACTAACAATTACTTTATGGTAAAACATAAATATCTTTTAAATATTTTGCTAATATTACTGCTAAGTCGATGCAACACTAGAAAGTTACTTATACAAAATTTATGGAATTGTGCTAAATTAAAAATGAATGCAGAAAATTCTCTTTTAGTATATTTTCAAGAAACACCAAATAAAAAGTCACTTTGTATGGCTGAAATTGTTTACTAATATATAATAACATTGGTATTCAGAATACAATAAACTTATTGCATTTTGATTTTCTCAGATGAAGAAATAAATAAATATATTAATTAAAATTTTGATCCATTATTTCTCTAAATGAAAAACACTTTGAGACAGCCGTAATAATGGAAAGTATCTGGGACATGTTGCAGTGGAAAACTTTGCAATATTTCAGCATTGATTCATATTGACTTTGCTAAAATTTATGTAATATACCTTACTATACATGTAGCAAAAACGTACATTAAAAGAAAGCTTACAATGATCGGAAATGACTGGACTTCATTGCTTATTAAATAAAAAAATTTAAAAGTACCAGTTGAATAAAATCAGAAATGTTTCTATTTACTGTAATGGAAAATTCGTAAATTTGTCAATAAGATTGGACAAACTAAGCTAAATACCGTTGAAAATTGCTTAATTCTGAAAATTGTGTACTCTATTAGAGTACATGTCATCTTTTAAAAAAGTTCAGCTACATTATTGACAAATCACGGTGATATGTTATCGGTTAAGCATCTTGAAGAGTGGAAGTCTTCTTCCATAAAATCAATAAGATACTGCCGATAAAATTATATGATCAACATCAACAAACAAATATTTCCAAGACAACGTTTATGCTTCTGTTCATTCTGTTGCCCTAGCCTTGTCGACTCTGTGTATTGACCAGCTCTTCACTTCCTTTGGTGCCGTAATTATGACATTGGGTATGCGTGAAATGGAAAAGCTAAATTTAGAGTGGATATGTGGAATGTTACAAAATATGAACGAGAAAGGTAGTTTTACTACTTGCAGTTCCACAAATACCGACCTGCACCCATCTCTTCTTCCTAACCCAATTAATTTGCCGTATGGCAAATATATTCGAAGCCACTTTCCTTTGCAGTGTGTCCACAAGCACGTTTTATCTCAAGTAAGATGAAAACACAGGACGATGAATACATAGTCCTGATTTCACGACTGGATGCGAGTTGAGATATAGCTTGAACTTTATCCACATTGATTTGAATGTTATTCGAGCGCAATAAAGTGTCGTCCTAGCAACAAGATTGATGTTTAAATACAATTAATACATTTCGGCTTTGAGACCAGTACCTCTTTATAATATATATATATATATATAAAGTAAAGAGCATAGGTCTCAAAACCGATCCTTGTGGCACGTCTCGTTTTTCCTTTTCGTAAAAATACAGTGTGTACAGTCGTCTTTATAAGTCTCGAATATTGACCACGTACTCCATATTTTTCCAGCTTCCTTAATGGGTTGCAATGTTTATGCAGTCGAACGCTTTAGATTAATCGCAACATATACATCTTACGTCCCCTTTATTATTTAAAGCTTCACATATTACTTGTAAGGCTTCAAAAAGTGCGGTTGTCGTCGATTTTTGTTTCTTGAATCCATGTTGAGTTGAATCAAGTAAAGCATTCCTTTCGAAGTAATTCGCCCATCCTCGTCTTGAATACCTTTGAAAAAACTGGAAGCTTGGATATTGGTCTGTAATCTTTCTGAATTATTAACGTCTCTATTTTTATACACAAGTCTTACCTCACTCTTTTTAATTTTTTTGGGAAAACTCCATTCTACAGACTAAAGTTTACTAGCTACGTTAGAAGTGTACTAATACAATCAATGACTTTCTTCAGTACATCAACCGACATTCTGTAAATATTCTAGGGTTTTTTATTTTGGAATGTTCCGGTGATATCCTTAACTTCTTCTTCATTTGTTGAACCCATAAACATACATTACTTTCCATATATATATATATATATATATATATATATATATATATATATATATTAGTAAAATATTAGGATGCATTTTCAAAATTAGTATGTACTTCGCAAATCTTATATCTAATTTCCGTGAAATATGTTATGCAGTAGAAGACCAGGATATCAGTTCAGAATTAATTATTCTCCATATCGTTTTATTTTTATTGTCTGATGTATTAATAAATTTTAATACATTTTGTTGCTTTACTTCTTTCGTTTAGTTTTTTTAGAAGTTTCTGGCTCTGCAATATCCTTCTCGTGTTTCACTAATGGTGTTCAGTATATATATCTACGTTATTTTTCAACTAAGTAATTTCATTTGTGATGAGAGTATCCGTTGGAATTTTTGCTTTTCACACATTTAATTTCACTTCTGGATATGCTCGTCAAGCGAAATGGAAGTGGTAGTGCTGACAAACATCTTAATCATTAAAATAAAAAGCCCAGTCTTGTAACGATTACTTTTTTTAACTTGGTATCAACGTAAGTCAAAAAGAAACGCAATTTGAACAAAAAAATGTTTTGTTCATTTGAAAAACACATTTCTTGGTAATTTAAGAATATGTATTTATAATATGCAGGATGATTCTGATATAAAGAGTATCAACTTGCCATTTATTTATAGAATGTATAAAACCTCAAAGAACGACGATAAATTTTAATATACAAAAATTATTTATTGTGGAATTGTATACAGTAGTTTACCTTTTATGACAATATTTTAAATTCATTCTATTTGATTACATATGTATAGATATGGAATTGGTTAGTCTACATAAGAAAGCCAAAAACAGCTGTGAATAGATCAAAAATCAGTATAAAAATTTTAAATTGACATAAAAATTATAAATTCCCAAATAGATCGAATTTTGTAAATGTAATTTAATGCAGAAGGTAATTACGCATCCTTAAATTTTTCATTTAAATTAGCGATTATTTATTCGTGTTTACCGATGCATTTTTACATACGATGTGTACTCGCACTCACTATAACAATCTGTAGTACACTCAACAACTGAACAAAAATAAAATACCGAGCACTCACATCCGATCAGCGATAAGAATCTGTTGCGTTGCTACGTACAGGTCTGGCACTAGCCCACCACATTAAAAATGTGTTTTTTTCTCGTAAATGTTTTACAAACAAGTCTCTTAAGTACTAAAATATGTGACAAAGTATGTCACTATTATTTTCTCATTCGTTTTTCAGACCGATCTGTATTATGTTCAGAAGTGGTACATTTGTAACTTATACATAACAATTTCAAATATTTTTTATGTCCTATGAGTGCCTACGACCAAATATTATTCACTTATAAAAAATTGTTTATAAAGCAAACATTTTGCCAATATAATAACATAAATGTATATATAAAACATATATATATATATATATATATATGTGTGTGTGTACATACGATAATAAAATATTATCTAGAGATGTAATAGCAATATACCGGGTGTTACTAAAATGAGTGACAAACTATTAGGGGTGATAGCATGGTCCAATACAAGCCTTAATGAAAGTGAGTTCGCAAACGGTCACGTTCGGAAATACGAAAGATTTTGTGTTTATATCACTTTTCTTATTATGTATAAATAAATGAAAAAATATGTGAATCATGAACAAACAACAAAAGCGAATAGTCAAATGAAATGTTCAAAGCGCCTACCTTCCACTTCATAGCAACTACGACATCTCTGCCGCAAGGATCTTTCAATTCTTTCGGAATTGTCCACATTGGCTTGGATCCAGTTGCATCCTTGTTGTTAGTGTGCAGCATCTTGAGATCATTTACAGCAATAACGTACATAAAAGTTTTCAAATATCCCCAAAGATAGAAATCAAGAGGTGGTTTAAGTCAGGCGATCTTGCAGCCCATAATGTAACTTCCTATCTTTTTACATCCAAGTTCAGTGTAAATACCCTTTAGCAACAATGCCATACCATATTTGTTGCTTTTAGTTCGAAGGAAAGTCTTCTAAAATTCATCCACTATATTTTGCAGAAAGTTCAGATAAATAATGTCTGTTAATTGCTATGATAAAACAACCGGATCTAGTAAGCTGTCGTCTAAAATACTCTAAAAATACATATTGTGGAAATTAAAAAAGTTTCGTGCGAACTCGACTTCATTAAGAAAAGGAATATTTGACACAAAATTGCGGTCCTCAACATAATTGCATAGAAACTAGCGTTAAAATTTCGTACATACTCGATGATCAGATGGATGTAGAGGCTACACTTGTTGTACATGGTACGAGTTCGCACGATGTTCGTTCAAGATTCTCCAAACAAAAGGAGCATTAATTCCGTTCTTGGCTGATGCATTCCGTAAACTCGTCTCTGGATTATGTTCTATTCGTGCTAAAATTACCTTTTCTACTTCAGGCATGACTTTGGTCTCCTGGAATTATAGGAGTATTTTCTAAATGAACTGGTATCACGCAATTTTTGGTGCAGTCTGACGAAAACACGAACTGAAGATATCTGACGATTGGAATGAGAGTCAATATAAAAACCTAACGCTTCTCTGGCGTTTCCATTTACGCGATCATACATGAAATGCATGTCGCCTAATTTAATGTTAGAGTAAATAGGGATAGTAAAAATTCATAAGATTGTGCATTAACCACTGAGTGTCAACTACAAACTATATGGTTGACAGAACATCTATCTACTATGATAAGAAAATGTAAGTTTTGCGAATGAAAAAAAGGGATAAGTGAAAAAACTCAACTGCTGTAAAAAGGAATAATCTTCTGTATTTCCAAAATCTGCGAATCCATTATTCATTAAGATTTTTCTTCAAATTTTGGGCTGTACTATCTCCACTCAAAATGTTTGATATATTTTATTAACATCCTGTATACGAGTAACAACCATCACAATTACTAAAGTGAGATATGTATAGTATATTCGAAAGGTGCGATTGTTATTATTATTATTACTCTTTAACATTCTTACTGTAGTCGATATTTGATCTGGCTATGAATATTAAGCGGCTTGTCTTAATTCATTATTGTATTTCATCTATAATTTAGTCACAGGAATTTTCTATTATTTAGTAGATTAATACCGTCACTTTTGACATTACATAACTGCTTTTCGGCTTATGCCTTATGCATTTTTACAATTTTAAACAAGATTTATTCCAACGAAGGTTATAAAAATATAGTAGACGCTTTTAATGACAATAGTGCTTTATTAGCTACAAAAAGTTATTGGTTTCGCTAATCTATACTCGAAATATGTGTATTAAAAATGAACCAGAGTAGTCACGACTTAGAGTTACTGTTTGTACTGAAGATATTATTACATCAGAAAATGTATTAAGAGAAATTGGAATATCATCCACACAGGGAAAAAAGTATTTGGCATTGGGTTATTTGCAGTATATATTATTTTACATAAACATCTCAATGTAAGCAAACTAGCAAGTATAAAATATTTTAAGAATTTAAATTAAATTTTGACAAATCAAAAATTGACTTAGATATTTTTTTTGGGAAATTGGAGTACCTGATTAATTAAAATTCAGAAAATCTGAATATCATATCCAATTTAATATTTAAAAAGAAATTAAAATTCATTACTTTTAATTCAGACATTTTTTAATGATTTTTTTTTGTTTTTCATGTGTATCCAAGAAAGTTATTTACATTTTGCTGATATTTTGCCAATACATATATAAAAAGACGAGCGAAGATTAGCATTGGTTCCCTGATAAGTACTTGTTGAGTAACCATCCTGAAAAAGTAAATAAAAAATAAAGTTTTAATTGTTAACTTAACTAGAAAAGTTATAAGTGACATTGTTAAGGTCAAATAAATATACATATTACTTACCATAAATAGACTAATAAAGTAATAAAAAGAATCCAGTGTATTTAACTGAATATTTAAAACAAATACCAGTGAATTAAAAAACAGTGTTTGAAAGTATATAAACTTTTGAAACTAGTGATAAAAGACACATAAACCATATATGCGCAAGAAGGTTATCTTGACACCGTAATTGGGGCAAAAGGAGAGGGAATTATTGGAAACTTCCCTTGTTTGAAAAATGGGCAAACAGGATGAAGAAAAAGATGGACTTTTTTGAAGTATCGAGATAAATTAATAATACATTTAGCACATTCTTCTTCATAATAACATTTAAATCATACGTTTTCATAACATTTGACGACCCAACAAGGGGCTCGAATGATTCAATCTATCTACATCAATTTAAACTAAAACAGGTCACCCATACTTTCATAACAATACATATGTAGGTTGCTTTAAAATTGTTGTGGTTCAGCTACTTCCCGCAAGGTGGCACTGTCGGAAATATTTTTGTCGTATCTTTTAGTCCGAATAGAATTTACAGATTTCTAGCATATGTTGGTGTCTCTTTCTAGTAATTTTTAGTATAAAGTGTGTTTTGTGAAAAATGGCGACTGTTGAACGGTAGTACAACGAGTTCCAGCGTGGACATGTTTCTTTCAAAGACGAGCATCATCAGGGACTGGTTGCAACTGCAATGATTCCAGAAAACATCGACCCAAATCAGAATTATTCGGCATCTTGCTATCAAAAAGCTTTGCGCTCGATAAATACCACACAATTTAACGAAAGCTCAAAAAAAGCGCTTATGAATTGGTGAAAAAATGCTTAAAAAATTCAACTTAGGCCGACCAAAATCAGTGTACGACATCGTTACAGATAACGAAAGTTGGATTTAGTGTTACGAGCCAGAAAACGAACGACAATCGGCTCAACGGGTCTTCAAAGACAAGGAGAAATCCACAAAAGTGAGATGTGGACGAATCTCCGACAAGAAAATTGTGGCTTCCAATGCTAAATGGTATATAACCATTTGTTTGCCAAAAAGTACGCGAGGAACGACCAAGAAGATGAATCATTCTGCATCAGGACATTGATTGCACCATCACGAAACGTATTTCATACATCAGAGTTTTTAGCCGCTTCATGAACGAAATTGGTAATTCATCCGCCTTAGACTCCCGACCTGGCACCTTGTGACTTACTTTTATTCCCATGTATAAAAGAGAAAATGCGTGGATTAAAATTGAATACCCGGAAGCGACTTTGGAAGCCTACGAAAACTTTTATCTGAGGTGACTGAAGAGCGATACGCCCAATGTTTTGAGGTGGTTCCTCTGAATGCAGAAGTACATAGATTATAAAGACAAATATTTTGAAAAACAATTAAAAAAAATTGGTTAAAATAATTGATCTTTTTCTGTATCATCTGCATAATTTTATATATATATATATGTATGTAGGGCCCAGGGTACCTGGAATCTCATTGACATTAACGTTAGTTTATCGCATTCTTACACCAGGGGTGTTATAAAAGTACATACTTTCTCTTTAGTCAAATTAAAATAAGTTGACACGAACTCGACATACATATACAAAAATTTATCTACTTAAATAAGTATAATACATTTTATGTACGAAAAAATTAACTAGGATATAAAAATTGTACATATGTATGTATACGTATGTACATAGACATTAAATTTAGATTGTTTAGAAACTGTTAAACAATGATGAAATTTAGTATCTCGGTGATTTCAACTTTGCATGCTGCGACTTTGTATTTCGTAACTCGTTTGACCACATAATATTTACTTTTGAGTTAAATTATCTCTATGTAAACATGATTCATACTGTAATTGGTACATGCATGTATACGTGTAAAAGTTTAATTAAGAGTATTATTAACTAAACTTTTATAAATTCTGTGATTTGTCTTAACAGTATACAGTGGTACAAAAAGACTTCCTACAATATTAGCTACATACACTCCACGCAACATGAATAGGACCAACTGCATATATGACATTTGTAGTTGGTATAAACATGGTAGCGCGCTGGAATTGTTATTTTCGAAAATAAGAGGGTTGATAAAAAGATGTATGTAGGTACCAAATATAATTTTTGTAAAAGTCAGTGCAAATGTACGTTACTAATGACAATAAGTAGAGTAATTAAACGCCACTTGAATACGACCAATCTACAAAATAAAAGATTCGTTTACAATAACAAAATACTTTATTGTTCAATAATGAGTACTTTTGCCATTATTTCTTATAACCTCAAATAGTCGGGATGGAATGGAATTATACAGGGTTCTCAAGTAGTCAACGGGAAGTTCCGCCCAACTTCGTTTCAGCGCCTGCTCTAGTTCGTCAGCGCAACTGAGTTGGGTAGCATTGGAGTACAATTTACGCGACAACCATCCCCAAACATTTTCTATGATGTTCAGGTCGGAGGAGAGCGATGGCCAATCGAGAACCTCCATGCCTTGTTCTTGAAACCAGCGTCGAACAATGCGCGCGGTGTGAATACTGGCATTATCCTGTTGGAAAATAAATGGCCCACCTGCCATAACGTTGGAAAATTTGTCTTTCACCTGTTGCAGCAGCTGGACGTACTTTTCCGAATTCTGTCTGCCCTTCACTATTACTAAATCAACAGGTCCGTTATAGGAAACAGCTCCCCATACCATGACTGAACCAACATCGGCTCGCCTTCGTGACTGAATCACTTCATCTTTACGTAAATCGTGGAAATAATAAGAAAACCCATCCGGGCCATCTAAATTAAACTTCTTCTCGTCACTGAAAATAACAGTTTGCCATTCTCTTGTCCACTCCATTTTTGCTTGAGCAAACTGAAGACGTGCAGTTCGCTGAAATTCCCTTAAAGGAGGCCGTCGTTTAATTTTCAAACGTTTTAAATGCGGACAGGTCTTCAGTAACTTCTGTACAGTTCTTACCGATGCATTCGTTCCAACGTTATTCGCGATTTGTCTTGTCGTTAATGCCGAATTCGATGCTTCGCGTAATATGGCTCGACGTTCTCTCTTAGTTGTAACGGATGTTGTTCGCCCTTTAAAACGTTTTCCATAATTCTCGGGATCCCTAATAAAGTTGTTCACAACCTGGTGTGATCGACTTATTTTCTTTGCAGTAGCCCTTGAGGAATACCCTTCTTGATGGAACGCTTTAATTTTTCCAATTTCTTCCATACTTAAGCACTTCTGTCGTCCCATCGTTGCACAATACCCTTAATTACAGATGTTTGTTTATCCGGATACACGTTGTAACTCGACACTCATCCGGTAGCTTACTATTAAATACTGGTCGTATCCAACCGGCGCGGTGCATTTTATATGTATGTGGTACTTACGTCACCCAATGCATAACGTTAGACACTATTGCGCAATAATGCGTATTATTTGCCATATCATACCATTACAAACTTGCATTGTATTTTTAGTAAATGAATTGTTTTTCAAACCACCGAAAGCTTGCAACAAGTCGGGTGGTCCTATTCATGTTGCGCGGAGTGTATAAACTTATTTATACAATTGAATACGAAATTGTAACTCTAAACTGTAAATCGGTATAACATTTTACAGCAAAAACACCCAAGAAAAATAAAATCATTGGCTTTTTATTACAAAATGGTTCCTACACGCTCTGTAAAGCAAAATAAAGCAGTACTATATGAGTAGTATCATAGCTAACACTAATATCAGAAAAATACACAAAATTCCATGAACGCTAACGTGCGAACTAAATGATGATTTGCATAAATTAATAGAAAAATTAAGTATCTAGGGGAATTCTATGCAGAAAGTGGTAGCTATTAAGAAATCTAAATCAACGGTACAATCTACCACCCAAAATTACGTACCGACACTGTCAAGAATAGCATCCAATTGGGTAGTCCAAAAATTATGAACCAACATTGAGAGAGATATATTGCAAGGGAAATTACGAAAAATTTGAAGACTGGTAATACAAAAATCACAAAATGACATACTGCTGTAGGAAGCCATTTATTTCTGCAAGAAGAAAAGATTAATGGCAAAGAATGTGTGAATAAAAGTAGTGAAACATACTGGAATACGGAAATATTATTTATATATATATATATATAAAAGAGTAAATTTAATATCGATAGGTCAGATGGTAGGCAGAAATTATGGAGGAAATCTAATATGGAGTTAAATGATGAAAATTTAAATACCACGATAAAACGCAAAGGTAGTAATGCTATGGTTTGAAGATGTATGTATGTCAGCTGTAGGAACAGGTAAATTGTCTTTTATAAAGATAACGACAGACAGCAAAGTTCATGATTTTACAACAAAATATTAGAGTATGCAAAAGTTAGGTATATGCCATGAATTTATATTTATCTATTTATATAATAACACAAAACATTCTTCACGAATTATGAAGAGGTGGCTTCTATATCACCTTAAGCATACTCTAAATCACTCTCCCCAGTCATCGGACCTAAATCTGATAGAGCATTTGTGGAAAGACTTAGAAGATGCATTTGAAAGCATAAAATATATTTTTATTTCATGTTTACAAATTCGTCTAAAGGGCTTAAAGGATACACTCGAAGGATAGTGGAATAAAATCTAAGCTTCGATAACAGAAAACGGATCTATAGGTCAGTTAAGTATTAATAAAGATTTTAATTATGCAAGCATTTCATCATTAGACGTGAAACGGTCGTTCTCTGCATTCAAAAATATTTATTCTTTATGGCGAAGAGTTACACAAAGGAACAGTTGAAATATACCTGATGCTACAAATATTTAACCGCTTTTCCATGTTGCGCATTTGCATACCGAAAAAGCTGCTTTAAAAAATGTGTATTTACATTTATTACCTTTTAAACAGCGTAGACTTCCCTGAAGCACGTTTTACATATAACTACGATCGAAAGAAGACATTTTTATACCACTATTACTCTGTATTTCTGTTAATATTTGCAAAGCGAACGTGAGTGGAATCTGCCTATCTTGTTCTTTAAGTTCAAAACTTATTTTTATTTTATAGGTATACAGTCCAAGCTACCTTCTCAATATACGCCAGACTGTTGAATATACCTTTAATCGTTTTGAACCGGTTTTAGCACTCGAAATATCATATATAGGATTTTCACGAATATTCTGGACTTCTTATAAAACTATAGCTCTGCTGATTTCGTTTTCTACTAGGTTTGATCTGTCCGATCTCTTTTGATCGCCAACTGTAAGCTTTAGCAATATTTTGCACGAGCTTGTGAAATTATTCTACTAATTCTTAATTCATATATTGTTCGATATCATCTTAATGCCTTAGCATATTGTAAGGTGAAATCTGAAGTTTCAACCATTATTCGTATTTTTTTATAAATTCTTAATATTTTTGAGTACTATTTTATTGAGCACAACTGTATACACACACATATAATACATAATCTCTCTCTTCATAACTTCTCTCCACTGTGTGGCATTTAATGTTTACCACCACCTAAGAAAATATGAAACATATTAATGCGACTAACAAATTTTGTCAGTGTTCACTTATTGCTTATACGTATGTATACAGGACTATTACTTATTAATAATACCATGCAATGTAAATATACCAATAAATTATAATCATATTTGTTTTAAAACGTGGCCTCAGGCGGTCCGATGCCTTTAAAAGCGTGAAGCGGCATTGTCTCCACGTGGCAGTCAACGTGTTAGTATAGTACTTTTATTATTTATTCCAGTGCTGTACAGCTACGTTTTGTTATTTAATAATACTAAGATCAATTTTGAAGATATGTTCTGTTATTATATTATAAATTATTTCATTTAGAGTAAATAAAAGTTTCATATGATATTATATCTAAAACACGTACACTGATTGTAAAATGTATCAATTTACTGTCTATCGATGTAATTGCTTTTTCTTTACATAAATTTAAATTGAAGATAAAAATGCAATATTATATAATAAAATGACTGTAAATAATAATAACAATGTAACAAATAATAATTGAATAAGTTATCTATGAATTAACATGGAATATTTTACAAAATAAGTTTTACATGACCTTGCTCAGTACCTGTTCGAAATATCAGCTTTGATTTGTGTTAATTTTCATCTTAAATTAAATAAAAGATCCTAAACTTCAGCTACAGTAGAAATAATAAAAAAAAAATATTAACAAATTGAAACAAAGAATATAAAATACCACAATAAAATAATATATTCGTGCAAAAAAACTTAAGATTGCAAAAATAAATCTTATTTTCAAAAAAAATTCTTGTACTTCTGTCGATAGTTACTCTCCCATATCAATATTGAGTACATTCTCAAAACTTAACGAAAACTTGTAGTTAGATAAGGGTAAATCTTGTGTAGCATGTTTTATTGATTTAAGTAAAGCGTCGTTCATGACATTTTAACTTTAAAATTGGAACGGTATAGTTTTAAGAGGCAAAGCATATCAATGGTTCGCGAATTGCTTGAATACAATATTGGAATATGTTGACATTGCAGGCAGCTGATCAAATTGTTTAACAGTTAAACGCGGTATTCCTCAGGGCAGTGTTTTTAGACCACTGCTATATATAATATATGTAAATTACGATTGTCGGATTCTGTAATGTTTGCAGATGATACTTTTTCTGTTGTTTACTGCTCAGGAATCTTAAATATTTAATTGTTATTTATGTATGTGATATAGTTTTATTCTTCATTAAAACCTTTTAGCCTATATCATTTATCAGTATTTACGTTTCAGAATATTAATTTATTGGCATAGGCTGTTTGTGTGTTCCCACAATTTAAAATTTCTGTCAGATTACGATGCACTTAGACAAATTTGTTAGATTTCCTATTTCGCAATAAATTATAAGGCTATAGCTCAAAAACGCACAAATCTTTACTATATGCATTGGGACATACCCATAGTAACACTTTATAATTTGAATATCCGTTTCCCATTTTGATTACGTGCAACTATAACGTTGTTTGTACCATTGTTTTTTATTTCTATTATTAGGTCTCAAAGTACGTAAAAAAATATAAAGATGTATTACCCTTATCATCTTTTCTGCTTTGGAATTACTCATAATTATCATTTAACATTCTTAGAACTACATCTAAACTTTAATAGTTATTGTACCCGAGTTTTACTAAATGCAAAAACTTCTAAATATTTGTGCCAAAATTCAACACACTGTTGTATTACAGACAAAGATTTAGTAACCATCGAGAGATCTATCGCCTTCTTCAGTTTAATAAATAGATTCATTAACAAACAACGATTTTGTACATCGCGAAATTTAAAATTAAAGCAGAAACAAACTTGTACATGAGTATTAAATAAATAGTTTTATTTTAGTGCTTGTGTTTTCTTATGTTATCATTAACTGTCCTCAATCAATTTAACAATACTCTGCGATTCACGACTGTAGTTAGTATGGTGCCTTGCAATGTAAGGTGCTATGTTCCAATATTTACAATAATAATATAAATGATAGATACATGTGCCAACTCAAATGAAGCCAAGATTACTTTATATTATTACTTCTCTGAACACCGTATTTATTGAATTTAAACTTACCGGAATGAACCGCGATTGCTCACGTTTTATTAATTACATGAACTTTTTAAGTGTTATTATTGACTCGATCAATGGAAAGATCACACTAATCAGTTTTATACGGAACTAAGTAGCAGACGATTGATTTTCATGCGATTTAAACCACAATTAAGTTTGGAATTATTGAGAATATTTGGACGTGAGGTGTCTCAACTGATATACTAAGAGCATATAGGTTACAGGAACGAGCTATTCGATTAATGACAGGGAGTAGTGCTGAAACTGGTTAAGAAATTAAAAGTCGCGGCATTGCCCAGCATTTCTATTTACCAACTATTGTTTTATTTCAGAAAAAGCTACAATATATAGCTACAATACTAGAAATACAAATATTCCGGGTGTTCCGTTATAGAGGTTAACTTTTAGTGACGGGAATCCTCATTATGTCGCTATAAAGTCATACAATAAATTGTCAAGCAATTATAAGCAATTATGGTACCGTTCGAACGATTTAAGTATAAAATGAAGAACATGTTGATTGGTAATCAACATGTACTTCATAATAATGTCTTGGTAAGTCATTATTATTCCTTTAGGGAATTTATGAACTTGAAACTTACGATTTGACCATTATTATTATTCTGTAATAAATACCTGGAAGTTTTCAAATTTGAATCCAGGAATTCATTTATTTAGCAATAATGAAAAGTAATTTTTAAACTGAATGCATTATAATAAATTTATGGCTACAAATAACTATTCACATTTTCTTTATCTTTACTGTTCAATAAACAGGGTCTATTGAAAATATGTGCTTGGTGTACAAAAATTGTTAATATTAAAGCGTTTCATTTCATTTCATTATCTTTAGTAAATTTTTCTTGGTATCCTGTTAGTGACACTAATACTATCTTGATGATTTTTCGGGTTCATTATTCGTACGTTTTCCTCACTCTTTATTACTAACAAAATTAATGTCCTGATTATTTCCTGACTAATCAGGTAAATAATTTGCTTTTCTACTAAATATTCTGTAATTATTCGCAATTTCATCATCTTACATTTTTTAAAGCCCTTTTTGATATAATTTACTAATTTTTTTTATATTTATTAGAATTTAGTTTGGTATTAAAATAAAAAGTATTGGAAATAAAACATTTGTGTTTACATACGCTGTTTAATACTAGCGATTCAACACATTCATTTTTACTCAGCTTTATACATACACACTACCGCTCATAAGTATTTGATCACCCTTGTTTCATTACAGTTTCTATGGAAAAGTTGTAATTACAAAATTTATTTCTGTAGTAAGAAATAGTTTCATAGTAAACATTAAAATCTATAAAAGCTTATTCAAAAATAATTATGCGATTACCCTATTATTCACAATGAATGATAATACCCTAATAAAACTCCGGATAGAATAATTGTACTTAAGGGATTAGGTCTCTCAATTCTTGGAAATTTTCGATTGTTATGATTTTATTTTAAGGTAGGGTGTTATTGTAAACTATACTAGTATTTATTCTTGGGTATTTTGGCAAAATTGCAGTTAGTTTTTGTGAGGTGCTCATAGTAATAACATCATGTGTTCCGAAGAAGTTAAATCGGTTAGAAATTCCTAAACGGAAAGAATTGAGTATAGAAACACAATCGTTTATAATCGCACACGATAAAACTGGCAAAAGCGACCGCGAAATTGCCACAGAACTTAAATTAAATCAGTCCACCGTGGGTTATAACATCAAAAAACACCGCGAATGTGGACGTGTGTTGAGCACAATTCGAAAAGGGAGACCAAGGGCAACAACTTCAGCAGAAGATCTTGCATTGGTGATAACAAGCAAGAGAAATAGACGAAAAACAGCCCCAGAAATCACAACAGAAATGAATACTGTTCGTCGAAAACCCATAAGTGTTTCCACAGTTAAACGGCAATTAAAAGAAGCGGATCTTCATGGACGAATTGCAATGCGGAAGCCGTTTCTACGCAAGCAAAACAAGCAGAAACGTTTAAAGTGGGCGCGCGATCACCAAAATTGGACCATAGAAGGCGAATAAAGTAGTGTGGCCCGATGAATACAAATTCGAGATTTTCAGTTCACGTGTTTACGTGAAGAGGTCTGTAGGTGAGCGTGCCCGGGAAGAATGCATAGCTCCTACTGTTAAGCACGGTGAAGGCTCAGTCATAATATGGGGTTGCTTTTCTGGATCAAATGTGGACGATCTCGTAAAAATCGAAGATATACAAAAAAAAAGGAGAACAGTACAAGCGCATATTAGAGGAGAACGCAACCCCCTCTGGAATTAAAATTTCGGGTTAGAATTTTATTTTCCAACAAGATAATGACCCGAAACACACTTCCAAACCATGCCGGGAATATTTGCAGAAATTGGAGGACGAGGGAACCATAAAAGTTATGGCGTGGCCTCCCCAGAGTCCCGATTTAAATTTCATCGAGTTGCTGTGGGAAGAACTTGACTGAGAGGTGAGAAAATCGGCCCCCACATCTGCTGTTGATATGTTGAAGAACCTGCAAGAGGCATGAGATAAAGTAAAACCTGAAACATTGGAAAAATTAATCGAAAGAATGCCTCGCTTGTGTGCTGCAGTGATTAAAAATAAAGGAGAGCATATTGACGAGTCTAAAATTTAGTTAAATATATTATAGAAGAATTTATTTTAGATGTAAAAATATATATTTTTCATATACGTAAATAATAAAAAGATATTAGTATTTCAATTTTGATTTTTGTTTCAATTTGCGAATTAAATGCATGTATGTATCTATGTACTGAGTAGACAAATGCATCATCCCACCAAATCAAAAGTCCCAAAATTTTTTAGTGCCAACAAATTCATTATATCGTTTACTATAAAAATTCGCAGATACAATAGCTCATACCGTATCACATTCGTTGAAAACTTTACATTTTATTGAACACAAAGTTTTTCAAATTCTTCCTTGCATACATGTTCTGTCAGTTTCAGTTATCGCATCTTCCATACTTAGCATTGATTTATACGAGCTACAAAAAAAATAGGCTGGGTATTCAGAAATGCAACAAATGATGGGACGGGTTACTTTTTGTAATTTTTTTTAGTTCCAATAACTTTTAACTCAAATGCAGAACTTTTATTAATTTTTCTTAGGTCTTTTTATCTATATTCCTAGGAACATCCAATATTCCATTGGATTCATGTCATCTTTTACTTTTAAAAGTCGAAACGGTATTTCTACGTGGAAAAAATGTCTGGTCTCAATAAAATTTTCCTTTCAGGTCTAACTTTACCCCCCCCAGTTACTGTATCAAAAGTAAATTTTTATTAATTTATTGTTGATTCTCTTCATTACCGTCAATCAGTAGCTCGCTCAGTGGTAAGTTACAGGCTTATTACGATAGAGTCAGTTCAAATCCGAGTTCGCTGGTCGAGAAGATTTGTTTAGGTGATTTCGCTTTACGAACGCGGGCGTACTTATAACTCATCGCCTAACTGTCTTCTGAAGCAATTTTAACTTCGAATTAGACAACAGCAATAACAACCATTATCATTTAATATATATTGTCATTTGTTGTATCTCTAAGTATTTCTATGCAAGTAGAAAAAGAAAGTGTCATACGGCCATATACATGGATCGATTTCAATTACACGGAATTTTCAATTTCGCCAACTTTGACAGTTCGTTGTAGTTACAACACTACACGTATCGCACCGAAACTTTGGATTTAGGTCAATTCAAGATGGAAGTTAATTTTTAATATTAACATTTGATTAGTGACGCACTCTATGCCCCATTACGCAAAACTTAAAAGAGACCCCACGTATAATGTGACATGTGATTAATCTATGTAATGAACTATATAAAGTATGTGTTTCATTGCTCTTTTGCTATTAATTAAAACTAATGTAAATCGTGTTTACAGATTTGAGAAATTAAAATTTAATAAATATACAATGTGAGTAATTAAAGCATTAACTTTCATTACGAATAGAATGATTACTACATGTACATGTTTGTATATAAATTCATTTCCGATCATAAGTTGGTAAGAAGTAAACGAAGCGTGATATAATTGGTTATATACGGCCTTCAATTTATTTAATACGGTATGTTTCATTATATTAATATAGAAAATCAGTCAGATTCTAAAACTACGCCGATATTTAGAATCGTTAAAAATAGTTTTCTATTATTAGTATGGTTTATTCGTTTGCGCGATTATAAATATTATCAAATATTATAGAATTAAGCTTAAATAAGTTGAACGTACAATGTACTGCGTAATGTACTTACTTTCGTTAAAGTTATATATAATATTATATATATTGGGTCTGGGAAAAAGTTCGTGGCGTTTTTCCCGATAGATGGCATTGGTTGCCGATAACTAAAGAACAACAAGTCACAGCGACACCACCGAGGGCTCGTTTTTTAGATGACCTTCCGAACGTTAGTTTGAGCGTAGAAACATTGTAATCGGTGCAGTGGTTGGAAAGTTATTCGCACTTGAAAATGGAGAAGAATAATGAGAAATTTCGCTATATTCTGCAATATTATTATGATAAGGGGAAGAACGCTGCGCAGGCTTGTGATAAAATTTGTGCTATGTACGGTGAAGGTACTTTATCGAAATCTGTTGCGCGGAAATGGTTCGCTCGCTTTCGTTCTGGAAATTTCAATGTGAAAGATGAGTCACGCTCCGGTCGTCCAATCACTGAAAAATCTGATGAAATTCTTGAAAAAGTCCAACAAGATAAGCATATCAGCAGTGTCGATATTGGCATGGAGCTAGGCATTGACCACAAAACTGTTTCGAACCATTTACACAAAGCTGGTTACAAAAAAAAGCTTGACGTATGGGTTCCTCATGAGTTGAGCGTGAAAAACATGATTGACCGAATTAACATCTGCGATGCGCTGCTGAAACGGAATGAAATCGAGCCGTTTCTGAAACGTTTAATAACCGGAAATGAAAAATGGATTACGTACGATAATCGGAAGCGTAAAAGATCGTGGATAAAGGATGGTGAGCCGTCACAAGCGTTCGCTAAGCCAACATTGACGCCAAAAAAAGTGATGCTGTGTGTATGGTGGGACTGGAGGGGAATCGTCCACTACGAGCTACTTCCAACTGGTCAGACGATTGATTCTCAACTCTACTGTGCACAACTAGAGAGATTACGCCAGGCGATTGAAAGAAAACGGCCCGAATTGATTAATAGGAAAGGTGTTGTCTTCCATCATGACAACGCCCGACCACACACTTCTTTGATGACCCGTCAAAAATTGAGAGAGTTTGGTTGGGAAGTTTTGATGCACCCACCTTACAGTCCGGATATAGCACCCTCTGACTATCATCTGTTTCGATCTCTGCAGAACTCTCTCAATGGAATTAAGTTGGTTTCAAAAGAAGCCTGTGAAAACTACTTGATTCAGTTTTTCGAACAGAAACCACAGAAGTTTTTCACCGATGGGATCATGGATCTACCAAAAAAATGGCGAAACATTGTCGATAATAATGGAGCATATTCGGTTTAAATGAATTCGTCCACGCGCCATGCGGGGACCAGTTGAATTTTACTGAAAAAACGCCACGAACTTTTTCCCAGACCCAATATATATATATATATATATATATATATATATATATATACGAGGATAGTTTGACAAGTAGTGAGAATGACACAGAGGTGGTGCTCTAATTGGTAAAACAAATACACTGTAATTTAGGTTGGCTATTTACATGTTTACATTTCGATATTTAGATAAATCGGTTGATTAGTTTATTTTTGACAGCTAATTGAAACAGAAGCAACACGTCGTTTTGTTAAAATGGAAAAAGCAGAGTATCGTGCGGTGATTAAATACTTCGTAATTAAAGGTATGAAAGCTACCGAAATAAAAGATGAGTTACGGGAAACATTAGGTGAATCTGCTCCATCATCCGCCACAATAAGTAGATGGGTAAATGAATTTAAACGTGGTAGAACAAGCTGTGTTGATGAAGCGCGCTCTGGAGCACCCGAAATCGTGGCTTCTAAGGAAATGATCCATAATATTATTACGCAAGATCGACGACTCAAAGTGAGAGAGATAGCAGACATGGTAAACATTTCAACAGAACACGTACACCACATTTTAACGAAAGAATTAGGCCTTTCCAAGCTTTCGGCAAGATGGGTGCCGCGATTGCTTACGACTGATCAAAAGTTCACCCGAAACTAAACAACAGTCGAAACAATGGCTAGAACGTGGTTCTGCACCTCCAAAGAAAGCGAAAACCACTTTATCGGCAAACAAGATGATGGCATCAATTTTTTGGGATTCAAAGGGCATTTTGCTCATTGATTACCTTCAGAAAGATGCCACAATAAATGGATAATATTATGCAGAACTTCTACAAAAATTAAATGTTGAGATTTGTGCTAAACGGCCAGGAATGGCACAGAAAAAGATTCTGTTTCACCAAGACAACGCTCCCTCGCATACCAGCACAGTTGCGATGTCCAAAATCCACGAGTTGCATTTCCAATTAGTACCGCATGCGCCTTATTCGCCGGATATAGCCCCTCCCGACTTCCACCTCTTTCCAAAATTGAAAACGGCACTAGATGAAAAGAAATTTTCGTCTAACGACGAGCTTATCATCTTTGTTAATGAGTATTTTGCAAGCCTTCCGGAATCGCATTTTGGAGATGGCATGAGGGCATTGGAGCACCGTTGCTCTTTTAAGAGAATATATTGAAAAATAAAAATTCGTATTTCTTTTCCGTATTTAAAAAATTCGTTTTCCTTTTCCATTCTCACTATTTGTCAAACTACCCTCGTATACGTATAATATATAATAGTATATAATATAATAATAAAATAAGTATATCATATATATTTATTTTGTTTCTTCAATAATGTTTCTTGAATTAAGCATTTCCTTTCGCATAAGAAATTAATACATTTAATTAAAGTATATTCGTTTTGTTAAGATTATCTTTACTTAATCCTTTTGTTTCTTCTACACTTACGGGAGCTAGATCGATTTTAGTTTTTTTTTTCGTTATTAATATTTTCATTTTCTTATTATATTAATGAACATATAAAACAATCACAGATATTTAAAGCAATAGAAAATTATCTTCTTGGTTTTTAATTGACATTTGTTCGCTCTTGTAAGTACTACTTTCTGCTACTACTGTTGGCATTGATGCATGAGACTAAAGCTAGTTTAGGACAGAGTTATATGAGAGTCGTTCCATTTCACCAAAATGTTATGTTTAAAATGAAATTTCTTCGATAGAAAACTGTGTAGAAGATATCCGTTATCGCTGTTGAGATTGTTAGAATTCTATAATGTATTCGCAAGGGTTTCGGAATAGAATTTAAGCAAAATTAAAATAAACTCGATGTTAGGCTTTCAGTTCATGATCAGCAAGTGCATTTCTGGTCTTAATGTAGCGCTCTTATTCTACAATACAAGTCCCAGCCGAAGGTTTTGCTTTATTATTATCACAGGAGCCTAGAATTCTGTAAACGCCTCTGTACAATATCTGGCAATCCCTTCTATCGAAATAATTCCGTCGTAATCATACTGTTTCATTATCTAGAACAACTTGCATATAACAAACATATTTTGAGATTCAACGCGGTAACGTCACAACAGTACTGCCTGGAAGATAGTATTTGAAAGAGTGGGCCAGATGTTTGTAGAAATTAAAACCAAGAAGGAATTCACTTTTGGTTTCATAAATTTTAAATGTCAGGCTACAAGGTTAAAAAAATTGAATACCTTAACTTTAAATATTTTATTTCCGATTATATTATAAAATAGAATCGAAATTAGAATAGAAAATTTATTGAGCAATCCATACCAAGATTGGCACAATTAATAGACTTTAAGACATTATCATGTCGTTTTTGGAAGCTAATTTTGACATAGAATCTCTTTTCGTTTATAATTTTTTGAAAAGTAAAAAGTTGACTGCTTACTTTTTGAGATAAAAGAAAAACGAATATACGAGCTTTTTTAGAATCGTTTATTGTTGTTTATGCCAGGGTAGCCGTTCATATTTCAGGAATAGCAAACAAAAAAAAATTTTTTTATTATCGAAAAAATCAAAACATTCTTCTTGAAAATCCCCAAAATATGAGTTTTGAATACCTCAACTGCCTCTTCCGGCGTAGAAAGCGTTGACCACGAAGTTTATTCTTCACGTGTGGGAACAAAAGAAAATCACAGGGTGCTAGATAAGGGCTGTACGGCGGATGGCTCATTATTCAATGTTTTGCCCGGTCAAATATTCAATTGTTTGAACCGATCTGTAAGAGCTGGCATTGTCATGGTGGAGAATAACCTGTCGTTTTTGGTTTGTTTTCCTTTTTTTTTTCAAAAACTTTTTGTAAACAAATAGTTGTGTACCATTCGGAATTGACCGTTCTACAACTATCTAAAGGCACGGTTGCAACGTGACCGGTTTTTCCGAAATAATAGGCGACCATTTGTTTTGACATGCTTCCAACGCGAACAATTTTTGTTGGTTTTGGCTCATCTTGGAATACCCACACAGTTGACTGCTGTTTACTATCGGGCTCATACGTATAGATCCAAGATTCATCACCTGTGGCGACTTTTTAAATGTTCTTTGAAGTACCGCCTTTGTATTTTTTGTGCGTTTCTTGGCACCAATCGACACGAGTCCTTTTTGAGCGGTTGTTAAATTATGTGGTACCCAACGTGGTCATAGCTTTTTAGCGGCTAAATGTTCATGTAGGATCTTATGCACGCTGGTGTTAGTTACTAATACCTAGAGATGCTTCGATCTCACGGTATGTCACATGACGGTCTTGCATTATCAATTCAGACACTGCATTAATGTTTCCGACACAACAACATTTGTGAGACGGCCTTTTCGAAATTCATCGTCCAAAGAACGCTATCCAATTTCGAATTCACTATACCAACAATATCCTATAGTTTTCGACGGTGCTTCATCACCATGTAAAGAATTCAGCTCGTCGATGCATTCTTGTTGAGATAATCCACGCCGAAAGTTATGAAAAATGATTTCATGAAAATGTTCGCGAGTTAATTCCATTTTTTCGCTGACATATGATTTTCAACTGTCAACAATAGAAATAGCGACCGAATAATAAAACTGTCGAGGTAAATATATTGTCAAAAATGACAAACTTCACGATGCAATCATCAGCTCGGAGGCAACACTAGCAGTGTTGCCAGTTCCCGAAATATAAACGGCTACCCTTTTAGTGGATCGCTGTTCGCATGTAGTTTATGGTATTTTTGTACAGATAGGAGTAGTATTTATAAGTTAACTAATTCAGTTATTAAAATAATCCTGCCAGTGAAAAATTTTAAGACTAAAAAAATATAAAATGCATCTAGATTCAATACATCTAAATAAGCTTGATCAATAAGGTTGATATATAACCCCTTTCCACAATTAACTATTTGTAAATTCTGTATACGCATTTCGACAACCAAGTTGTCATCATCAGCAGATAATTTCAAAGTGTCGCACCTTGTAAAACACGGCGAAGAGATTGTACGAAAAATACACTCCGTACGCGATCCGCACCGTTGCAAACCAAGATGTACACTGAGTGTACATCTTGGTTTGCAACGGTGCGGATCGCGTACGGAGTGTATTTTTCGTACAATTTCTTCGCCGTGTTTTACAAGGTGCGACACTTTGAAATTATCTGCTGATGATGACAACTTGGTTGTCGAAATGCGTATACAGAATTTACAAATAGTTAATTGTGGAAAGGGGTTATATATCAACCTTATTGATCAAGTCAATCAACCACAGGCTCCATCAAATTCAACTAAATAAGCTTCTTCGATAAATTTTTAAAAAAAAATTATTGTACCACTGATTGTAGAAATTATAAAAAGATTTCCGAGTGTGTTAATCTTTATTTTAGTACACAGAAGTTCGACATGTACATGCTTTCTAAAATTTATTTTATTTTTAGTAATAGGTATTTAATTATACTTTAACAGAAGATTTAATATTAAAAAAAATCCCTAATGTGAGCAATAAATTTTAAAATCATTGTTGCTTTTTAGGATAATCATTATTGAGAGCGTTAAATCTAAACCATATAATAAAATTGAACTAATTACTATATATTTAAGAACTACTTACTTTGATTCTTGATAATTACGCACAATTACAGTTTAGTTCTTCACATATCTTCAGGATAGCTCTGACGAAAAAATTGTAATTGATTTTCAATTTGTAATTCTTTCATTTTTTAGATATGAGACTAGAATATTGTAAGAATAGATATGAGTATGATGGAGGCAATATCGCTGATAAATCAATAATGCAATCATTTCTATATATTTTTATTATATGAATTTGTGTTAGAGTACATCTTAACATTAGTTATACAAACTAAATTTGCATTAAAAATCTCAAGTATTTACGTATATATTCAATTATTTCTGCGAATCTGACTGGTAATCTTGTAATTAGCGAATAGCAACTAGTTATTCAATTAACTACCATTGAGTCAGCTGATTTAAGGAGAAAATATAAAAATAATGGTACTCAAAAGTATATTATAAGGATTGAAGATTCATAATACAGTTTTAATAGTGCTAAGGTATACAAATACACAAAAAGTTTTCATGTGATCCTGTTGGGAGAGTATAAATTATTCTATTTTTAGTGTAGGAAAAATACAAAAATATTTTATTTTGCAGAAGTTTTATTGCAATAATTTTTATCAAAAAAATAGATATTGAGCGTTTGGCATTTTATTGGCAGTGACCGGATTAGCACGTCAAACATTTCTTGCAGAAATTTTTTATTCCTGGAGCGTTCTTGATTATGTAATTCGTGCAGCGACCCCATTTCCCGCAACATCCCAAGCATTGGCTTACCATCCACATCTGTCGTTGTTACCATCCATAAAAATGAATTCTTCTCCCACTACTGCTGCATATGGAAGAAAATAGAATGCTAAATCTCATCTATGCCCGGGTATCGAGAACTCCATCGCGATATATGTATGGTGATAATAATAACCGCTTTTATTTTCCTTTAAAAGAGTTAAAGATGCTGGAGGTAGTATGGAAAAAGACATTATTGTGATGGGGTATTGTCATTTATTCTTAGATTTACAGCAGATGTTGTATGCACTACGATCCTCTTATAGTCTTCTGTTTCCTTAGCATGATAGTTTTGTTCGGCAAGCTTGTATTTCTGAAGAAAACAGTATATATCACCTCTTTCAACTTTATTTTCTTCAACAAACGTGGTTATCGTTGATTTATCTTCAAATAACCATAATCCGCTACTATTTTTATAGATCAACACATTGCAATAAATAAATTTCTTCGTCTTTCATAGTTGTATATAAAGCAGCAGTTACTACTTACATGGGGTTTAGAACAAAGAATTAATGAAGTTTGAAATTTTCCAATAAAATATAAATTATGTCCACGAAAACCATACAAAAAACAATCACGTGAAATTGTTTGATAGAAGTACTTTCGAGAGTGTAAATAAAAGGAACTAAAACTCCTCAAGACGTATTTTATCATTTGAGTACACTCTTATATGTATGTATGTAGGGCAGGAACTAGTAATGCTTCTTATCATACAAAAATGTATATTTTTCTTTCATTTAGGATGGATGATTTGCTATATTTCCAACTTTTTCCGGCAATTACTTTAACAGTAACAATAAATTTCAATGAATCTTGACGTCAGCTCACTAAGTTTACTTAAAGCGATTTTACGTTTCAGCAAGCAGATATTCTTTCTGACCCTGATATCAGAAGGACAGAATATTTTAAATTCGTTAAAAATACTTGTAAGCCATTTTCAATGAAAATCGATTTTAACTATTTTATTGTATAATTACATTGCTGTAAGTAGATTACGCGCTTATTAATGATTGACGTAATACTTCTTATCGATTAGTCTATTCACATCGTGATTCATTTTTACATTTCACACTTCCTATTTGTGTGGTTGTGATTCACGCTTAGATTCTGTGATCCTTAAAAACAAATAGAATTAAACATTTTGAGTTATCGTTTTCAGATCGTATACAGAATTTTCCTAAAATAATGTAAATTTATGAAACTATGTGGTACCAAAAAATGTGCTAAATTAGAACATCATAGCACTAGATAGTTTATTTGACTGTTTTGTCTTTTGTTTTAAAGTTGTATGTATTTTAACGGCATAACTTTTAAACATGCTTTCACGTTCCGCATAAAGCTGGATTTATGTATTGCGAAATGCGAACTTTAGACTTCGCCAAATATAAAAAGGATATTAAATAGACTTGCGATTTTATAAGTTAATTTTGTAATTAACTTACTGGTGTTAAGTTTTGAGCTATATTGTTGGTAGTATTTACTGTATTATTTTCACGATTTTAACGTTTCACAATTTTCAATTTGAGAAGTCAGGTAGTTTCAAGAATAGTTGCTATACATTTGCAAAAATGTAAAGCTACAAAATGTTTCCAACCTTTTTTCTTTATCCTTTGTTCCAGAAATATATGATCGTATATCTCATTATTTAATTTAAAATCTACTAGTTTATTTATTTAATCGCAATTCTAACCTCAAATACCGTGAAAAACTTACCGCCAACAGCAAAAATATTTTTATATTTTGAGAACACGCATGCGCATTATAATACACGGAATGCGAATTCACAGAAAATAGAAACTGTTTCTACCCCGTCCCAATCCCCGTCCCAATCCCCCAATTTTAAAATATGCGAAATCGCAGAAATATTAAACATTTCGTACTATTAAAAATATATTCGAAATTAACCAGTAAGAATTCATTTTTCTTTCTCTCTAACTTCTTTCAGTTGCGATGTATTAATCCGTATGTACACCGTGAGGAACTTCATCTGTTTGTAGTTGGCAGTATAATTTTGACATTTTAATTTTGGAACAATAGTGACATTTTTCGAGTTTATGTGCTTATTTATGTGTCATTTGTCATTGTTGATCGTTTATTTGCCGCTTTTATCGTTATTTTCTTCATAAAATTTTGAATTATGCTTAAAAATCTGTTCCGATAAAGACATCAGAGTAACCATTTATAGTAACATAGCACTTTCATTAAACGTATTTTTTAATACGTTGGTCCTTTTATTCTAACTATAACTTTTATTCTTTCGTGTTTGGGTTTTTTTGATCAGTAGTAGATAATAAAATATTTAGTTTATATTAACAATAGAGTCCGGATTAAAAAGCATTAAAAATATTGAAAAAAGCGCTTAAAAAGCCTATCGATGTTCGAAAAAAAAGCATTACCATATGCAAAAAAAGCACGTACATTATACAAAATTGTATAAATTATATATACATTATTGATTAAATAAACATTGATTTTGAGATTTATAATAATTTATTTTTATAACATTAACATTTAAGTACTTCAACAAAAACATGTAATAAATTCAGAAAACCTGTTCAGCCATAAAACTCAAATATTTTAAATAAAAGAAATTTTTAAGACATTTTTAATTCATAGATACAGAGTAATATTTAATAATTATAATTGAAACATATGTTTTAAAATGAAAAACCTTAAATTCTTTTTATTAACAGTTTTTAATAAAAACAACATAAAAAAAAATTATTTCCGTTTGAAACACGAAATTATTAAATGTTCATTTAAATGTTCCATTGTAAAGTTCTGTCGTCTATCACTTAAAATGTTTTTATAATTTGAAAAACTTCTTTCGACATCAACACTAGTTATAGGGGCATATTTAAATTTTGCCACGACAGCTGGATCCATATTTAATTCTTGAACTACCTCTCCACTTAAGATCGAGGATATTTTACTTAAGGTTTGAAATCCCTCGTTCTTTGACAAAACATCGTTGAGTTTTGTTTGCACTGTTTGACCAATGCGCCCAGGTATACCGTCTATGGCACTTTTAAAATCATTAATTTTTTTAACAGATTCAACTAATGACAATTGCTGCTGCTCTAAGGATTTTATGGTTTTACTTACAAGATTAAAATGACATTTAATAAAAGAGAGACTATTTTTCAATTCTGCTTTTTCTAAAACGGCTTGGCAATCTCTTATCGATTTAACAGCAGTATCTGAAAGCTCGAACACAAGGTTTTTAAAATCTTCGAAATGTTCAGCGTAGTATAAAGCAGCGTCTAACCAAGTTCCCCACCGAGTTAACACTGGCTCAGGTGGTAATGGAATGGTAGGCAATCTTTTTCTGAAGAGTTGCACTCTTAAAGGGGCTTTAATGAACGTTTGTTTGCCATTTTTTATTAGTTCATTAACAAGAGGGAATTGAAGCCGTATAATTTCGGCAACCCGATTAAGACCGTGTGCTAAACAAGTGCAATGAACTATATTTCGATAAAACATCTTAAGATTTGATGCAGTTTTAACCATATACGGTGCAGCATCAGAAAGCATTAATAATATTTTGTCATAGGGCACAGCCTCGGGTAGATAAAAATTTGTTAATGTCTCATTTACAAATCTTGTAACTGTATTGTTATTTGTTGCTTCCAGCTCTTTTGAGCATATCAAGTATCCTTCCGTTAATATTTCCTCATTAAGCACACCTATAATTAAGTTTGCAACATACCTCCCGCAAACGTCTGTAGTTTCGTCTACGGCAAACCAAATGTAATTATTACCCACTAGCGTTTTTATTTTCTGGATAGTTTCTTTATATACAGAGCTAACATAACATTTTCGAAGGGTACTTTCATCCGGTACATGTATCTTGCAATATTGTTCCAAAAATCTTTTAAAGCTATCATTTTCTAATTTGTTTAATGGTATATCAGACTGCACCATAGCTTTGCATAGATCAAAATTAAATCGCTGTTGTTCGTTATAGCCAGAACATGACTGTAAGGATTCACCAATTGTTTGTTGCTTAGATTTATTTGTAAACCTTTGTAGACTTTGTTGATGCAAAACTGTTTGCACATGTTGTTTAATATTGTATTTTTTGTCGCACTGAATCTAAAATTAGGAACAACAATGATGTACCAAGGATTTAATCTATAAGAAACAACTTACCGTTTTTATACAGGCTCGGCAAAATAATCTACCATTTTCAAAATGCAACTCTTTATATTCTTTAATCCATTCGTCTACCGTGGGCCTCTGCTTTGGCATTTTAAAATAATTTTACACAAAACTAAACTAATTCAGTTTAACAACGTGTAAACACACTTATAGAATGTAATAGTTCATGAAATGTTTGTTTACAAATGCCAAAGACACCGGGGAATTCCAGGAACGGAGGTGTATCACGTGTTTGTGATGTGATATTTCTAGCGGCACTGTTTGCTGATGCGACGCGATCAACGGGGAAGTACCTACGTGTGTATGGAGATGCGGGGAAATAGTCGACATAATGCATATTTAGATTCTCATGTTTGATACGTTGTTATTTTTTAATTATTTTTATGTTTTCCATACATCTTTTTCTACACTAAGTATATTTCTGATTTGTTTATGTAAACTTATACGTAAAAATATTAAAAAAGAAAGCTGTAAATAAGCACAAAATATTAAATTAAGGACAAATATTACTAAAAAAGCAAAAAAAGCATCTGAACATTAGTGCCAAATGATTTATTTTTACATATTTCGTACACATTTTAATACTAAATGTATCTGCTTGTAATATTTATAATAAGCTTAATGCCTAGAAATCCGGACTCTAATTAACAACATTATGAGAGGGGTCCCTTTGTCAAGTTATTTGATTGTTTTTTTCCACAGATAACTTGATAAAAGGGGATAAATTGTGCGAAACGTGGTTAATATAAGCTAAGTGCTTTCTTATCTCTAGCTGGTTGGACACACCCAAACACAAAAGAATGAAAGTTATAGTGACTTTCATTAAAGGCAAGCAGTAGAGCCAGTCTTGCATAGATGTCAATTTAAGTATTGACGATAGATGTAATTTTTTACTCCGTGTAAAATCAATTACAAAAGTTTTCATATCCAATGTGTGTCGAAAATCATCCAATATAATATCCGATTATGAAAGATCATATTTATTTCTATTTACAAACTTCAATAAATTCAAATAAGAACAAAAGAAAAATTTATAAACATTCGATAATCAAATTTCACAAAAGCTCACTTTTTACGGGGCATTACTCCATTGTAAGAAATTTGCGACGAATTCAAGAAATTTTCATAGTGAACACCTACATATTTGTGAAAAATAAATAATCGGTGTATTTGTCATATGTGTGAATTAATAACAAAACTACAAGCACATTCTACAGTGCAGAGTATACAAAATTTCAAAATATCCGAAACTATTGAAACTGTTCTGGAAAATGAGCGTCCAGAAGTTCTAAACAAGCGTGATTAGAGAACTGTTACCAGGCCAGTGAGATTAATCAATGAATGGTAGAATTAGATATTCAAAAGAAAGTGCATTCAGGAAATACAAGGAGAATTTTAAGAATAGTCTGATATAAAGTAAAGATGATAATATTTATCCGTTGTAAAGCTAAAGACTGTTGTAATGATGATATGGGGATTTATGGCCGCGACCATGGCTAGTTTAGTATTAATCAAACCATAGATCGATAAGTATACTTATCTTGCAATAATATTTGCGTAGAAACATAAAAGATAATTGTTAGGAGATGAGTTGATTTTTCAGCAGGATGAAAATCAAAAGCCCAGAGCTAACTAAGGTTGTTTAAAGTTACTTTACAATGTATGCTCACCGCCGTAATCGCTGGCCTAAAATTCGACTGAACACCTGTGGAAATATTCCGAAAATAAATCAGAAACAACAAAGCAATTAGTAAGGAATCATTGAAGAAAGCATTATTAGATGAATGGCAAAGCATCTCTACCAATTTTTAAAATTTAGTTAAACACATTCCCAAAAAACTAGTTTGAGGAGATAATGAGGGGCCCAACTAAATATTAAATATTTTTCTTTAAATTTCAGAAATTAACATAGCACTTTCATTTACAGAAATTTTTGTTTGTTATGGGTACAAAAGCTTTTGTGATGTCTAATTATGTAATATATTTGCCAAATTTTATTGTAGTTATAAATAATAACAGCTTTTATATTCTTTCCGTGTAAGTTTTTTAGCTTTACTAAATGAAAGTAAATATGCTCTTAATCGGATGTTTACATTTGAAGATTTTCAATATTCGTGAGATGTGACTGTATTTTTGCACGTGTACGTATGTCTCTGTTGGTTTGTTATGAAAAAACGTATTACCGAAGAAAAATAATTTATGGGATGTACGAAACCTTTTGTGTTTGACTGTATATTTATTTGCATGGATACTAATGCAGAAGAGTAGTGGTTACCACAAAATATTTTCAGAAAATTAACTATGTAAATGTAAGCTAAGAAATAAAATACAAAAAAAGCAAATTTTTCGACATATACATTTGGATAATTTACAAATAATGCATATTTATCTCTGTTCAAATTAAAATATTTGCTCTTTAAAACTCATATTTTGCACTTTAATCTTTTTATGATAAACAAATGCATACTAATTGATTAGTAATTTATTTATGTGTATATTTAAAATATTTTATTTCACACTTATCATGATAATATTCAAAAGTCAGAACGAACGATAAAATCTAATGACAATGACGTTTTGAAAACTCGTTAGAATTCTACTTTAGAATGTAAAAATTTTTATTTCCATTAATTCCTGAGAATTCTAATATTTTCATAACTTTTGAAACCAATAATTGGTGATGTGAATATTTTTCTTGTATATGTTTTTTACAAGAACAATTACTTTGCGTAATTATTAAAAAAGTGAAATTAAGCTGCCCACCATGGGCGTGAGCTTGACAGTAAATACATAAAATGAAATAATAATAAGTAGTAATTTGTAAAACATGGTAAAGAATTTATCATTTTTAGCATTTTACTCTTCACAAACTGGATAGGATATGTTAATTATGTGAAGCATAAAATTATGTTTCCACGATCGTTCTACATCTGATGATTTAATATTTATACAATTGAAATAATCTTTGAAACTAGTTAACGCATTTGCATAGACACCTTCACAACGAAGGATTCTCTAATTTTTCTATTCACTCCACTAGTCCGAAGTCATTGTGTGAACAGTTTGTAAATAATAATACAACTAGCTCTGGATAACATCTACGAATAGTTTCTGCCATAAAACGCAAAGCATGGATTTTACACATAATATCTAAGAAGTTACCACAGTCTTCTTGAGAAACTGGCCTGCAGAACCCATAGTTACGGTCTTGCTCATAAATATTAAGAGTTGGTTTCATGAAAGTTCGAATTTTTCCAATGCGTTTAAGACGTTTCATACTACTTTAGCAATACATTGTTGTACTCTTATGGAAGCTACGAGGGAGCGTTTTTATATTCGCGGAATGAGCGGGTTGTAGAGGGGTGAGTAGGCGCATTTGGGGCGTGGCCTGTGCAGCGACTCACGATTAGTATAAATACGAAGTTTCATTGTTATTAGACAGTTAGTCTTTGAGCTATCGTCAACCAAGTAACACAATCAGGAGTGAAAAGTGAAATATGGAAAAAATCGAATATCGTGCCATTATAAAGTTCCTTACCAGGCAAGGAAAATCAGTCGCGACTATAATGAATGAGATGTCATTGGTTTACGGCGACTCTTGTCCAGGAAAAACCATGGTGTACAAGTGGCATAGTTTATTTAAACAAGGAAGGGAATCCCTTGAAGACGACCCGAGGCCGGGCAGGAGCATTGAGGTGACCACGCCAGCACTTATCCAAAAAGTTGAACAAATTGTACTCGAAGATGATCGACTAAAGAAGAAACAACTCGCAGAAATGGTTGGAGTATCCGATACAACAATTTTTAAAATCCTTCACGATCATCCCGGCATGTCTAAGGTCAGCGCAAGATGGGTGCCGAGAATGCTCACGCCGCCGCAAAAACAACAGCGCGTAGAGTGTTCGCGTGCATTTTGGGACCCCTGTAATGAAGACAAGGATGGTGTATTGAGTGGAATTGTTACTGGAGACGAAACTTGGGTTCATCATTATGAACCTGAGTCCAAACAATACTCCATGCAGTGGCATAAAAAGGGCACAGCACCTCCCAAGAAATTTAAAGTGTCACAATCAGCTGGGAAACTCATGGCAACGGTATTTTGGGACTCGGAAGGAATATTATTGATTGATTATAAAAATAAAGGTGTTTCTATAACCGGAGAATATTACCCTTCAATATTAGAGCGACTAAAAGAAGGCATTAAAGAGAAAAGACGGGGAAAATTGACAAAAGGTGTTCTGCTTTTGCACGACAACGCGCCCGTCCACAAGAGCCGCGTTGCGTTAGCTGCCCTGCATAAGGTGGGCTTCGAAATTGTGAATCACCCACCCTACAGCCCAGACCTGGCCCCGAGTGATTATTACCTGTTTCCGAAAATGAAAAAAGAGCTGCGGGGTAAAAAATTTACTGCCGATGATGAAGTCAAGGAGGCAGTTTCGGCGTATTTTGCAGATAAAGAGAAATCATTTTTTATGAGGGTATAAATAAATTAATTGAAAGATGTGAAAAATGTATCCGTCTTGCAGGTGAATATATTGAAAAAGAAACATAATTTGGTTTTTTTATTTCCACCCCTTGTCCCCCATTCCGCGAATATAAAAACGCTCCCTCGTAGTAAGATTGAAGATGACAGTTGATGTGATTCCATTGTACGTACCATAAGCATTATAGATTTCTTTTACAATATCTTGTTCTGTCCAAAGATAGCTACAATTTCTTATTTTCCAATTCTGATATAATTCTATTTTCAGTACGTTTTGTAATGTTTTCCGACTAGGTAATATGTGTGTACCATACAGTTCGCCTATTTATTCCAGAATAAGATAATAATTCGTTGTTTAATAAAATAAATATTAGATTACACAAAATAAGTGTTATACATAAATGGAATAGAAATTGCTCATTTGGTCGTACTCCAATTTTTTTACAATTGTGCTTGACTCTATTCGTGTGTCGTATACCAGTTTTCGTCCAGCACATTAGAGATATATCCTAAACCACCTCGCATCTTTAGTAATCAAAGTTCTTGGAACTACCTTATTTATTTTATAACTACACTTGTACTTAGTAATGCATTTCATGTCCAATTATATTGATTCTCTAATATTAAGAAATTAGAAGTTTTACATATATATAAGTACATATGTATGTATGTTGAGGTAATTAAGCACCTAAGTGTGTTATGTCATGCATATGCGTATACATATGTTCGTATGTACACACATATATACATATGCATGTATATCGTATACATCTGGGTATCTGTATGATTACAATAAGAAAGAAGCTTTAAATACACATTAAAAAGATAAACTGATCAGACGGACAGAACTTCATCAATTTCGACAGATGTGTACGTTGTATATAGCGCAGAGAAAATGTTTATTTTAAAAGAATTGCGTAACGATTTTGTTTTTGGACTTCGGAATAGAACTAACTAGCATTGGATATATGTTGAGTAAATTAATCATTACGGTTTGGTTTGCGTAATCAATATTTCTAAGAAATCACACTGACGACTACATGTTTCCTTAATGATTTTCTTTCTGTAATATACATACAGATTTGTACATGTATGTGTGTTTGTGCGTGTATGAGAACAAGTTTTACATGTATATTATGTGAATGAAATGAAAACAAGTATATCTACCACACATGTATATGTAATACGTATGTGTGTATGTATTATGTATGTATGTATATGTTATACTTCCATGCAAATGGTCTAACTTAATACATTTGGCGAAGGTACGACTATATACAATAGGATCACGCATACACAGAAATTTGAATATCTCGTTCCCGATCTACATTAAAATTTGCCAAGTTGGCATGCGATCAAAGAAAACGTCACGCACACGTTTTGCAATGACTGCAGAAAATTTATGTATCATCTATAAAATGCTTATTACATTCAGTCGACGATGTAAAATTCTCATTCCGTTTTTAGAATATATTTTAGAGCCTGAAGTTTTTTCTTTTCCATAAAAACCCGCAATTTATTGAATTTATATAGTAATGGCATCTGGATTATGACGAAGCAGAAAATGTATATTCTAAGAATTTCTTTGTATTTAACCTTGCTATATGTGGGATTTTTTTAGATTTATTTGAAAATTATATACGGAATGTTTATAATAGTTGCGAAACTATTTTAGCAAAAAAATATACAATGTTCAACATAACTATTCGTTTAAGTTCGTATTTTGAAAGTATACATACAGTGGCTATCAAAATGAATCTACATTATTTTTTTTAACTTCATTCTTTATTGTAACCTGTCTGAAGGGGACAATATATTTGATATTAGTATGTTGTCGCCAACAACGCCATTGTGCGAGAGAGTGAATAAAAACTAATTTTAACCTGAAAACGGTAATTTCAAGTATCTCCTCTTAGCGTGCAGTTTCATTTTCCTGTGTACTGTCATTGAGTAAGAGTGTCATTTATCTTGAGTTCGATTTCTGAGATGCGTACCGAGCAAAGATCCATAATCAAATTTTTACATTGGATATTGTGTGCCTAGGCAACGATTGTGTAGATGTGAAGAATGTTTGCCAGTTAGTTTGATATGGAAAACTCTTCCGTTAGTGCCGAAAATTATGCTCACCACTTTCTGGAATGATATCGAATATCTACCGAAGCGATCAACAATTATTTCTATAAAACACTGCAAAATTATGATCACTTAACAATCGTGTCCGTAGTAAGGCCGAAAAGGGCGAATAATTGTTGAAACGTGACAACGCCAGACCGTATTTCAGCTGTCTCATTGCTGACGGAAGGACGGTAACGAGCCTGAAATTCATCGTCGTTTCGCTTCCACCAATTTTGGCTTGGCACTCTCAAATATCTGGTTGTTCCCAAAGTGAAGAGTATTGAAAGGTCAACATGTTGAATCAGACATTGAAGTTCGGATCACTGTTTACAAATGGACCAACAATGAAGAAAGTTCTTTCACTGATGGAATGAAAAATGGATTCAGTATCTAGAGAAATGTAGATTGGTAATACAATAAATTTACTTAATTTCGAGACTGTTGCGGTTCGATTTTCATCTTCCGCATATTTTATTTCACTTTTCAAAATCCTGTATGGTCTGTATATTTGATTATGTATGTTCATATATCGTTCGTGTAACGATGGACCTACGCAAAAGTTAACATTAATGGGACTACACAAGACTAACAACGATTTATATCATACGCATCAAGGGTCCACAATACCTATACTTGTTATGAATAAATATTATTCGATTTATGGTCTGGGTTTTATGAGAATTATTAATTATTAGGTAATAATTAATAGTATATTAGGACACATTTTAGCATGTGTTTTGAAAAATTTCGTTCGAATTTATCAGATTTATTTTAGTTCATTAGTTTAGTGAATATGGTATTGTAAAGAAGTCTTGCTGTGTTATTTGTTGAAAAAGTAAAAAAGAAAGTTAAAATCCTTGGAAAGACCGCAGGTCATAATAGTATGCATAAAATGAAACTTTCCAAAAAAGAAATTGCGCGACACTTAAACGTTTTAGAATATTGTGTGCGACATACTGTTACAAGAATGGGAGAGAGTGTTCAACTTGGCGGTTGTGGACGCAGTTGGATAACAAGTATAATAACAGACAGTGAAAACAGGTGTATCAGAGTATTATGTTTAAGAAATTGGCAAGTTATCTTCAGATGTTATCTCAGAATTCAATGTTCACTATTGCAAAACAATTGGCGCAACAAAAATTAAAAATCATAAAAATTAGGCAAGAGAACAGTGGAAACAAATTGTATGGTCAGACGAGTCGAGATTTGAGATTAATATCTATAATCTTCGCACCCTTGTCAGTCGCTGCGTAGGAGAAAGAATGCTAAATCAGTGTACAGTGAAAACAGTTGAATATGAAAGGCGATAATGTTATGGTTTGGGGTTGTTTTGGCATTGGAAAATTAGTCTAAATTACAGAAAAAATGACGAAAATGTGTGTCTGGATATGCTGCAGAAACACAGGTTACCAACAGACAACCTAATTAACCAACTACGGTGCTGCTCATTTTTAACATCAGTTGTGCCGTTGTTGAACCAACCTCACACTAGTTTCCGTAATATTAGCAATGTATACCCGAACAACTTGAGAATTAATTTCTGGAATTGAGGTGCCTAATATTCGTTTAGCTATACTACAACGAACGCAGTAGTGTGAACTAATTGATTGCTTGGTTTGTTTAACTAGTTTTATCACATAACACTTTCATCTTCTAAAATTTTATTTTTTCCAAAAAGCTTTTTAAAATTAAATCAAAACAACAGGGTGTATTATCAATTTTTTAAGTGGCGGTATATCTATCATTTATGAAAAATCTCTATGTTTATATGTTGAAAGAATATTTTTTGAATAAAATTCTGTATTGGGATTTCTTCAAAACTTAAAGGCCAGACAAATAAATCTGTTTGCATATTTGTTTACAAATTTCAATCTGTTTCTCTTGTTCTTTCGAATTTCTTCATTAGATTATCTTCTATCTGAATGTTTTCTTCAGTTCTCTGAGTAAGCTTTATTCTGCTGATAATTTCTGATTGATGCCTCCTCACTGTATTACATGCCTGTTTAAAGTCGATAAATACTACCGTGTCTTTTCTATATTGATAGCTTTTCTTCCATATGGAGTTCTTAAAAACGTAAACATCTGATCTATAACTAAACTTGCCTTCCAGAAACTGTTTTAATATTTTCCTATAGTGCTTTCCACTTTTTCTACTGGCTTGTAGTTGATATACATTGTATGCTACAGTAACAGTACGTAATAAACAAACCTGAATAATTCAGGAGTATAATTAAATACGAGTTGAAATATCGGGAAATTGTCATAAATAAATGTAACGAAAAATATTTACACGCGATACATTATATTGGATAACTAACTAGAAATCGCACAAAATGTTATATTTGGTACTTAAAAAAGAGTAACACAAAAGGCCAAGAAAATCATGCGCGAAGAGAGAATAGAGAAGAGAGAAGAGAAGTTAGAGAGAGAGAAATTTGAAAGGTATCTAACAAATACAAAATTCTCTAAAAAGCGATCAATGACTAATTGTAAGTGACGAAAATGTAACGCCTTTTTGTGTTTGTTCATTACCAAATTTTCATTTAATGTTATAAGCTTCTTCTAATTAATAACAGGGACATATGTCAAAAAAATTCACATACCTATATATGAATATATTAATCGAATGAATACTTGGACGTCTTTACTTTTCTGCCAAATTTAAGTAACTTTTTTTAGATAGAAAATTTTCAAGTAAAATTTTAAATCGGGGACGTATAAGTTAGTAATTTTTGGTGACTGTAGTTATAATTAAATAATTTAAAACAATAGAGATTAAAGAAAATCAAGGAAAACATAAGAACACAAACAATAATTAAACAATTTTTCATATAGCCATTAACTGCTGCATCGAATTTCGCGCGTTATGGAACCCAACAGCCGTAGACATAACCATTCGTCAGCAACTTGCTGATTGATTCGCCTTGTTACTTTCATCGTGGAGTCTATCACTGGCGTCTCGCTGGCGAATGATTATATAAACGGTTGAAAGGATAACAAAGCTTTATTTTTAATGCGAAATTCAATGTTACAAACATTTAAGACATTTCATTTTCTGAAAATATTCATTTATACATTTACATTTATATATAATATGTATAGTGACATAACTTTGCATATTCAAATATATTCAAAAATTATTTCACGTAGATAGATAAATTCCATAATTTTTCATCTGTTAATGAAATATAGTGATTATATGATGGTGATTGAACTAAACGAATAAATTAGTGGTTAGCTAATGGTATACTTCTTTTTCTTTCATCCTTTTATTCTAATTAAAATTTGTCATCTATTGGGTTGTTAGGAAGGTCGTTGTTTCTATTTTTCATAGATCATTTATTAATATCAAAAAAGATCAATTAATAATATATTGCCCTTTTCTGCGATAACCTTTAGCCATCTTTCGGTGTATTTCACAATTTCTCATTCGCAGATGTACCTATCTTTTTCGTCGAAGAGCTTTACACGATGCTGATTCATACATAGCCTTACTTGAGTCGAATTAGATCACACAAAGGATGTTTCGAGAGGACCAAACACCTAGCACAAGATCTGAGCAGAATCGTGGGTATAGTTGCATATCCCATCCAAGATCCAATAATATTTGACGGGCGATCAAGCTTGTGTATGGTCACGTGTTGTAGATGGATTCAAACTATGAAATTGCTGACAATATGCATTTGAATTAATTGTTTTGCTGTTCAGTACCTTGGTAGGAGCTCGCTAAAAAGCGACACATGGAAGTTTAACGCTTTTGCGATCTATTGATCAATCCCTTTATTTTGACGTTGTCACCTCATTGGAATTTCGGTTAACATCGTTGGCATTGACATCTTTAAAGAGCATTGTTACAGTAAACACGAAACTTTTCACAGGCTTAACGGGCGTTGTTGCCCTTGTTTATGGAGGTAATAAATTAAAATACGGCGAAAAGGCACATTTTGTTCTTCTGTTTTTAACTTTCTATAAACAATTGAATTAGAACTGTGAGCTGTCATATAACCTGGTATAAAGGTAGACGCGAATGGTTCTAGCACTTTAAAAAAATTAACTAGCGCCATCTGTTGCTTCCCCTATAACTTAATATTAATATAATAATATTTAGTTTATTTTTTGCTTTACATTAATTTATAACAAAATATAAACAACATACCATATAAGAATTAAACTTTACTTAAATATTTCTACATATTTTTATATAGTAGATACACTAAATAAACAATTTTTAAAGCATCGTTTTCCTATAACATTCAAAATTATTAGATTTCATAAAAATTTATTATATTTATAGTTTAGTTATATTTTTGAATACGCTTTATACAAATTTATTCTTGTATTGCACAATATATATATATATATATATATATATATATATATATATATATATATATAGTATAACTTTTTAATGATTTACGTTTATAAGTTGCATCATCTTGAAGACTAGCATTACTAATAAATACATATAATTAAGGTTTAACAAAAAAGCAGCACGAGTTAATCTATTATGTAAACATTTCAAGGTTGATGTGCACATACTGCAATAATAGTAAGTTCGTAATTGTAATGTCATGCACATTCGCATTTGTATGTCACTTACTTACTTTTCTTTGATTGTTAGACGTTAACTGTACTTTGTCCTATTTAGCATGTAAAATGTTGTGAAACGCAAGGCCATAAGTTTATTTCAGGAAACATTTCTTAGTTTATTCAAGTATCGTTTTATGTTTTTTGACATATACTTTTATGTAGAGAGAGAAGATATTACATTAATATTTTCTTAATCATCCTTTGGTTCTAATGATAGCACTAATTCTATCTGAATCAATAATGGAAATACAAATTTTTACCACTTCTTGCAGTTTTGCGTGTTCTTCCTAATGTTTGTGAATATTATTTTTTAGAAAAAGCTATTGTTGGGTTCGGGATGAGTACGTAAACTTTTTCAATATGCTTCATACATTTTCGATTAGATTTAGATTGGTTGAATTTCCGGACCAGGGCAAAAGGGATATGCTCTTGAAACAGATTTTTTATCGATTTCATTGTATATCTTGGTGCTCCATCTTGCATGATATATGGTGTATGATCTTTCTTCATTATTTTAGTTTAGGAAAGGCAACAAAGATTTTTAGCAACCTTTTTATATTGCACTTGAGTCCTGGCGCTCTCCACAAAGTACAGAGGGTCGATGCCATATGATTGATGGTGAGTGCTTAATTTTTTTTGTACAGATTTACCACTATAACGTTCCTTGAATCTTCGTTAAACCAAATTAATATTCTTCTTCATTGCTTCAAGTCGGGATTCATCGCTGAAGATCACCTATCGAAGAAAAATGTGACCTGTAAAAATGAAATTTATCATAAAAATTGATACTTTGAAAAAATTGATGACAAAATTTGTACTCATTTATCTTATTCCAATCTTCAACCGTAAAATTTCTGTGCATTTTTGCCCATTGCAAGTGTGCTTTTTTCATTTTTCGTATCAACCCAGGCTTCTTGGCTGGTCTGCGATGTACAACCATAACTAACATAAACATAAACAACCATAATCACATCATGCGTTCAAATATGTTTATATTAAGCACTTTTAAATTATCTAATGGCTCTCTAGCAGAAGAGTATCTATTTTCGAGTGCTGTTTATAATAACTAACCGTCGTCTCTTTCGGTGGTTTTGCCTTCTAAAGATGGAAGGCAAGGATCCCCTATGTGAAAAAAGAAAGCCAGGAAGGTGCAAATAAAGATATATAAAACTATGGGGGTCAACAATAAGTGCAAAAGTTGCGGGGGTAAGATTACCTAAAGACCAAAAGACCTATAATTAAGTTCAACTTCAGCAGGTATGTGCAGAGAAGTCAGGACACTCCAAAGAGGTATGAGCAACCACAATAGACGTGACTGTCTGTCTGATATTTTAGTTATGTTATAAGAAATGCAATATATATATATATATATATATATATATATATACATACCAAATATTTGTATTTTAGTAAGTTGATAAATTTTAGAAAAATGAAAGAATTTTACAGGTATGTACGTAAGATTTTGTCCCAGGTTATACACTAAAGAATGAAAAATATTATTTAGACATCTTTCCAAGATAAATATTCGTTTAAGAACTGTATTTATAAAAGACTAAACACAAAAAATTTTTATGAATTATATTGCGGAACTAAACTTTACGTCCAATAAATAAATAGTGCAAGTTTATATACGAAGTTATATTTAATTTATTTCTTTATGTCCTAGTTCTAGTTATTACTCTGAATAGTTGTGAATGTAATTCTCGCTCATTCTTAGTTTGCTAATATGAACAGAAATAGAAAGCTATTATTTTATTACAGTTGTGGCTCATTTTTCGTTTATATAATTTGAAGACCACGGGAGCTATTAACATAATGTAAATTTGGCGTTTAAAATGTTTTATGATTGTATTACTTCAACTTTGCGTCATAAAGAAGAAAAGGATTCGTTTTTACCAAGGTTATCGAAGACGATACCGTTATTTTAAAGCAATCTTTTTCATATGTTGACCAGGACAAGATTTGATTTTTTATATGTAATCTGTACTTTCGTTGCTCACAATTTTGTTGCTTGTATATACATTTCAGTGATCATAGTGAAGTATAACATTCACATAAATTAAACTTTGTAATAAAAGATTGGTAATCTTTAAAACATTTAAAATATTTTTAAATATATTGGGTCTGGGAAAAAGTTCGTGGCGTTTTTTCAGTAAAATTCAACTGGTCCCCGCATGGCGCGTGGACGAATTCATTTAAACCGAATATGCTCCATTATTATCGACAATGTTTCGCCATTTTTTTGGTAGATCCATGATCCCATCGGTGAAAAACTTCTGTGGTTTCTGGTCGAAAAACTGAATCAATTAGTTTTCACAGGCTTCTTTTGAAACCAACTTAATTCCATTGAGAGAGTTCTGCAGAGATCGAAACAGATGATAGTCAGAGGGTGCTATATCCGGACTGTAAGGTGGGTGCATCAAAACTTCCCAACCAAACTCTCTCAATTTTTGACGGGTCATCAAAGAAGTGTGTGGTCGGGCGTTGTCATGATGGAAGACAACACCTTTCCTATTAATCAATTCGGGCCGTTTTCTTTCAATCGCCTGGCGTAATCTCTCTAGTTGTGCACAGTAGAGTTGAGAATCAATCGTCTGACCAGTTGGAAGTAGCTCGTAGTGGACGATTCCCCTCCAGTCCCACCATACACACAGCATCACTTTTTTTGGCGTCAATGTTGGCTTAGCGAACGCTTGTGACGGCTCACCATCCTTTATCCACGATCTTTTACGCTTCCGATTATCGTACGTAATCCATTTTTCATCTCCGGTTATTAAACGTTTCAAAAACGGCTCGATTTCATTCCGTTTCAGCAGCGCATCGCAGATGTTAATTCGGTCAATCATGTTTTTCACGCTCAACTCATGAGGAACCCATACGTCAAGCTTTTTTTTGTAACCAGCTTTGTGTAAATGGTTCAAAACAGTTTTGTGGTCAATGCCTAGCTCCATGCCAATATCGACACTGCTGATATGCTTATCTTGTTGGACTTTTTCAAGAATTTCATCAGATTTTTCAGTGATTGGACGACCGCAGCGTGACTCATCTTTCACATTGAAATTTCCAGAACGAAAGCGAGCGAACCATTTCCGAGCAACAGATTTCGATAAAGTACCTTCACCGTACACAGCACAAATTTTATCACAAGCCTGCGCAGCGTTCTTCCCCTTATCATAATAATATTGCAGAATATAGCGAAATTTCTCATTATTCTTCTCCATTTTCAAGTGCGAATAACTTTCCAACCACTGCACCGATTACAATGTTTCTACGCTCAAACTAACGTTCGGAAGGTCATCTAAAAAACGAGCCGTCGGTGGTGTCGCTGTGACTTGTTGTTCTTTAGTTATCGGCAACCAATGCCATCTATCGGGAAAAACGCCACGAACTTTTTCCCAGACCCAATATAATTCATAGTTAGTTGGGTGCTTTATTTATTTACAGAATTGATATTAAATTATAACTAAAAACTCTTTAAAAAGATTAGATTTGAGCTTAGTCCAAAAACGAAAACCTCAGTTTTCGAAAATTTATTTAATCAAAATTTGTATTATAAATTTAGAATTCAAAGAACCTCGTCTTTGAATGTAAAAATGAAATCAAAATAATTAAAGATAGATGTACTTACTCTTCATAATCATAGCCATCGACGACCTATTCATATGACTTGTGATTTCATGTATTTTCAATAATACAAAATTAAAATATTGTAAAATACATTATAATCCAATGTAAACAACATTTTTGATTTCCTGTTTGTTTTTAGAATAAAAATAACAAATAATTCGTTAGTTTTTCACAAAACACCGTTTATATATTTGTATTTGTTAATTATTTAGGATTCATAAATTATAATTCTATTGGTGGAATAGTTCATTTTTATGTAAAAGCAGTTTCTACCAAAGCTCCTCGATATTAACCTCAAAATAAAATTTAGTTCTACATATAATAATTGTCACCAGACATGTTTATAAAGGCCCCAATTACATACGTGGAATTATACTTTATAAATAGAAGAATAGGTTAAAACGAATAGAGTAAGTGTTCTCGTACTTGTTATTTATTAACATATCAACAGAGGCGAAAACTCAACACCGTAAACCTAACCACGGTTCTTCGAGCTGAATATAAAACACATGGTACTTCATATGCATATATGAAACAGATGGTTCTTCGAATCGATATAATCACTGTGAAATATTGAAAAGGATATCAATCAGCAACTAAGAAATATTTTACAAAAGAGCATCAACGCATTCCTTAGAGTGAAAGGACATACAATCAGTGCGTTTTTCCATTTATCTTTTAATTTCCTTCAATTCACATTTGACTTCCTCTTTTCGTGTTATTCAGTGGCTAATTACAAATTTTTAGTTTGTAAACTAGTTGTCGCTAAAAGTCTACTCATGCGATCCTCTACTCTTTAAAGACTCTAACAGAAACTTTAAGTGCTCATCGTATCTCGGAATTAGAACCTCGTTTTGAAGATATTTCTAAGTTACAGTCAACGACGACATCCAAATCGAATTAGAAATTATACCAGACAATCGTACTGAGCATGAAACAGAACACGAAAGATTTGAGACACCCGATTACGCAACGGGAAGAGTTTGGCAGCACGTAATATTCTAAAAGAGCATACCAAAACTAGCGTAATACAAAATAAACAAAACAACGGTAAAAAATGTTTCGTTACCGACAATTAACTAGCCAAATTTCAGCGGTTCATACGATAAATGGTTTACTTTCTGACTCATGTGAAAGTTTAATATATGAAAAGTTCAGTAAATATCAATTCTTGTGTATATCACTAAAAAATGAATGCATCACATGTAGTTCAATCTTTAAAAGTAACAAAAATAATTATTCTATTTCATGTGATTTATTAAATAAACGTCTGATGATTCACAATCACATACATAACTTATTCACCTTAAAAGGTTTCGCACGCATGTGTGACAAGATGATTCTCATGAATCATCTTGTTTTACGTGACTTTTACTGGATGATACGTGGAAATATTTGGAAGCGTTAAAAAACTACGGCGATCTACTGATTCATGGGGTATGCTAATCATATATTTGATGTCATTTAAATTAGATAATACCTCTAAACGTAAATAGGACTCATCAACCACATCAATGTGTGTTTTGCCACTTATCTCATTTTATAACACATCTCATTCTTAAAATGAAATACCAATGATCTCATCACTCAAGTAAAAGAAACACCTGAATCTCTATTGTCGTCATAAAGAGGTAGGTCAAATTCACCTTGTAAATATTGCAATAAACGACATCACACTTTACTACGTATAGAACTAGTTGAAACTAAACCAATACCTGAACAAATACTATCTACATATAAAATGTCACTCGTTAATTATGAATCTATAAACAATACATGCTCCCAAGTTTTAATGTCTACCGCTGTTATCTTACTAAAGGACTATGATCCAAATTGGAAGAAATGTCGTGGTCTATTTGATAACGAATCTCAATCTAACTTCATTACGAATGAATTTTATAAAAACCTAAATATACCAGGCATTTCTATTTAATCGAATGTAGTAGGTATTAATCAAAAAAGTCTCAATTTAACTCACAAAACCAAATTAACTTCTCGTGTAATTTATATATAATAATAATTTTGAAGCAAATATCGTTTTATCGTACGTAATATTACCAGAAACCTGCCTAGTATTTCTTTCGATGCATCGTCACTCAATATTGAAAGTAATATCAAACTACCTGATTCCTCTTTCAATGTAGAAGCAGAAATTGACATGGTGTTTCTATATTTTGCCAACTTTTTTGCGCAGGTCAAGTTAAATTAGGAGCAAACAAACCTATTTTGTACAAAACGCAAGTAGATTGAATATTGTCTCACAATTTATCAGTGCCATTCGAAAATAGAATAAATACTCTGTGTTGCAACTATACTTACATCGACCAATAATTAGAAAATTTTTTAAGTTTAGAACAGTGTAATATCAGTGCTATATTATTAACAGAAGAACAATCGTATGGAGTTTTTTGTGAGTTCCACCACGCGTGATACAGGGGATAGATTTGTTATAAGTTCCTTTCAAACAAGATGGAATCAATTTAGGCGAATTCGATTCGCGAAGCACAGCTTTGAAACGATTTTATGCCAGCGAAAGTCGGTTTATTTAAAATAAAATTGTATAAACAGAATATATCAAATTCATCGAGTAATACGAACAATTAGGTCACATGAAACGTATTAACAAGACAAAACAGAAAGCTCTTCCGTTTTGAAACAAAAACGTTAGGCATATTATGGAAATCAAGCACAGATGATTTTAAATATAATATAAGTAACATAAACATTACAAAATCAGTTTAAAAGTCGATATTATCTCTTACAGCTTGAATAATTGAGTCCAGTAATCATAATTGCTAAGCTGTTCATACAAGAATTATGGCAATGGCGCTTATCATGGGATGAATCAATTTCGGATCTTATAAAACTAAATTTAATAAGTATATTGAGACATGTCTTAACTTTAAATTTAAACTATTCAATGCCACGATTTTGCTGATTCTTCTGAAAGGGCATATGGTGCCTGTGTATATATGTACGTACATCTAGCACCGCAAGTATTACAAATGTTTTCTTAATGTGTGCAAAATCACGAGTTGCGCCATTAAAGAAAATGGCTTTGCCTAGGTTGTAGTTATGTGCAGCAGTCTTGCTTGCCAATTTAGTTTTTAAAATAAAAAGCTCTTGCGATATCAAGTTCAATTCGTACCACTTTTGGTCGGAATCTACAATCACGTTACATTGGACCAAATCTCAGCCATCTGAACGACAAACATTTCTTGCTACTAGGGACTCAGTGATTCAACCACTGTCGGATGCTAACGAATGGCTTCATGCTAGATCAACGAATAATCTTGCTGATTTCTTATCTCGTGGTATTACACCTTCAAACTGTCACATTAATCACTTTAGTGGCACGGTCCATGCTGGTCGTCCCGCAACACTAACCAATGGCTTGCTATAATTCATTGAATTCAAAAAAATTAAAGGATGTAAATGCACCGAAATTGAAAAATCGTATACCGTTAGATGTAAAAAGCGTTACGTGTGATCTATTTACAAAATTTTCTTTTGCTTGGGTTTTAAGATTCTTTTCCAACTCTCGACGTTAACTCAAGAGAAAAAATATATCCCTCTTAGTGTTCATGAACTTAATGAAGCCTTGAAATTTACTAATTAAGCTGCGCAATAACAATCACTCAAATAAGTTAGATAATCTATTTAAAGGAGGCGCATCCACAGTTAAAAGGGGTTTAATATCACTAACCCTTTCACTGACATAAACAGCATAATTATACTAGGTGGGAGAATTAAATCATCAAATTTCACATTTACTAAAAAACATCCAATTATACTTCCGAGAGATCATATTTTAATTGAACTAATAATCAGGCAATTATATAATGGAACACAGAAAGCTTTGTACTCACTACGAACAATATTGATTAATTTCAAATAGAAATTTAATCCAAAAAGTTATTTTTGTGTTCTTCTATTTCGTGCTTTAAGATACACCTATGACAATCCGCGTATTTAATGGGAGGTGATTGTCATAGATTGACATCGGGTTGAAATTTGCTGTATTAATTACGCTTGACCGTTTTTAATTAAAGAAAAGAAACAGACATACGAAATTCATATATATTTATTTATTTGTTTTACTACAAAGGCTATTCACTTTGAATTTGGTTGAGAATTTGCTACTGACGCATTTCTAGCCATATTTGGTAGATTTATTAACAGTCGGAATGATTCACATACTATATATTCTGATATGGTACGAATTTTACGAATTATATAGGCGAAAAACGAAAATGAGACGACTACACAATATTTAAAATTAGACAACATAAAAATGAGTGTATCAAATTCATTATCTGAAGAGGTAATTATATGGCGCTTTAGCCCCCATTGTGAGGTGAATAGCTGAAGGCTGAAGCTCTCTCCTTATTCACCTCGTTTCTGTAGCTTCTAGGAGGCGAGTATAAAAACTATTAAATCACGTTTAAAACCTATAACACAGGCCAACACACCTGCCATTTTTTAACTGTTCCTGGGTAATTTTTGGATGCAGAATGTAAAAAAGTTCTCAGATTTGGTCTATCAGATCTAGTTTTTGAGATTCTTTTAAAAAATTGTGTATATATTTTACGTTATAACTGTTATATAATATTACTATTGACAGTTAAAAAAACAAAGACACATGGATTTAAGTATTTATTGCAAAAACTTAATTTACATAATTACATTAGTCACTAATCATATAAAAATTTTCTTTTATACGACTTTCTAGAATGGAGTTTACTAGGGCAGTCTCGCTGAAGGCTCCAGCAGTAGTCCGCCATCATGTGGCTATCCCATCGTCCTTGATAACGATCTTCCATAGTTTTAATATCCTGATGGAATCTCTCCCCCTGTTCTTCACTACAATCACCTAAGTTTTCTGGAAAACGATCTAGGTGGCTGTGGAGGTAGTGAACTTTTATACTCATGTTACAGCCGAGAATATTAAAATTTGAAAGCATAGTTTCCACTAATTCTACGTAATTCTCTGCTTTATGATTGCCAAGAAAATTTTGTACTACTTGAACAAACGAACACCAAGCGTTAGATTCAGTCTCGTTCATTAATGTGGTGAATTGTGGATCTTTAACTAGTTGCCTTATTTGAGGACCATCAAATATACCAGCTTTTAGTTTTTCCGTGCTAATGCCAGGAAATTTACGTGATAAATACCCAAAACAATTTCCATCTCGGTTTAAAGCCTTCACAAATTGCTTCATTTAGCCTAGCTTGATATGCAAGGGCGGAAGTAAGATTTTTTCTCTTGCAACCAAAGGTTCGTTGATCACGTTTTGTTCTCCTTGAATCATGACATCTCTTGAAGGCCATTTTTTTAAATCTAGTACTCATTTTTATTTCTGCTGTCCCAAAGGCACAAAAAACAAGGATATTTTGTATAACCACTCTGCTGTCCAAGGAGGAAGTTAACCATTTTTAAATCGACACAAATTGCCCACTGATGTTCTTCGTATTTGATTTTTCTTAAAACTAATGCAATTGTTTCATATTCTTCCTTCATGGTAGTAGAATGATCAATAGGAATTGAGCCATATTTGTTACCGTTATGTAACAGAACACCTGTATCTCAAAAACTAGAGCTGATAGAAAAAATCTGGTGGCATTTTTGGAATCAGCACATTAAAAATATCTAAAATCAGATGTTAAATTTCCGGCACCAAATTTTATTTTTTATTTTGTTACCCTGTGTAATTGATAATACATCTTTGTGTTTTGAAGATTTTTATACTATTGTATCACAAATAGAAGCTATGTTAAATTCTTCTATTTCCCCCCTATCCAACGACCCAAATGACTTAATTCCTCTTACACCTGGATATTTTCCGGATCCTAAATTAATGGATGTACAAAACAAGGCTTAATTAATTGACAATATTTTTTGAAACAGTGGAATAGAGAATACGTCAGTGACCTGCAAACTCGCACAAAATGGAAACAAAGTTTTCAAAATAACTTATAGGAAGCTTTATTCAACTTAGAAAAGAAAATCAGACTCCTTTGCAATGGAAGCTCGGACGAGTGCTGAAGCTACATCCAGGCGAAGACACTCACGAGAATCATAACTATTAGAACCGCCAATGGTATAGTTAAGCGTGCAGTAAGACAAGTGTGTGTTTTGCCTATGCTTTCCAAAAACCAATAAACAAGTATTTGTTGTGTTGAAAAGTATTACATCTTTCAAGGGGGCCAACATGTTCAGAATTCACCAAACAAAGTTTATAATTAGCTATTGATATTATACATACTTTTTCTTTATATAGTAATCGTTATATAGGATTAGTTTTATCTATTTGTATTTGTTTATTATTTATGATTTGCAAATTCTATATTATCATATATTCTATTGGTGAAAGAGTATATTTTTATGCAAAAGCAGTTGCACCCACCGAGATTACATCGACATTAAATCCAAAATAAAATTTAGTTCTACAGCTGTCACCATACATGTTGAAGGGTTTCACGTTAACTTAACTACATACGAGAAATTGTACTTCATAAACTGAAAAGTAGGTTGAAACGAATAAAGTATTAAGTGTTTTCAAGCCTGTCTTCTATTAAGATATCAAAAAAAGTGAAAATCCAGTGCTATAGTTCTAAATACATCCGTTGTTTGGTACACATATGGCTCGTGTGTATTTTACGCACATTCGAAAATATCATAAGGATCGAATCTGAGCCCAATGCTGATCGTGCTATTCTTTAATGATCCGATTTATTCCTTTGACTACCATCACTGTCCTTTTTCCGATGATCTTAAAATTTTTACAACCGCTGAATAATTAAGCAAATTAAACAAACGACTTCAAGATCAAATTAATAAAATACGAGTATGGTGCAATAACAACAAACTACAGATCAATGTAAATAACTGTAATGTTATTAGTTTTATTAGAAAGCTAAAATCCCATCCAGTACTACACTTACTCACTGCTCCATTTACACCAACCAACACTTACTTGAATCTGTGTATTTCAATTAAAAATCTAGGTGTACATTTTGACAGTAACTTCATCTTTACTGATCACAATAAAATTCTTTCGTAATTGTTTTCTTCAACAAGGGAAGAGAATAATCACTGGCTGTTTCCAGACTATAGACTTAATGCCTCAATTCTTGCAAACTATGCTCTTCCATAACTTGTTCAGATGATCAGTCAATTGCAATGACTTTTGTTTCGGCTCTCAGCGACATGTCCAGGCTTTAATACCAGTGATAATTTTCGGAAATAAACTCAGTCTTATTTTAATACGTTCGATTTTTGCTGGCGTGGTAGGTTTCTCGCGTAATAAATGAAATGATGAAATACGACAGGTCTATTAATTCGCTATAATTTCAAAGCCCTTTGTGTAAGCAGAGAGGAAGCTAGTGGTAGTTTCCTTTTGAAATTGATTTACAATTTAATTAATTCTAATGAGCTAATGTTCCAAAGATTTTATTGTGCTAAGACTAAATTCTAGATCTTCTGCAACCTTTTTAACATCTTGTACAAGGCTTCTCTGTTATACGTTTTATAGAACTTTTCTTTGTATTTAAATAACTGCATTTACTTACTATATTGTATTCCCTATAATGGGATTCTGTATATTTAGGGTATTACAGATTATTGTTTTTATTAAGTACCGGAAATAGACAGTTTCAGAACACAGGCTGGGGGGGGGGGACTTGTTAATTCCCTTAGTAACTCAAATCAATCTTCTGGCCTTGAAAAAGAAGATGATCTATGAGATCCGGGAAGGGGTTGGAGAAGAACAAGCGACGGCAGAAATTAAAGCGCTCGCTCAACCAAAGTGGCAAGAACGTTGGTGAAATTAAACAAGAGGACGGTGGACGAAGAGGTTGATCCGTAACGTCATAGTATAGATAGACTGTGACCGCGTTGAGGTACATTACTACATTACCCAGTTCCTCACCGGACACGAGTTCATCAATGCATACATGGCCGGAATGAGTAAAGTGAAAGACGCAGTTTCCCAAGACCAGAATTCTGCAGAAAACGATGCTCAACAAACCTTCTTCGAGTGCGAGAGGTAAACCGAGTACAGGGACGCGCTAAAAGAGGAAATAGGCTCTTTGATGACAACGTTGCGGAATAATGTCTGAAAATATTCGCTGGCAGGTAGTCGCTAGGCTCGTGGAGAAGATGTTGAAAACGAAGAAAAGTGTAGTAACGGCGGCAGTCAATCAACGCTAATTGCAAAGTGCCATCCAGAAGTAATACAAACAGCGGTTGCGAAGTGGAGTTTCATCTTGATAAAGTAAAGTTTTTTGGTGAGTGTGAGCCCCACACACCGGGTACCTTGGTCTCTTGCCTGATCAGGCGTTCACAGACATTTTTTCTCATTCAAAAAGAATTATTATTATTAACATTATCATTAAAACTGCCGTCTTTGATATATTTGAACTTTTCTTGCGTCTGGCTACACCAAACCTTCATTTTTCTTTATTGTTTTCAGTGTCCACTCGAGAGATTTACCAGATTCTCAATCATCTTGATTCCCAACTCCAATGAGATTAAAATATTACTTGAAAATGCGATGCAGTAGTAATTCTTTCATAGCTAATTTGTGGGCCATTTCTTCATTAGATAAAAATTTTAAAAGTTTTCACTATTCATCTGCTACTGAAACTATTATATAAGAAACAAAGGCACCCAATCAGATACAAAATTATAAAATTTGTTACTACATAACAATGTTATTCATCATTATTTTCATAGCTAGGCAGGGTAGCTGTTTATATTTCGAGAATAGCAAACGAAAAAATGTTTATTATCGAAAATAGTTTTATTGCTTTTCAAACTATTCTCCCTGAAAATAAAATCACTTTTGCATTCGTTTAAACATATCCGAAAAGCATTGCTGCCACTGAGAAGGCGGTATCTCCAAAATATGAGTTTTGAATGCCTCAACTGCCTCTTTCGGCGTAGAATACCGTTGACCACGAAGTTTATTCTTCACGTATGGGAGCAAAAAAAAATCACAGGGTGCTCATCAATTCAATGTTTTGCTCGATCAAATATTCAATTGTTTGAAGCGACCTGTGAGAGCTCGCATTGTCATGGTGGAGAATGATCTATCGTTTTTGGTTTGTTTTCCTTGTTCCTTCAAAACTTTTGGCAAACAAATATTTGTGTACCATTCGGAATTAACTGTTCTAGAACTCTCTAAATGCACGGTTGCAACGTGACCGGTTTTTCCGAAAAAGCAGGCAACCATTTGTTTTGATGTGCTTCGAGCGCGAACAACTTTCGTTGGTTTTGGCTCATCTTGGAATACCCACACAGTCGACCGCTGTTTACTATCGGGCTTATACGTATAGATCCAAGATTCATCACCTGTGACGACATTATAAATGTTTTTGGAAGCACCGCCATTGTATTTTTTGTGCATTTCTTGGCCCCAATCGACGCGAGTCCTTTTTTGAGCGGTTGTGAAATTATGTGGTACCCAACGTGACCATAGCTTCTTAACGGCTAAATGTTCATGCTGGATGTCATGCACGCTGGTGTTACTAATACCTAGAGATGCCTCGATCGCACGGTATGTCACATGACGGTCTTGCATTATCAATTCGGATACTGCATTAATGTTTTCCGACATAACAGCATTTGTGGGAAGACCTTTATGAAATTCATCGTCCAAAGAACACCGTCCAAGTTTCACTAACCAACGATATACTGTAGTTTTCGATGGTGCTTCATCACCATATAAAAATTCAGCTCGTCGATGCATTTTTGTTGAGATAATCCTCGCCGAACGTTATGAAAAATAATTGCACGAAAATGTTCGTGAGTTAATTCCATTTTTTCGTTGACATAAAATTTTCAAGTTACTGTCAACAATAGAAATAGCGACCGGATAATAAATCTGTCAGGGTAAATATATTGTCAAAAATGAAAAACAAACATCAGATCGGAGGCAACACTAATAGTGTTGCCACTTCCCGAAATATAAACGGCTACCCTCGTATAAAAACCTCCTTCTTCTACACATTTTATATTAAATAGATAATAGTTTCATTAAAACCTGCCCAAGTATCTAAAATCGAATTAATTTTAATCCTAACATATTCTAAGCGCATATTATTAAGTAGAATTAAATTGCTAAATAAAAATTATAATTATTATAATTAATATCCCGTTTACGAGAAACAAAATTGAAGAAAACGGTAGAAAAGTACTAATTGCAAGTGGGCCAACAAATTTTGGCTTCAGTCCCATAACTATGAGAACCAACAGCAAATTATAACTGTTTCCCAATATAACTTTATTTAAATTTTTATATCTTAATTTATTTATTTGATGAGAATATTAAGCGTCTTATATTGGACGCATCTGCAGTGAATGTTTGTATACTTCGTATCGTATTAGTTCAAATACTATTGAAGAAGTGATAATATTTCCCATGCAAATTTTTTGATTATACTTTCACATGTGCGTTAGGATAAATTATGAAGTGATACTTATCACATATATTTTCAAATGTCTAATAGATGCGACTTAAATGTTTATGACTAAATTATGTAAAATATGTTTTTGTAAGTTTAAAAATAGCACAGCTATTAATGTGTTTGGTATAACGGTAGTGAGAGATTACAAATTTATAAGCTACGTATGTGCGACGACGCACATAAGGAAGTAATAATTCTTTAAGAGATATTTTCATATTTTTCAAACGGGTTTACTTTTTGTATCATATAAATTATATATTATTTAATTACTCTATTTTATTTTGTCATGAAATGCCTTTTTTTGTTTCTTGAACGTACATATGATACTTAGTTGGCGGAAACAGGACAAAATTAGTATTAAATTATCAGAATACGACGTAAATTAACTTCGTAATGCCTTTAATGCACATTCTTAATTAATTAGCAGATAAGTCTTTGTAATATTTAAAAGTTGTTAACTTAGTATTCTTGCATAAGAACTTATCTCGACATTACATAAAAAAAATTAGGTCCAAATTAATTCCTATGTCGTTTTCTAATACATTGACGTAATACACCTGTTGCAATTATTTGCTCCAAAAATTTTGAATAGCGACGTTTTCAAGTGTTATAAATTTGTTGTATCTTATCTTAAAACTATGTATTTCCTTTTTGTTTCTTTGTTGATATGGACTTGCATAACAAACCCACAAACGTTTACAGTCACTCACATAATTGTGGGCATATGCTTAAAAATACAGTCAGTTAAGAAAGTTTTCGAATTATCGATGAATATTGTAGCATATATATTTCCATTTAACATGCTACGTATAATAATATGAAAGTTATTTTTATTTAAAGCTACAAGAAAATTTGGTAAATATTCAAATGTCATGAGAGATTTCGCTCGTTTCTATCTATGTGGTATTTCTCTATTTTGAGGTATAAATTTGCAACGAATTTGGGAAATTCACCTCACAATTCCACATATTTGTAAAAAATAAGCTTTTGATGCATTTGCAAAGACGAGTCGCAAAAATAAAATCACGTCCAAAGATTATAAGTGAATACGGTCAGATAGCTACTACAAGAGTAGTGTATGGACTAAAGATAGTACTGGTGAAACTCGATAATGAAAAGAAAGTGCGTTTAGAAAACATATGAAGAGTTTTAAGAAAAGCCGGATGGAATGATGAGTATACTCCTGAAACAATATTGCATAGACACATAAAAAGTATTACTAGGAGATGAATAGATCTTCCATCTGGATCTAGATCAGAAACATATAGATAAGGTTCTGCAAAAGTGGTTATAATGTACACACCGCACACGAAAATTTGGACATTGTGTAATAAAGATCTCTTGAAGCAATTTATTTAATGCAGTAGTAATATTTAAGTTTAATCAAAAGCACTGTAAATAGATGCAAATTCGATTAGATTGTCGGGAAAATCATACTTAATTTTTACTGGTTTTCATATCTCTTTTCTCAATGTATAGAAATGATCAGTCATATATATATATTATATATATTGCTGCCAACACCTTGTAAAGGTAGGTCCTTCTATAAATAGGGAATTACGAAACTCACAAAAAGATGGCAAAAGACCACGTTACCGTCAATTGGTGAGTTTCGTATTCCTCATTTATTGACGGACCGATCTTTATCGGTGAAAAACTTTATAGGGTGCTGATCCACAGCACGAGTTGAACGTGGCATTATGTAAGAAGTTTTGAAGAGGCCGAAGTAGGTGAAAGTCTGAAGGTGCATGGTTCAGCGAATATGATGTGTATTATAGCACATTCCCTACAAGATCCAATAATTTTCGACGGGCAGTCAAATTTGAATGTGGTATCGCGTTGTCGTTGTTGTGATGAAATACCACTCATTCACTATGACTTCTAGATGTTTCTAAATTATGGATTTATTCAAATTGTTCAATTTTTAACGATACTCACCTTATTTAATTGACTCGTTTCGTGATGGAAGCTGGAAAGCAGTACACCTTTGAAAATTGTCTGCTTTTGCTGAAGCTTTAGACGACTATTTAGCTTGAAACCGTTACGGTTTTTATACCACACTATAATTAAATCCTTTTTCACAACCAATTACCTACTTTTGCCGTCTTCTGTTTAGTTTCGTATTCGTCATTTATAGAAGAACATATCTTTATCTGTGAAAAATTTTACGAGGTGTTGATTTTAGCATAAATCGAATGTAACGTTATGTAAGGAGTTTTGAAGAGACCGAAGTAAGTGGAAGTCTGAAGGTGCATGGTTCAGCGACTATGATGAATATTATAGCACATCCCATACAAGATCCAATAATTTTCGACGGGCAGTCAAATTTTGGTGTGGTCTCGCGTTGTCGTTGCTTTGATGAAATACCACTCATTCACTAATAACGTCTTCTAGAAGTTTCTGAATGATGGATTCGTTCAAACTGTCCAATTTTGGACGGTACTCACCTTAAATAATTGACTCGTTTCTTGATGAGAACTCGAAAACATTATATCTTGCAAAGATGTCTGTTTTTGCTGATGTTTGAAACGAATATTTAAGTTGAAACCGACACGGTTTTCATACCACATTGTCAATAAATCATTTTTCATAACCAATTATCAGTTGTTTAAGAAAAAAGTCGTTTCGCAAACCATCTTTGGCATTGAAGTGATACTTCTGATGTGCACTGTTACCGTAAACTTTACGACATTTCACAAGTTTGATACGCGTTCTTCCTTATACGTAAACAGAAAAGTAAAATATTATGAAAATGCCCACTTTAATATTAATAATTCATTTTCGACTTCTATAGCAAAAAATATCAATAAAATTATTGTCATCGAATAAAAAATTATTTATTGGTGTTTGTTCAATATATAATTTAAATAAATTAGATGTCTTAAAATTAGATCTAAGATTCGAAAGTTATAAAAGTAATGTTTTTAATATGTTCTTCGTTTTCTTCTAACTATAAATTTTATTACTTTGTTGTTGGATTTTCGATAATTAAGGGTAATAAAACAGTTTATATTAACGACGTTCCAAGGAATTTTTTCCCTCTTTTTCAATTTATTTATTTAACTGTTTTTCTTCTTCTTTAATCTACAATACATCAATTTTGTATACATATATTTACTCGATTTTCTTATATTTTTTAAGAGTTCCTGTTGAAAATTGTAATATTGCAAAACTACAATTAATAAAACTGTGCGGCGTTTGTGTGTGTTTATACTTATCTATAGGACTGATGGACCTATTATGTTTATTTGGTAAGGGTCTAATCTGCAAACATATGTATGTTATTTAAAAAAGAAAAAAATAGCACATGTTTGCAGATTAGACCTTTACCAAATGTATAATACAGTTCGGTCACTACCGTACATAATTATAAACGCACAGACACGCCGCCTAATTTTCTTAATTAAAATGTTTGTGTTTTCATAAATTTACAATTTTCAACAGGAAAAGAATGTACATACTCATAAATATTAATATATATATATACTACTGTGGGCAAAAAATAGTAAGACTTTGTTCATAATATTTAAATTCTTAATTTATTCTCCCAAATCTATTTCGTCCCCCTCAAAGTAATCCCCCCTGGCCCCTATACACTTGTGCCAAAGCTAAGATACAAATTATCATTATCTAACGTGAACTTACGCACAATAATATTCACAAAAAGCAATGGACGCAATACGATTTGTGTGAGGGGCTTCAATTGTGATTAACTGAGGAAAAACCGGTTGTTATTGTCTAATAGTATTTTAAGAAAATTGTTACAATTCCAAACTATTGGGTACTTTCGGTTTTGTAGTATAAAATAAAACACTTTTTTTTAAAACAAAGAATAGTTTTTAATCAATTATATATTTTCCATTTTGCTGAATGACCTTTTGCCATCTTTCTTTCAGCTGCATGATTCCGCGCTCATAAAATTTCTGGTCCTTATCAGCAAAAAACTGAACCAGGTGCGAGTGAAGGTCATCGTCATTTGTGAAAGTTTTACCATTCAAAAGAATTCTGCAAACTTCGAAATAAATGGTAATCAGATGGTGCTAGATCAGGGCTGTATGGGGGATGTGGCATCACTTCCCAGCCAAGCTCCAATAGTTTCCCACGAGTTGCCAAAGATGTGTGAGGCCTTGCATTATCTTGGTGGAAAACTACACCTTTCCGATTTGACAATTCTGGCCGTTTTTCTTTGATTGCTTCATCCAGTTTTATTAATTGTTGACAGTAAACATCAGAATCGATCGTTTGGTTCCTTGGAAGCAGCTCAAAAAACACAACACCTTTGTAATCCCATCAAACTGACAACATGATCTTTTTTGGATGCAATTCAGCTTTCGATGTGGTTGGAGCTGGTTTATCGTGTTTGCTCCATGATCGTTTTCGAACTATGTTACTGTGCAGGACCCATTTTTCATCACCAGTGATGATTCTTTTTAAGAAAGGGTCGGTTTCATTTCGTTTAAGGTGCATATCGCAAAAGTTGATTCTTTGTGTTAAATGAATTTCTTTCAATTCGTGAGGTACCCAAATATCAAGCTTCTTAACTAGCCCAAGACATTTTAAATGTTTTTCAATTGTTGTGTGCGATACGTGTAGCCTCTCCGCAACCTCTCGAACAGTTATATGACGATCCTCTTCAATTATGACTTTGATTTGGTCATCATTAACTTCAGTAGGCCGACCAGAACGTTGCTCATCTTTGAGGGAAAAATCTCCGGAACGGAATTTTTTATACCACACACATATCTTTTTGTGAGCCGCAGCAGCTTTCTTTCCTTTACGGAAATAAAATAGTAAAATATGTCGAAAATGTTCGTTTCTGCACTCCATTTAAAATTAACCCACAACTAATAGCTTTAATAAAAATCACGCACTACTTGCTTCTGAAGTTACGTCAATGTGACTAGTATCACGCGACAAACGGTAAAGTACAGCACTAGCGTACGTTATACAAAAAATAAAGCAACGCTCTCTATCAGTAAAAACCGAAAGTACTTAGTTGCCAACCCAATATTATCATTAGGAGACTTGCTACTCAATTGGGCACTCACCACAAAAAAATTGATAAATAACATAATTGACACGTTCAAACTAGTAAAATTGAATAGGTTTTAGCCTGTACATCGTTCATATTTTCACTTTGACAATTATTTGGCAAAAGTAAATTGGTAACGGTTGGGCTTAATCAAATTAAAAACGAGATGATAGAAGTAATTTAGTATTATGTATTCTATCCGATAATTTTCATTTTTGAGAAAGCACATCTACAAGAAGAAATTGTCAGTGAAAACGAAAATTTAAAATCACTTCATTTTACGCAAAATATCATGAACATTAGTTTCAGACGAGAAAAATGAATGGTGTACTAATGATTGACTTTAGTAGGATTAAACGTGCCGGATTTTGTTGAAAATTATTATTACACTCAAGTTTCTTGTATTCGTATATTCAACAAGTCATGCAACAATTCATGCAACAATTCATTGCTTCAAAAGCAAAAATTTTATAATGACGGAGATTTACTGCAAATACATTTTCTATCTTAAACCAATTATATACTATAACAATGAATAGGATGCCATAATTACAGAATCGTAATACAAATATTCAGAAGAAAGTAGGTATCATTAATCAAAAGTCTTCTTTCCAAAATGTCTCCGCACAGTTGCTTGCGTGTCAATGTCTTTTCCTCAAAAGTAGCTACTTCTAAATCACAGAAAACAATAATTGGGAATCAAGTCCTATCTCAAGTGCGTTATGTGATTTAATAATTGAGAGCCACATTCGCAAATTTTATCTTAAACGATAGACATATGGACAAATGCATTGTCATGCAATAGTCGAATGCTTTTGTAAAATTTTCACATTTATTACGTATACAATTTCAGATCATAGTAGTGTAGTACTATATGTTGATACTATAAAGTAGTTCAGCACTTACAAAAAACTAATGAATTATTGAAATAAAACACCTTACATTTTCACAAGATAAGTTTTAATTTAAAAAACTAGATCTATATTTTGCGTGCACTGCATATATCTTCAGCAATAATTGTTACTACTGAAATAAAGTACCTTACTTTTTCACAAAATAAGTTGTAGTTTAAAAAACTTTAAAGTTAGTCATGGACATGCATTAAGCTATTATTAGCTCATGCTATTCTAGGCGAAATAATCAAACTAAAATGATTCTACATTTTCTAACATTTCGTATTTCCTGACTATTCATTCTTGTAGATTCACACTCTGAAAAATGAAAATATTATTCGATAGAATACATAATAGTAAATTACTTCTATAGTTTTGTCCTTACACTGGTTAAATCCAAGAATTGGCAATTTACCTTTGGAATATAAATATGTCTGGTTTTTTAAATTAAAACTTATTTTGTGAAAAAGTGTTGTAAATAATTGCATTTTTCTTCATTAGAACCTATCACCATCTAAATCGGGATACCTTCAAAAGCTAATCTGGGATGTTTATCCTCGAGTAATTTTCTTCCTATTGCCTATTTTTTATATTGAAAAATGAAGAAACTTAACGCAAAACGCATTCTAAATGTTGTTTAATTCAATGCCTGTCGCCACACATAATATATTTTGGATACCTTCAATATTGCCGTACACATTTTAATGTATTTAATATATTGTAACATATATAAGATTGAAAGGTTTATGCATTGCTATTTATATTAGATTATAAAGCTAGATATAGGATCATGGGCTTTTCGTATATCGCGATTATGGCATACGATAATGAGTTTTGGAGAATAATATTGGGTATAGCTAGAATGAATAAAATCTATAACGCACAGGATATATAAAAACTGTATATAGAATGAATAAGAGAAGTAATAGCTAAGAGATAATTAGATTGGTATAGGTATGTACTAAGGATGTAGGGCAGATATTTGCGGAAAAGGTTAGAACAAGGAAAAATTGGAAAAGTTCCAATGAATTATCAAGCAGGAAATTTTGCCAAAAGAAGAAAACCGCCAAATGGATAAGTACTAATATATAACGTAATATTGTTTTAGAATCTACTGTGCTTCTTATGGGAAAAAGATAAAAGTTTATTATTTCCCAAAGAACGAAATTGTTCAAATCGTAATCATAATTTTATTCTGTAAAATCTGCACCGGTTTAAAAAGTATTGCGTATATTTCTAATGTTTTTGATAAGTAGATTGTTATGACCGACATTAGTTTTAGTGTGCGTAAATTAGTTTAACATTGTGTGTTACTAACATAGTACGAAGTTTCTTTTTTACTCCAGCATTATTCTACTTGAATTACCTTGTTTTACAGTTCGTGAATAAGCGCGTAATCCATCTATTAATAGATCTAAACCAGAAAGAATTAAGTAAATATTTTTTTATAGAATGACCGTAAGATGTTTCTATTATGAGACATATTTCATTTGAAAACATATACAGAAATTATAACATTAACCGATACAAGCAATTATTACTTTTCTTGGGTTAAAGTCCTAAAGCTCGAAACTTGAGATAATATAAATCGTTATAACCACATGAATCCTTAAAATAATGAGGATATTTTTATCTATTTGTAAATCTAAAAAATAAAATTCTATAAACAACCGATCAATCGATAAAAAATTCTGTTTTAACCAGAACGTACTGCATTTTTACATACTGTAAAGGACATATCACGTACTTATAGTATATCATATACTATAATCCCTTTTTGTATAATAAAAACATAAACGCAATCATTTATTCATAATCTATATTTAATTACAATCAAGTGTTAGTGTTGAATTTACACACTAATTCTTTTCTTTCATCCAGTTTTTCCACTTAGTTTTAAATTTTATGAGCTTTTCTACTTTTCTCTAATTAATTTTTTCCTCTTCAAATAGCTGCCCCGCCTCAATTTTAATCTTTCTATAAAGTTCTTTTTTAGTTTTTACAGTGCTCAAATTTTTTAATTAATGTCGCTGTTGTGAGCTACGTCCGAACCATCTCAATACGTTTTCTTTTATATTTTTAACCACAGGTTTCATTCCTAATCTTTTATTGTTGCAGTATTTAATACTCTATTAGGCAAATTTTACTTCTACGATTCTTCCTAATATCTCTCGTTTGGATTGCTCATCTTTTTTGTTTATATAACATCCGAAGACAAATGCCAAAGTTGAGATAAAACGAAGTATACATCCTCAGTTTTGAATTGTTGTTAGTTTCTATGTAATGTAGTAATATGTAATATTATTAATTACAAAATTCCTTTATTTAACATAGGCATAAATAAGAAAAAATAAATATGAATTCTTATAAAAATATAATTTAGGTATATAAGAAATATCAACTAACAAGAAAATACAACTTACACATATAAGTAAAGTATTGGGTTGGCAACTAAGTACTTTCGGTTTTGTAGTATAAAATAAAACACTTTTTTTTAAAACAAAGAATAGTTTTTAATCAATTATATATTTTCCATTTTGCTCAATGACCTTTTGCCATCTTTCTTTCAGCTGCATGATTCCGCGCTCATAAAATTTCTTGTCCTTATTAGCAAAAAACTGAACCAGGTGCGAGTGAAGGTCATCGTCATTTGTGAAAGTTTTACCATTCAAAGAATTCTGCAAACTTCGAAATAAATGGTAATCAGATGGTGTTAGATCAGGGCTGTATGGGGGATGTGACATCACTTCCCAGCCAACCTCCAATAGTTTCCCACGAGTTGCCAAAGATGTGTGAGGCCTTGCATTATCTTGGTTGAAAACTACACCTTTCCGATTTGACAATTCTGGCCGTTTCCTTGATTGCTTCATCCAGTTTTATTAATTGTTGACAGTAACCATCAGAATTGATCGTTTGGTTCCTTGGAAGCAGCTCAAAAACACAACACCTTTGTAATCCCACCAAACTGACAGCATGATCTTTTTTGGATGCAATTCAGCTTTCGATGTGGTTTGAGCTGGTTTATCGTGTTTGCTCCATGATCGTTTTCGAACTATGTTACTGTACAGGACCCATTTTTCATCACCAGTAATTCTTCTTAAGAAAGGGTCGGTTTCATTTCAGCTAAGGTGCATATCGCAAAAGTTGATTCTTTGTGTTAAATGAATTTCTTTCAATTCGTGAGGTACCCAAATATCAAGCTTCTTAACTAGCCCAAGACATTTTAAATGTTTTTCAATTATTGTGTGCGATACATGTAGCCTCTCCGCAACCTCTCGAACAGTTATATGACGATCCTCTTCAATTATGACTTTGATTTGGTCATCATCAACTTCAGTAGGCCGACCAGAACGTTGCTCATCTTTGAGGGAAAAATCTCCACAACGGAGTTTTTTATACCAATTCTCACCATAAACTTCACATATCTTTTTGTGAGTCGCAGCAGCTTTCTTTCCTTTACGGAAATAAAATAGTAAAAGATCTCGAAAATGTTCGTTTCTGCACTCCATTTAAAATTAACCCACAACTAATAGCTTTAATAAAAATCACGCACTACTTGCTTCTGAAGTTACGTCAATGTGACTAGTATCACGCGACAAACGATAAAGTACAGCACTAACATACGTTATACAAAAAATAAAGCAACGCTTTCTATCAGTAAAAACCGAAAGTACTTAGTTGCCAACCCAATAGTACTTTTATTAACCATTTAATTTGTTTAAGTTTTTCACATACTATGACAATATTCTCAGCATTACTTTGACTTATTGTTTTCGCTTTTTTTACTTCTTCATACCAAACATTTAAGTTTTACTGTAGATCTTGTTTCTAAACTAAGTGGCCGAGATCAACTTTTTTCAGGGTAAAATATTCCCAAGTTGTTTCTCTCATTTTTATGTTACATTTCTTTATTATCGCGTTCAGTTTAATAATGGCCAGGTAAGGAATCATCTTTTCTTCTTATTTCACTTCAGGCAAGCTTGTAAATCTTTTCGATACGTTTATTTATTCTTGCTTAATTCATAGTTTTTTTACCCTTTTGGACCAATTTTTTGCCTGTTCCAGACCTTGTTCGATTTAGCATTTAGCTTCTTGTTAACATATTCTATCTAATTTCTCTAGTGTACTTATCAAAGATATCCTCTACACTCCTTGGGGTCACCATTCTTTATGAAATGAAAGGATTATTTAATTACTAAATCCTAATTTTCGAACATCGTATTACTATTAGATATTTGATTTAATAATCATTGAAGAATACTTTTTTATATATTAGTTTAAAAACTTCTTGACAGAAGAATCTAAACCAAACTCGTTTGAACGAACTGTTTTTCGTTCAAATATTCAAAACCATCAAATAAGTCCAAGAAGAATAAGAATTTTTTTCTTGAAAAAATGTGATAATACATTGAAAGCAAGAAGATGTTGAATATTTTACTAGAAATGATTTTTTTTAATTAGGCAAGTAAAAAGAGGAAATAATTTTATGGATCATTGTTTACTAGTAGAATCAATTAGATATCTTTATTTCGGTTAAGAAAATTGGCCAAAGCTAAGATTAGATTTATGTTTAAAATGATTACTTTTTCGGTTTCCTATGAGTTTTTGATATGTAATATATTTTTATGCCTTTTTTATTTGAAAAGTGCATTAGAAAGCCATTAATTGAAGACGCAGAATCTATTGCTAATTAAATATAAGGTAAACTGTTTAAATTAATTTTTATGAATATACATCAGCTAATTGAAAGCTAGGCAATGGCAAAAATGAATAGCAGCAGTCGATTTATCTTTAAGTGCAAATATAGCGGGACAAGTACAATGCTACATTAAGTAAAAAGCATTTCTGGATTCAACAAACTATTGAATGTCATTTTTTCCATAAGTTAATTCAACCAGTAGTTTATTAAATAAATATAAAGTTATGTATATGGAACAAAACATTATTTTACTTCAATGAAAAAATTACAAATGTAGTTTTGATTAACTACACTGTATTTGGCAATTGGCCGTGTTAATATGCACGCGTCGCTGTTTATATGGTCAATAGATTGAACTGTGGTTAAAATAATATAAGTGTTTTCACTTCTATCTGAGAAGTGAACGCATAGTTCTCTTACTACTTTATGTATTCAGTTATTGTTTTGTTGTTTTAACAAATTCTCTTTCTTTACGCTAAAGAAAATTAATTTAGTTATAATTTCATTTTAAACATCTGATTTTATTCAAGGCATAAATATGATGAAATAATAAAATGCTGCGTTTACTCCAAATGCTTTTCTATTTGACTCAGTATTAGTTATTGAAGTAATTTTTTACTTTAAAATTTTTTAAATGTTTGATGAACAAGCATTGTTAATAAGTGACTAAAACCGGTATTTGAATGAATGGATTTTACATTTCTGAATGCAATCATTATTTCTACCAGTGTATATGTACTGGAAAGTCTAGAAATTATTCCATGAAATGATGTGGAAGTTGAACGGAAATGTTTTCAGACGAAAAATGTTTCACATGAACATGCATACTTCGTCCAGTATTTACGAAAATAAATGTTTCTAATGTCTTATCGCCACAGAGCAATAGATATAAATTGGGTAACTATTTAGGTAATGGACAAGTTGATTTCGTATCTATGTGAAAAGTAGGCACACAAAGATTTAATATACCGAATTAGAAGTACTTATAACGATGAAAGGAGTAAAATTGATTATTCGAATTTATCACACAACAATCCATATGGTTAGTATGGTTAAACAACTATTTAAAGAAGAAGGTATTGTAGTTTCAGATCGTCTATTCTTTTTCTTCATAAGTATTATGAAAATATTTGCACATGGTTTACGAAAAGAAATTACGAGTAATGTCGATAGTTCAAGATTGAAAATCGAAAGCAAGCAACGATAGAGTTTTGTAAATGTACCGTTCTTTTTAACCCATTCCATGTTTTCTTTCTTAGACATAAACAATTTAAATGTTCCCAATAAGTTTCGCATAAGTAATACTTTGTATTTTAATGTCGACAATCAAGCCTACGTACATATACCTGACTGTATTTTTCTACGTTTAATAGGCATTAACTTTTATACTAGCAATTAATAGAATTTACTTTTTTTATTGTTTGAACGTTTTATTATTTTGTTTAGCAACTTCTCAGCCTAATCTTCAAAATACTTGTTAATTAGTTTTCGACTTAGAAATACTTATGTACATACATTCAGTTTCAGCAAAATTGAAGTGAGTATAAATATTTTACGATTTTAGAATTTGTGCATGCATATTTTTATACTTTTATGAGAAATGAACATGAGTAATACCAATTCGTAAGTATATTTCACAATATCTATAAATACACACATGTCTCCAGACTAACTGATAAATTGTCTAGCATATTCACATACTACCGGTTATCAGCTTGACTTGGATGATGCAATACCGATTAGGTTAGCTAAAAAAAATTTAAGGCAAATCGTTTGGCCATGCTTTTTTAATGTCTATGTCCAATGTCTAAATATGTACGAACGTATTATAATAAATATTGCAAAATATAATTATCACTCTAGTATTGCACGGAACAGACCGTTTATTTCACTACTCAATAGTCAAAAGAGCTTAAAATTTGCCAAAAAGTATATAAATTAAAGCTCTAATTACTGTCGGCACGCAGTATTTACTGAAGAGAGCAAATTTAATACCTTAGACTCAGGTGAAGACGTAAAAATATAACGACGATATAATAGTGAAGAAAAATCCTAACGATAGCACTGCCAAATTAGAAATCCTGGATATATTTTTATGGTAACAACGATTCTAATGTACTTTGTGAGCCGCACAGAAAATAATTGTTATAAAGGGTTTTCCAATAACAATGATGAAATTTTAAAATAAAATGACAACATTTAAAACGTTTAGCTTCTTACTTTGATAATGTATTATGGCTAGATACACGCTCCAAGAATATTTGATTATTGTCTAAAAATTTTATGAAAATGGACGTTCTTTCGTGAATACTCAGTGTGCATTTCGCGAAAACCATGGCTCGCAGAGTCTCTTTCTGTGTTTGCTATTCATCGACATTGGAAAATTCGAAAGGGATTTTATTTTTCACGATGCTAAAATACCAACAATGCATCGAGCTGTAGAAAATATTGCTGCTATAATAGATAATATTGCAGAGGTTAATCTAAGAACATTTTCGCGTATTACGTGAAAAGAATTGGATTTACATCGATATATATCGAGTTGTGTTTACCTAAGAACTGAAGCCGCTGGACCATTTCAAGTGCCGTGTCTTTACTGACTGGTCCAAAAGCAACTTGAAACTGATCATATTTTGGGCAAAATATTATTTTCTCAGAGAAGTTTCATTTCTAGTTAAGTGGTTATATTCGTAAACAAAATTGTCGTTTTCTGTGTGATAACAATCCATAACAGAAAAGTTCACAGTATGGTATAATATATGGCATAGTAACATAATCGCCATTTTTTTCCAAAAATTAGTAGGAGGTGAAGTTACAGTGACTGGTGAGTGATAGTGATTGATGTTAACTGATTTGAAGGCCCCGTGGTTCCAAGAAAGTGGTGACAGGTCACACTGCTAATGTATCGAAGTATTTATTACAAGAACAGTTTAGTGAAAGGATAATTTCATGAAATGCAACTGTTAGTTGGGCTCTAGGAAATTGTGATTTAACTATAGTATATGCAAACAAGCCACGAACCCTTCAAACATTATGTTTGAACATCGAGCGCTGCATTTGTGATATTATTATTATGAAATTATACCCAGGTGCCTTTTTAGTATTCTTATTTATAATATTTTCATTAGCTTCCGTGAATTTAATATTTTTAACAGAAGATCACATTTGATATGGAGCCTCAAGGATAGCACAGACTAGCTATTCTTCTCCTATGGAAATAACTAGCGTGTAGGATTGGAAAACAGTTTGAAGGTTATCAGCATAAGTGTTGGCTTTATAATCATTACTTTATACATGGTCACCATTATCTTTTTCAAAGGTGTTATTCTCTCTAATTAGTGGTTTCGCCAGCAGGGGATAAATCTTTATTTTAGTTATCCTATTTAGATTTGTTATATCATTAAGAAATCGAATGATTTCTCATCTATTCTTTAGATTCCTTTTTGCTAATATCATTGCTGTTATATAATAACGATGTTATTTAGGCTTCCTTTCACCAGATATTTGCGATGTCGCTGCCCATTTCTGCTAAACGAATAGCGATAGTTATGTAATTAGCAGTTGTGATTGTGATGTTCAGTTTTTAGTTGCCCATTTAGGTTTATTGAGCTCTTTTCTTTCTGACAATGTTCCAATCAGTTTTAGGGTTATTCAAACTTGACGATCAAGTAATATTATCTACCGAAGTGTTAAGAATAGTAAAACATCTCTTTGTTTTACTATTCTAGGATTTTAATTATAGAATACTAATAAAATTAAAAAGTATATCACAGTGATAGCAAATTAAAATGTTCAAAATGAAGTTTTTAATTTTAATCACAGAGTCACTTTATTAACACAAGCATAAATCAAAAAAATAATTACGAATTCTTATGAAAAGAATGTAGTTTCGATATATAAGAAATATCAACTAATAAGGAACTTCAACTTAGATGAGTAAAGTAGTACTTTTATTAACGATAATAGAGAATTAATTTTACAATTTCTATATTAAACGCTTATGTAAATGAAATAATATATCTACTCATTGCAATAGTGTACATATGATTATGTTCCTTTTCCTTTGAAAACCCCTATAAACTGAAATACAATATTAATTAATTTTATATTATTTCATGCGTGACAGACAGTATAGCAGTTAACGAAATGATGTACATATATATGAATATGTCTACATAGTATACACGATTCAAAATATAACACTAATACAAATATAGTAACGTGGTGTAGAAAACAAATGATCATAAACAATATATTCGTGTACATATCGATTACAATAAAGCATTAAATAGGCAAACTACGTCTTTACGTGATTACAATTAATTCTCATCACCAATAAACTACTGTATCTCGTAATATATTCTTAGGTAACTTTTGCTATATCAATTAAAATTTAATCAGTCAGTTATCTTCATGTACTTGACAAACTATTATGCATATACGAGTATGTAGCTCGATTAATATACAAATAAATTGATATTTCTGAGTTCGAAATGTGGATGCTTATGCCTTCTATTATAACTGACGTTCAAAAGGAAAAAAAAGAAAAAAAATCTAATACTTATACTCAATTCTTGTTACACAGCTTGAAATTATGCCTTGACATTTGCACAATTTATGAGTCCCAACCAGTTTTTTGATGATGCTGGTCATCTTTGATGCTCGTATTATCATGCTTAAATTGCACAACCCGGCGACAAATTACAGCTTTTGAATGAGCATTACAACCCACAGTTTTTTGCATGTCAGCCAAAATTTCAGATATGTTTAGTCTCACAGAATTGCGTCATGAATTACGAAATTATACATTTTAGAACTTTTCCATTTAAGCTCTTTCCAAATTTCACCTGGTGCCTTAAAAAAACCGACAGAGTTAGAAGTTTATAATTATATATAAATATATAATTAAGCACTTTACGATGGGAAATTAATGAAAATTAACGTTTCCTGCTAGTTCATCATTCTTACTATTTATAGAAAATTAAATTAAAATTTTCTGCATTGGCTAAGGCTTGAACCTGTATCTACTGTTACAATTAAGCTACCCAGCAGTACAGTTTCGAGTAATAAATTAGACTATGAAGCAAATCTAATCGTTTTATCGTACAGTCAGTATTTTGATGGAAAAATAAGTTTATGGCCATTTATACACCAAGAAGAAGAAAAGGTACATTAGCAACTAAAACCATCAATTCAATTAATGCTGTAGAATGTAAAAGAATGATCATTAATAATGTTCTACCTCCAATTAAACAAAAAATTCTCAAATTTACATAAAATAAAACCTGCTTATATTCAACAAGGTAATGCAAAACCTTATTCTTACGGCAAAGATGAAGATCTAGAATGATTTATTCGATTTAAATCACAAACGCCGAATAGCACAGATCTAAACTTTCTAGAACATGGCTTCTTCAACTCAACTCAAACGTTACAACATCGTCGCCCAAATATATTGACGAATTACTCGAGTAACTTATTTAACTGGAAAAACTGGACACTGTATAAGTGAATGGAGTCAATCATGCTTGTACCAGGCGGAATTATAAAATCGTTATATAAACAAACGAAAACTTCGCCGTGTAGAACGCTTACCAGTATGCTAAGAGTACACTAAAAGTGAACTTGATATGACACGCAATAACTTAAATAATTATGTAGAAATAATTTAAATAAGAAGATACAAATATTAACATAAGAACTGCTTTTAATAAGTTTAAATATCGTCTATACTATATTTAGATAAAATTATTAAAAGAATATGTTAGGTATGCCATAAAATGGGACCAAAATAATATACATATGTACATACATATGTATATAAACGAGTCTTCCAATAAGAGGTTTCATTTTGGTATGTAAAAAAATATCAGTATTTTTAAGCGAAATTATCGATTGTTTATTTAATTGTAAAGAGGAATGTCTGCCATTAATAATGGAAAACAATATCAGCTAAATGACCTCCACGGCTACGCTTGCAGGACCATATTCTTTTCATGAAATTTTCTTTCACCAATTCACACATTCTATCTTTGAGGTTTTGATTCGATTGTGGGTCATTGGCATAGATCTTGTCTTTCACGTAGCCTCAAGGAGAATAGTCTAAAGATGTTAAAAAAAACTTCGTCCATATCAATATTTTCCAATTCCGGCCTTGCAAAATTATTAATCATTCGATAGCACTATCCATTCACCGTAACAGTTGCTCCAGCCTCATTTTCGAAAAAGTAAGGTCCAATGACCCCTCCAGACCAAAAAATACACCAAACATACGTTGAGGATGGAGAGGCTTTTCAACAATAATTTTTGGGTTTTCCGAGCCCCAAATGCGACAATTCTGCTTTTTAACGTAGCCTCCGAGGTGAAAATGGAACTCGAGATGATTTTTCAATGAAATTCCGGATTAGTTCGATGCATTTCAAGGACCCAATCAGCAAAGACATGACGCTGTTGATGGTCGGTAGACGTGGGTTCTTGTATTTACTGAACTTTAAAACCCTTAAGAGCTAAGTCTTTATGCAAAATACTGTGTAATGTCGTTTGTGAAATGTCCAATTCCAAAGATCGATGAGAAATGGACAAAACTGGGGTTTCCTCAACAGTGTGAGCTGCAACAGCAATATTCTTAATTGTTCTTGAGCGACGTGCACGAGTTCGATTCTTCACATCGCTAACTTGTCCGAACAGCTCAAATTTTTCCACCAGTTTTACAACTGCTGGCCGAGAAGGTGCTTCACAAGGATCCGAAAATGCTTTAGTTTTGCGAACTGTGAACGCGAAATTTTGACCATTTTTGTGTGAATTTTAATCATTTCAGTGCGTTGTTGAAGATTATATCGTTCCATTTCTATAAATGTTTACTTGTCATCTGTCAAGTAGTTATAGGTTGAGTCATGACAACTGTTAAAATGGCGGGCTATTGAAAATGAAATGTCTTGTTGAAACACCTTTTATAATAAACTGTATACTGTAATATGGGACAGAGTATATAATAAAAATAATAGCAAAGTATAACTAACATTAATGTTTACACAAATCCATAGAGAATCTAGTTTGTAAATATTTAGAAAATTAAGAAAATAATTCTTGGAATTTTGTAGAGAAATGAAATTCGTCAAAATTAGTATAACATTAAATAAACAACCAGTTGGAAACAAACCTGTTAATAAGAAGAGAGATTAAACTTCAATTAAATTTACAAGCACACGTGCACGCGTTACTTTATAAAGCCAATAACATTTTTTGCGTTTTAGAAATAAGTAATAGCAAGTATATAGATAATGGTCTATAATTATTTTAAATTGCAGGTTATTTTTAAATCTTTCTTTACCAAATCTTAATCACTATTTTAAAATTTGGTGAGAACCAAACGTATCTAAGCGTCACATCACTAACAACGAAAACAAAATAAATGGAAAACGCAGTAATAATCAAGAAAATATTTGTGTTTAGCATGATGTAATGATGACATAGAAATGTTCTTCATCATAAATTGAAAAAATACTGTGATTAGAAAACAAAGAAAGGCCATATCGTGCGCGTAATTACTAGCGAATTTTTGACATTAACTACTGAAAATCATTTCGAAATTATTAAATTAATTACTTTTATCTGAAAAAGGAATGAAAATAAGTATGGGAATCTTATTACATATCATATGACTATATTACAGCTGATAAGCTATCTCCTTGAATTTTAGCAAGGTTTACATAAGCATATATGTATGTATATTAAACGTGTACAGATTGATAAGCGAACACTCGATGATTGCGTAAGGAATAAGTGAATATGCTATTTGATTTTAAGCAAAATATTTTCCCAAGGAAATATACATGCATATATGTATATACCTACATATTATATACGTACGTAGCGTCTAGATAAAATATTTTTACAGTAAATGATATAGGTAAGCAGTAAGAAAGTATAAGTATAGAAAATATGCCGCTTTGCTTTTATAAAAAAATGACTTACCAATTACAAAGGGGTACATACATTTTATGTAAATTTAACTCTTTCAGCCACGCTTTCTTATACATAACTTCAGAATAAAAACAATTGCATTTTTAGGTTAATTAACGTTTATTTATTATAAAAAACATGTAAAAAAAGAAAAAGACCTTTTGAACTTTTACAAATTAGGGTGGTTAGAATACTAACCACCATGGCTGTTTGCATAACAAATCATTAAAAAAAGTTTACTATAATACATAAGCAAATTTATTTTCTATGAAAATCTAAAAAACATGTTTTATCTTTTCGTATACAAAAAAGAGACAGTTTCTGCATTGCCATATAGTACGCAGCGGACTTTTCTTAGTGCTGCATTTTGTGCACCTTCGAGAAGTGGTTCGCTCTGGCTGATGCACGCTGCCGTCCAGACGTAATTCTGTTGGTACTGCTGGTTTGTGCCGCTTTACTTGTACAGGAGAAAATGCATAGCTATTGTGGGAGCGTTTAGAATATAATTGTGAGTTCTTCACCTGAGCTGGTGCCAGGATCCCTTAGTAAACACTTCTTTGAAAGTTTTTGTTGCTGAGCTGATCCAGTTCTGAATGATGTTTTTTCTGGAGTTCCATATACACGATGTAAGAGTTTGTGACAGCACAGTCTAAAAAGTGAAAAAATATTCGATGCCACCATTTACGTGATTTTCGGTCTATAGCATAAATGCTTTTTAGCTGGTCGAATTTATCCACATTGTTCATAGAACTGTTGTATTGTATCATAGCTTCAGGACAAGCTATTTCATTTTTGGCTCCATTATGTTTCCTGCGAGTAACAATACCAGTATTTCTCGGATCTATGTAGTTCGTAAGAATAAAAACTGATCTTTTGTCTTTCTACTTTAGAAGGGCGATATTTGTGTCACTGACCCTGTAATCGTGTTCTCACCTTTTAAAGTTTTGTCTTTTTTTAGTTTAAGTAAATATTTACGATTTGAGTTTACGGTACCACAAGCAAATATGTTATCTTTGTACAAGTCTTCTTGCAGGGCATAGCTATTGAAATAATTATCAATAAAGACGATTTTTGGATTTCAAATCCATGCAAAATTGTCGAACAACTTTACCACCGAGATCAGTTTGCACAATCCTGGCCAGTACTTATATCGAAATCTAAACAATAGGCGTAGGTGTGATATCCTCTAATTCTATTACATCGTTTGGTACACTTCCGCCTCCAATATACTTTTCCAGCTCCCCCATTCTGAATTTTTTTCCATTTTTGTTCCCTCATAACAGTTTGAGTAGATAAAGCACTCGTAGTAGCACTACCAGTAGTGTCAGGCAAAATGAAATAGTTATGTCATCGTTCGAGTCAAATTCATCTTCAAGATTTAGCTGGAGCCCCAAAGGTATGTCACCGAGCACCATCGGATCCGTTTGCATCTCATAATTTTCTCCTTCATCCGATTCAAAACTGCACACACTTTCGCAATCAGAAGCTACACTTTCCCACAAAATATCTTCTATATCACGTTCATTAAGTACACGCGGCATCCTTATAATGCAACATAAATATGTATATTATATGTAATGTACTATAGTCACAGTGGTTAGTAATCTAACCACCGTGCTACTTACCTTATTTATCGTAGATTATATAATATATTATAATACTTTTGATATAAAATAATTAAACAGACTCTATACCATAGAGTAACATCGAATTCGTTAACTAATAAACACTGAGCATTTTTTATTACATCCTGTTGAAAAACAACACATTACCACATTTTCAAATAAATCTGTTAATCTACCCAGCGCGCCCTAGAGTAAAAGTTTCGCATTAAATGATCAACGCTGACTTTAAAAAAGTAATTGCTTAGCCAATGGCACAAGACGGCGTAAGAAGTGGTTTTGAGAACTCTTGAATAGGTGGTTAGATAACTGACCATCAAGCCTGAAAGTGTTAAAATAAATATGTACAGTAGCTCCAAGCGAAACTCGTACAGCCAAAGACAAAAATGTTTGTCGCTATAACAGTAAAATAACTATTTCAAATTTTTACTTATTTTTTGTTCTTTGTTACCATTAACAACTACTGGGCATACTTTTCGCAAAAGCTTTGATCAATTTTCTCCCATTCTTCCAAAGGCGTTTCTTTCGAGTCAGCCTTTGAATTTATGGTACGTGGACGAATTTTTCTACAAATTTTCAATGAGATTTGTATCTGTGCTCTGGGCTGACGTATCTATGACATGCGGGCAATTATACAACAACCATGACACATTATGAGCTTTATGCTTCGAGTCGCCCTGATATAAATGGAAAGTTTCACCAGGGCCCAGTTTTTCTTTTCAAATACTCTTGTCGAATGTTAAGATACATTATTTAATTTACGTTACCCTCAATAAAATGCAATATGTCAGGCCCAGTTGCAAAAAATGAACCCCGAATCATTAGTGAGTCCTCACCGTGCTTAGCTGTGGGTTTCATATTCTTGGAACGAAAGGCTTTGTTAGATGTTCTCCATACGTAAAGTCTTTTATCTAAACCAAATAGGTTGAATTTGCATTCATCAGTGAATAACTCATTCCTCCAAACAAAATTCTTTGCACGATGCTCTTTAATAAATCGTAGCCCTGCTTTTTTTTGATTTTCCTTGTTAATGAGAGGTCTCTGTCTCGCTCTTCTGCCATTTAAAGTAGATTTATAGAGTATATTTCTCATTGTTTGTGAAGAACACTTTTTACTTAAATCATTTTGGCAGCCCTCGCTTTGAAGCGACTTTCCGCTTTCAAAGATTTGGATTACTAATTTTCACACTTCACTTCTTTATCTTTCTATTTTGTTCTTTTTAGTACCAAATCGCACAATTTTAAAAATTGGCTCCCAAGAAAAATTTTAGGCGCTCTCTAGAAATACTTTTTCATAAATAACTTAGGGTTTGATCCGTTCAACTTAAGGTTTAATTCGATCAGAAAAACATATTACCCAGTCTAGCTTTCGCACTGAAAGTTGCCATGTTTTCCTATTACTTTTATATTTTAGAAATTAAACTAAAATTCCGAATTTTGTTTCTGGCTACCAATGTTGTAACTAGTACAGTTATGAAATAATGTAATTTGTTTATGTATTCAGATCTGTTTTGAAATTATAACATAAAAAATAAACCTTGCTTAATGTATGAGTTTCGCTTGGAGTTACTGAACATATTAAAAACATCTGAAGTAGGAAGTGGTAGCAAACCGGCTTGCCAAAAATAATATTTTCTCTCCTTTATTTAGCAATCTGCCCAGAGGCAATAAGATAGTTATATTGGTTGTACATGACACGTATAGGTTAGCTCCATCGAACTTCCCTATGGACTTAAGTTATAAACCTGTTGTAATTGAATGAACAGAGAATTCCCTTTTTTGTGTGTTTCTACTAAACTTGGGTCATTTCAGGTCGGTCTATTTCCCAAATCGGAAGGTTTTACTCTTTTCAGACGACGCACTGCACTGCTCACTTTAAATAACTGTTGGGCTAAATTATTTGGGTGATGCGAAACTCTTCTACGATATTTGTCGCTGTATATCTTAATCTAGTCCTTAATCTTTAATCTTAATCACTTCCTTAACGGGAGCGATGGGGATGTCTTGTTGAATAACGTAGTTTAGCACGTACCATGGGGCATCAATAATGGTTCGCATTATCTTATTTTGAAATCTTTGGATAATCTCGATATTTGAAACGCTTGCTGTCCCCCATATTTGGATGCCATACGTCCAAGTCGGCATAATGATTTATTTGTATACGAGAAGCTTGTTTTCCATAGATAATTGTGATTTTCGCCCTATAAGCCAATATAGTTAATACAATTTCATTCCCAATTGTATCCCCTTAGTAAATATATGTTTTCGTCATGTGAACCTTCTATCCATATGAATTCCAAGGTATTTGACTGAGTCAGACTGAGGCAGCTGAGTGTTATTTAGACTGACTGGGGGACATGTTCCTTTTCGCCATGTAAATGTGATATGTACTGACTTGGATTCGTTGACTCGGATGAACCATTTTTTTCAGCCAATCTTGAATATTTGTCAAGTTTGTTTGAAGAACTCTTGATGCCCTTTCTGGGTCGATGTGGAATACCATCACTGCGGTGACGTCGGCGAACGTTGCTGTAGTCGAGGTGCGTGTTGTCGGAGGATCAGCTGTGTAGATTACAAATAGAATGAGTCCTAGGACGCTTCCTTGTGGAACTCCTGATTTGATGGGTTGTAGATCTGTATGAACACCAGTAATTTTTATTTGGAAGTATCTATGGGAGAGATAAGATTTTAGCAGTTCATAGTTTGGATATGGTAGGAGTTTCTTTAATTTGTAAAATAGCCCTTCGTGCCACACTTTGGCAAAGGCCTGTGACACGAAGCAGATGGACAGAACTTAAAAATTAATAATTAAAAATAAAAAAAAAGATAAACCGTATCGAAAATTTAATATCCACAACAACGATGGCATGATCAGAGAGAGAACTGAAAGAAAAGAATTTAATCGGAAATGTTAAATGGAGCCGGCAACATATTGGTTTGGCGGTATATGCCGGTGTTTGAGGTAGGAAATTTAGTATTTATTGAGACCACGATGAATCGTTTTGACTTTCTTAACAAGATCAATTTAGCAATTCGAAATTTATAGAGTTTATGAATTTTTGCCATTGCCAGTGTGTTTACATTCATTATCCTGAAGAAAAAGTACTCGTTTCTTTAAGTTGGAGTTTTGCGTTATTTCGAATCATGCATTTGATCTAAAAGAAGTGCATTGTATTCACATATTATGATTTTATCTTTTTGGAGATAGTTAATAAGAAGAATTCTACTGCAGTTAGCCACAACCTCTCCAGATGAGTTTCTTTCAAGCAGTTGTGCCAGCCAGTCTCAGTATATTGTTTCGATTGTTGCTCCATTTTGAGTGGATAATGGTGTATCAGGTTTTATCAATCATTATTATTGTTATTATTCGATACCAAAAGTCTTTCGGATCATGTCCGAACTCCGTTAAATCGAGAGCAAAAACGCGTTCTCCTTCGCGTTGGTTCACAGTTAACAAATGCAGCATCATATGCTATGCACATAATTTGTTCTCAATTTATTATGCGAAATCGAAACTACTGATTCATATGAAATGTCTACAGCCTTGGCCATATTAGCGTAATTTTATTCTATGGTCATCTATCACCATATCACGTACATATGTACTTTTTCAATAACTTCTAGAGTACACATGCCTTCTGGGCGTCCAGTACGTTGTTTAAATTTAAATGTCCATCGTTTTATGGTTGCAATCGATGTAAGTAAACTTACATTGTCTACAGTTCAGTTCTAATTTCATCTTTTATTTTCTTCTTTATAAAATAAGAACTTAACCACTAATCGTTACTCCACTTTTTCCATATTTTTAAACAACATAAAATGAGGTCAATTTCTATTCAAATAACAAGTGTTCTTACGTTCTAAATGAATGCAAATTTTGACAGTTGTGTTTTGCAGGATTGCCAAGTTGAAAAACAAAAAGACTTTTTATTAGTGCCACTATTTTTCGCAAGGGTCACTAATGCGAGTACGCCTTCGTACAATGGACTTTCTGATACTGTATGTGCGTACACTTTTGTTAACACGACTAAAGAAAAGGGAGGGCATTTTCAGTTTTTTTTAATATAACGTTTTCGTAGTTTATATGCTAAACTTATTACTTAATTCCAACATTTCGTTTTCTCGGCAAAAATCATATAAATTTATAAAATTTGCAAAATATTAATAATATAGTTTTATAGAAAATAAAAAAAATGTGTCAATACAGGTGTTTATCTTTGTAAATTGAATATGAAAAGGATTCTCCATCTGCTTTCATTATTTGAAAAACGAGTACCTTGTATAATATTAGAGGAACCTCCTTTTTTTTATTTGTCTACGCCATTTTTTTTATTAATCTCTAACCCTTAATACCTCGACATTTCTATACATACTCAATTTTCTTTATAATACAATCTTATTCTATTCTGGAAAGATATGGGTCTTTTTTCTGCTATGCAGAAACATTTAAAATATAAGCTGCCTATCATCAACATTTGAATTCTTTCCATTCTTTTCAAAATAGTCATATTTAATAATTTTCAGGTTATGGTCAGAAGAGTTGAAAAACAATTGCCTTCGAAATTGTTTTTCAACTTAGGAAAAAGGTAATAATCTCTAGGTGATTAATCTGGATTATAGAGTAGATGTCCGAACTATATTACGATAAGTTGTAGACTTTTTTGCACCTTACACACCGTGCAGTATTTTCAATCGTATGGTAGCCCTTAAGATCTATAACGGTATTTTTAGAAATAAAGCCGATAATTTTCAGATCCTCTTCATGTACTTAGGCAAAAAAATCTTCTCGCAGTTTTAATAAACATTTGCCGTTATTGTTTCTGTTGAACACACCATTCGGTCTTCTTGGTGGCCAAAATTTTTGTGCATCTATTATATTGACTCTTGTTTCGTTGGAAGGTGCTAGTGATATACCTAGGTTTTGTCACGCACACCCAAGCTTTCCTGGCAAATATTTCTTCCAGCGTGAGAAGCCTAGGAATCCATTTTGCTAACATTATATTTATCCCTAAATCTTTGTGTAAAATTTTCAAAATCGTCTCGAATATTTGAACTTACAATAACCGAAATTTTACGATGTGTTAACAGAAAACCTTTAATTTTCTTTACTGTTACTCGTTTTCTTGTCTCGAGAGGTCTATTGGACATTAAATTATTCTCGACGGATGCCTAAGCAGAACGAAATTATTTACACCAGAATTTTGCTTGATAAACATAGAAAAACAAATAATCGTTGGATTTTTGGCTATATCATTTTTTAAAAATTATACAGCAGAAAAAGTACTCGTTTCTTTAAATTGGGCTTTTTGCTTTATTTTAAATTACTCAAGTTTTAAACCATTCACACTGTACGGATTACGTATTCTGGTCAGTGGGATATTATACCTTTAACTTACTTAATAAACATTTTTTAAATTTTCTTAAAAGGAAAGGTTATGTCCAGAAAGACATTTAAATATTAAAGTGAACAGTAAGCAGATTATATATTTTACAGACTTTTACAATCATTGATTTAATAAAAGCTTTATAACAACATTTTTAAATCAAGTTATATTTAATTTCGACATTGTTTTACATAATGATAACGTGATAAAATTGCAATTACTCATTCTCAATTAACGCTTGTCTATGGGGTACACTAATTTGTTTGAGTATAGTTTGCATAATTCAAATGGGTTCCACAAATCTGCAACTTGCCCATTTCCAAATTCAAAGAGCTTAGGTTGCCCCCGGGTGCTTTGTTTGCGGAGCCGGAGGTTTAATTCCTTGTGCTTTATGTATGTAAGTTTGTTTCATAAATAAATTACTATTGGTTAATAGACTTCTTCTCAAGACTCTTTTATTTTTCTTTGAATTTCCCTACCGTCATTGTCTTTACTTTGTTCATAAATTGTTTATATCAGTTTTGATGATACAGAACACTTCTAGTTTTATTTTATTACATACCTAACTTAGTCTATTACTGTTAGTAATGTATGTTAATTCGTTTTTTTTTTGCCTTTTATATTACACATATTAGGCCGGTGCATATGAAATAATTCCATATGAGATTAGTGCACAGTATCGTGTAATATTTGTGATAAAATTTATAACATAAATGAGTTAGTAAGATTGAATTGTCTACGAGTTCATTCTAAATTATTTCTTATAAATAAGGCAATTGGCAACACAGTATTGTAAACTGTCAGAGTTCATGGGGAAAGCAATAGATAGATAGAAATTAGTAGAAAAGATTATAATTTTGATAATGATATATGGTTACCAATGTAAGAATAATACTACGTTTCCTACTTCGATTTTATGGTCTTACGAAAGCAGACTAACGACTAATGGTCTTTTCAATGGATATAGTGTTCGCTTTTGGAAAACTGAAAATCGTTACGTTGGTAAGAAAAGTCGGCATCAGGTGAAATTTAGTTTTAATGTTTAGTGCGGCATTTCAAGCGCTAAACTTAAACAGTAAAAAGTGTTTGAATTCTTTATGAGAATAGATTTAGAAGATCGACTTGATGATTTATCATTCATTGAGAATATTAATGTCTGCTTCCAACAAGATGGTGCTCCATCTCACAATTTAAAATTAATCAGTGCCAATCTAAATAATCGATTTCCAAATTTTTAGATTGGTAATCGAGGATACATTTTAGGCCACTTAGGTCTTCTGATTTAACACCTATGCATTTTTTTGTGTGGAGCTAAGTAAAAGATTGAATGTATACACTTGCAAACATTTGATAATGTTGAAGATCTTTGTAAATCTGTTCATTTCGCGTCACAAATTCTGCAGTGCAATTAGGTCTACACTACACATGGTCAATTACGTTCAGAACGAAATGGTCAATTGTTTGAACTTCTTTTATAATAGTTTTTTCATGTTTTGCATACTACTTTTTGCTAGTGTTTCGTAAACTACATTTTCAGATACATGTGTTACGTCATTTTAAAATACAATCAAAAATTTCAAAGCCCGCTCGATGTTACACAAGAGAAATTTAATTTAAAAGTTGAATCTAAAATTGAAAGTGCAAAAAATCTGAATCGATATTGAAATTCTGTATAAAAAAGTCTCGTAAAAAAGAAGACACAAAAGTTCACTCAAAAATAGTTTTGGATGCCGATCAAGCATTTGATAAAGTGTGGCAGGAAGGATTGATTCAGAAGCTTAAATTACTTCTCCCTGTCCAGTATTCAAAAATTCTTGAATCAGACAATAAATGTCGGAAAGCTATTTCAGGATTAAGCAAGACGACGCTTACTCTGATCGAAAGAAAATCTAATCAAGAGTGCCACAGGGCAGTGTATTAGGACCAATCCTGTATTTTCTATGGACTAGTGACTTGCTAACGTCCGAACAAAATGTCGTTATCACATTTGCCGACTATACCGCAATCATGGGCATCGGTAATAACAATACTGTGTCAACAGAAAAGCTAGAAATTGATATAGCTGAAGTACAAAACTGGACAAGGAAATGGCGAATAAAGCTTAATGACATGAAGTCAGTGCATGTTGACTTTACCAATAAAAGAAGTGAGCACCAGCCAATTTATATTAACCAACAAGTTATTCCGTATGAAAATACAGCTAAATATCTGGGCATGACTCTAGATGTCAGACTTAGATGGAAGCCACATGTAAAGAAAAAACAAGAAGAACTATTAGTTAATGGGTCGGTATTCAACCTTATTAGTCTACAACAAGCTCTTACTTTATCAACAAGTCCTTAAACCAATTTGGACTTATGGTATTCAACTTTGGACTTGTGTCAGTAAAAGTAACAGAAATATCATACAAAGATTCCAGAACAAAGTACTTCGTGGTATTGTCGATGCACCCTGGTACATACGGAATGACAATTTACCCAAGGATTTGGATGTACAAACTATCGATAACGTCATCAAAACGTATGCTCAAAGTCATGAACAACGACCTCATCAGCACGTAAATCCCGAAGCCCTTCAGCTCCTAGATAATGCAGATATAAAAAGGAGACGTAAAAGAACTAAACCATTTGAGTAAGTTTAATGCGTGCAAAAGTAGAGTGCGGAAGTGTACATGTTAACGTGTGGACACTGATGAGTATACTTTTGTTTAATTACCTTTTCTTATATTAGTAAATTATGTTAGATAAAAATTGCTCATGACCAGATTGTAATAAAAAGGATCCCCACACAGGGTTTGGTAAAAAAAAATTTCAAAGACAAGAAATTTGATATTTTCTTTTTTCCTATAGATTAAAATTTTGAAATTGAAAAGTATCTTATAATTCCACTAGCTTCTTAAGAATAATTCATCTAATGTAACTAAAGCTATAAATGTCATCTGGGACACGTCGAATATAATTAATGAATAATAATAGTGAAAACTAATTTCCCAACTTTCACAGACATAGTTATAAACAAATGTTTTTCATTTCTTTTAATTAAGCCAGTATAGTTTTTCTAATTTTCGAGTTAAGCTATTTTCTTTGAAAAAAAATATTTTTATTGTATTCAATTTTATACGTATTTATTATTTATGCGTCTATACATATGCATATCATATTAGCATATTCTTACTGAAATTAATAAATTTTAATTGCTATGCAAATGATCCAAGCGCGTGCAGATACATAGACGTTTGTACATATAATTTGTACTTTTATGTTAATACATATATTCTCCAGTATCGTATCCAGATAAACACAATTTACATCAACATAACTAGGAAGTAAAGGAGATGGGTGTAATGATAGGAATACATAATGAATATGGTATTTTTTAAATGAAAATCGTAGTTCTCTTCAGTTGGTGCCATTGAAATGCTGCTGGTTGTTTTGTGTTTATTTAATATGGTGAATGCGTACGATGTTAGTGACAGGCCCGCTAGAGGTGACTGCCCGCTTAGCCTACAATTTCTCACTGGAGGAAATTTTAATGGAATTGGATGTGTTCATTACGTGCATATACTCAAAATATTAATCGAACTTGTAATAAAATATGCTGATAAGAATGTTGTTTCATGTTATCTATTTATTACATGTGCTTGATAATGTTGATAAGAAACAGCTTGAAATGATCGGGAAATAAATGACTTTCACGATATTTAATTCACAATTTATATTTTAGTGTGTTAGTTCCGTAATATTTCCACCTTTTTTGTTACCAACCTTTGGCAATAATAAATTCGATTGCGTTTAATAACTTTATATCTATCTATTATCATTATTGCCCATGAACGAAATAAAATTTACTTTTAATAAGAAAACGGGGATTTCTTAACACCTCGTTCTTTTATAAAAAACTTTTAATCTTGCAATGTACATTTTTCATTCTGTTGTGTAAATATTATAATGGAATTAAATATTTCAGAAAAAAATTATTTCTAATTTTTGGAGTTAATAATAATAAGCTTAATTAGCCAGCAGATATGTCTACTTATACTAACTTAAAAATAAACCTAAAAGAGTAACTATAAGCAATAAGAAAATATTCTAAATATATAAAATGAACTTAAAAAATCTATTATAACATTGAGCAGTCCTTCTTCACCAGCGGCAATCTTAACGGTTACGACACTCAGGTGGTAGATCTTTGCGAGGCTCTTGCCCTTTGTGTAAAGTGCGTAAAATGTAAAGTACTTCCGTATATCATAATGATACTTATGCTTCTTTGCTTTTTCCGGATTGCTGCCTGAGGCCTCTATAAGTGCGAGACCCCGGTCGGTTGCCCGGCACATTCTCTCCCTGCCACTGTTCTTCACTATCCAAAATGGTAGATTATAAGCCGTCCATACAAAACTCCTTCTGAGATGTCGGATGACATTTTGTATGTTTGTGTTTTCGCGTTTGCGTGTCTAAAGCAGTCTCTTTTCTTTCGCTAGAAGAACGATTGATGGCACACTAAACAAATTACTTTAGCACCATTGTATTTTAGGTCTTCATCTTCGATAAATTTATTTACATTGTCCACGCATAGCAGCCTGTTTTTACTCCGTCTTGCACTTGTAATTACGCTACAATGCAATATCAAATATTGATCGTTATCAACGTAATAAAAACCGGGAAGTAACTAAATTAAATTCTATTATGTACCCGGTATACGTCAGTGCTTTGACTAGCTAGAGATATCCGTACCACCTTCTCTTCCTACTCATGCATGGTGTCTACATATCCCCGCTTTAGTACGTGGGTTGTAAGTTTTGCATATAAAACTGGAATAAAACAGTAGATAGCTTTTAAAGACCTCATTTTCTTTCGGAGTATTCTCCACAAAGATTAATACACTTTCTGCTACTTCCGATGACTAGAATCTTTGACCACGCCGTGCGTTCATGATTTTCGGATTTTCGGAAAGCTAAAGAAATCGTTGGGACTTAGGTCCGGGAGAAGGTCCAATAATTCGATATTTTGTTGCGATAAAAATTCAATTGTCTTGCGTGCTATGTGCGAACTTGCATTGCTTGGTAGAGGATGATTCGTCGTTCGGGGTTAGCTTTTTGAAGCTCAGCGATGACTTGCGACAAACAAATGGTTGTATACTAATCGGTAGTAACAGTTCTTTGATCTTGCAGGGAAATTGTTGCTACATGACCTGCGTTCGAGACAAATGTCGCGTTCATCTTTTTGGAGATACTTCGAGAACGGACGACTTTTGTCATCACGTTTAGAATTTCCGGCGTTGAAATTATCTAGTTTTTTGGCACCAATTCACCCTAGTGGCTTTCTGTCCTTCGGTCAACAGATGCGGTATCCAACTGGAAACTAATATTTTACACAAAATTCTTTCTGCAAAATTTTTAGAATCGAGGTCTTTGAAATCCGCAATAATGCTTCAATCTGGCGATATGTCACATGTCGATCTACGTTGATGATCTTGCGCACAGCATCGACGTTTTCCTAAGAAATTGCTGTTTTTGGTGAACTTGCTCTTGAATCGTCGCTAAGGCTAATCCGTCCGCATTTCAACTCTATACCAACGAGAAATTGTTGACTGCTGTGGTGCTTCATTGCTGAAAATAGAAATCAATTCGGCGAGGCATTCTTGTGGAGATAATTGTCTTCGAAAACTATAAAAAATTATTTCGCGAAAATGTTCTCGGTTTATATCCAATTTTCAACTAATTTGTCAACGTCGACAGTTCGTTGTAGCTACAACACTACAAGTATCGCACTAAAACTTTGTATTTATGTTAACTAAAGATGCAGGTTCACTTTTAGTACTGACATTTAATTAGTGGCACCCATCCAACGCACATCTCACGTAATCACCCAGTCGGATTCATATTCTTTAGCTACACAATAGGTCTGGTTTTCCTGAAGTTTTCCAAACATGTGGGATTTCAGACGTTTCGTAATCATGTCAAAAAATAAAATAAAGATTTCACAAATATTTCTACACAATCGTGAACAATAAAGTTAAGAACATAGTCAAAACCGCGCAAAAGTTATCTTTGCAGCGATTTACATGATTCAGTATTTTGTTTTCTTTTTTTTTCTGATGACACATGGATGAAAATGTGTTTGTATACATGCTCTACAAGCTGTAATATTCTTTTTTTTTCTTTCGCTTTAACTGAACACTACTAAAATAATTTGCAAATCTTTTCATAATAGCCTGTGGCGAAATTTGTTCAGCATCGTCGTAAATCATAACACCAGATATGAGTTTACTGTCTACAAAATGTCACCCTAGGAGATATCATTTTCGGTAAATGTCAGTCAATAAATTACAGTTGGTAGTAATCTTATATTACTTCAAGTTTTAATTAAATAATAAGATTATGTTATTGATTTAATAGGTTTTTTTGTCACCGTCCAACTAATTTATTTTCGGCTGTTCTATGATAGTTTCATTTTGAAATAGAAAGATTTACTATTCTGATTTAATTACTGACATGTACATTAATATATAATATTTTTATCAATAAATTATGTAAATTTAACATATTTTCAAATCACAAATTCTATCAAATGTGTATGTCAATGATCAAATTCAATTAATGCTAATCTCTCTTGCAACCCAATGCTTCTCATTGTGGAAAATACGATTGACCATTTCTGAAGCTCTAACACACAATACTCAATTAACATCACCACTGTATCTGCTACTTTAGTTAATTTTTAAACTTACAGGTGCACAGCCTGTGCTGTATTCTGTTTTTATTCTAAACTGTTTTTTGTTTTCAACGAAAGCAGTTCTTCAGCTTTTTTGCCAATAAACAATTTGCCATTTTCATACTTAAATCTATTTCCCCAACACATTCTATGTTTAATTTTGATTCATCTATCTATTCGTTCTTGGATAGTGCATTTTTATACTCCGGTACAGGTCCTGGTCATATAAATGTCCTTAATACATATAAAATAGTTCCAATGAGGTTACGTAGACTTCCGCGGTCGTGGTCCAATGAGGGTTTAGAAAGGGTAAATCGGCTCTTGATGCAATACACACAATTACACAAATGAAAAAAAAGGGTACGAACATGGTATGGTTCTATTTTTGGGCTTTTGTGTAGTTTAAGCGGGTGCTTAATGGCGTAAATAGACATTATCTAGTAACAGATATGGAAAGCATAGCAATTTCAGAAAAACTGATTGGGCTTGTAAATATGTCCATGAAAAACTCGAACGCAAGAATACCAACCTATTATAAATGAAATCAGTATAGAAACAGGCGTGAGATAAGTAGACGCCCTTTCAACAACATTATTTAATACTTTCTTAGACAGCGCAATAAAAGCAGCTGGCATGTGAAAATCATAATATAATGCAAATAATAGGATACGCGGATGCCTTGGCCATAATAGGAAGAAATAAAAGAAATTAAATCAGGAAAAAGCAAAATATGTGCTCAATACCAGAGAAAAGACAACATACATATATAAAAAAAATTAAGATGAGAGTGTAAATTCGAGGACGTAGAAAACTTTAGATATCACGAAGTAATTATGTGAGGAAAACGAACGAAGTATTACAAAAGATGAAAGAATCAGACTTGTCAATAGAGCATACTGTAGATACTTAGGAGTTTTAAAAGTTAAAAATCGAACGAAAAAGCAAAAATCATATTTTATAAAGTTGCAATTAGACTCGTTGTAACATATATTAAATATAACTATATTGTCTGACATATGAATATGAGGAAGAAGACGATATTGACAAGAATAATGGAATCTGTCATGATTTTTTAACTATAAGCAGTGGAGTTTAATCAAAACTACTGTATATTGTTTTGTAAATGAATTACTTCAAGCTTTTGCTGAATCAATACGAGAAAGTGGTGTTTAATAGACTGTCGTATATTATTATTAATGAATAATAATAATTCATTAATACGTGCGTCCAAAATTGATATACCAATTATTTTTGTTATTATTACAGTCGTACTGGAAAAATTTAAATGCAAACAAGGCATCACTAGTTTGTGCAAAAAATATACTCTTATTATGATGAGCTTAGTTTATAAAGAGGAGGAACTAAAAAAAAATATTAAATTTATGTTGTTTGTGTATTTATACGAAAGATTTAATATTTAATTATTTTACGACTATGTAAATGAAAAATGTTTACATTCATTATAATTTTTGAACAACTAACCAGACCGAAAACATTTTCTTTATCTTTTGTATATAAATAGAGGTATAAGTAAATGTAAATTAAAGAACACGTGGCTACAAACATATAATAAAAAATTTGTCTGTCTTAAAAGTTAAAATACAACAAATAAACCACACTTTATCGCAGTTTCGTCAATGAATTCTGATGAAGTTTTGGTAATTAGTGCTGTTCTGTTGCAGACCATTTTCAAATCTAATTCCGAGAAAGGATTGATTAGCGCGATGGCTACGTGAATATTATTTTATAAAGATAATAAATTACAATATAACTTCATTATATTTTATTGAATTTGTAGAATAGCGACAAGATTAAGATATGAAAGGGGATATTTATGTCATCTACCTAGTTATGAAACAATGCCGAATGGCAACTACTTCTAAACATGTGTGTGTAAACTTTCATAAGTATTCTGACCAGATGATGTTGAAATTAAAATATTTTGTCATTTGCACGGAAACGTTATCATTTTTGACTAAAAATGACCCGGAACTTAGTCATGAACCAATAATTGCTTTATATGACCAGATTCTTCCATCATATTATTAAGTAAAATTCTGATTATAACAATTTACTTTGTATCAAAATTCATTGAAGACGATCCAAAATCTAGTACTAGACCTGTCGAAGTAAGAACACATGCAGCACTAAAGGAAATTGAATGACTGTGTTGGTAGATCGTAAAATTAAACTAAGTAATATTAACAACAGTAATAAGAACTAATATCAATTCGTAAAAAGCACGGGGATACGATCTCATCACCGGTGCAATACTCTAGAAACTACCTAGAAGAAGACTTTCTTATAAATGCTGCATTTCAATTGAAACACATGCCAGACGTCTGGAAAATAGCTGAGGTACGTTGCATCATATAGACCAATCTCACTACCCCCATAGTATCGAAACTGTTTGAAAAACTGCTCCTGAAACGACTAAAACTAATAATTCAAAGCAAGAACCTAATCCCTACCCATAATTTTGCTTTCATGATTAAGCACTCGACACTAGATCAAGTTCATCGAATAACGGACATTATCTAAAAAGCTTATGAGGCAAATAAAATATGCCCGGCCATATTCTTATTCGTGACCCAAGCTTTCGACTAAGTTTGACATGAAGGATTAATGTGAAAAGTAGACAAGGATGTTTCGTGTTAAGCAAGAAGGAGAATATTCTAGTATGAGAGATGATAAGGCAGAAGTGCCCCAAGGCAGTATTTTGGGACCTATTCTATATCTGCTATTCACTTGTCATATTCCATAGGCACGAGATGTTACAATTGCTATCTTTGTTGATAACACAACAATTCCAGCAGTAGGTAATGACAACGAAGCAGCCTCAAAACTAGAAGAAGTATGCAACAGGATAACTGACTGGACTAAGAAATATAAAATAAGAATCGATGAGAATAAATCGGCGCATATTGACTTTTCTTATAAATAGAAGAAACAACAACAGCATCTCGTGATAACAGTAAACGAAACTAACATCTCTCATCGCGACACAGCCAAATATCTAGAAATTAATCTGGATATGCGTCTTATGTAGAAAAGAAGAAAAGAAAAGAACTCAATCTCAACTACAAAAAAAAACTACTGTGTCATTGGAAGAAAATCACAAATGTCTGTGCATAATAAGTAATTTTTGTATAAATAAACCTTACAATTATTATACTATTATATGTATATGGCATCCAACTCTGGTTGCGCAGCTAAAAGTCGCAGTGCTTCGATGCATTGTTAATAGTCCACGGTACTATCGGAATGATCATCGACACAGAGACTTAAACATTCAGTCAGAGAAAAAATTAAGATGCTTGCGGAGGCAGTAAATTAAAAGTCATCTAAATGTTGTTCAAATTCAGCAACCACATAAGCGTCAGTAAGATTCTAACAATGCACCGTCAGTAAGTTTCTAACAATGCACCAAACTTTTAATCAACGTTCAATATATGGAAATAGTTAAGGCTGTGGTTATTTCAGTTCTTCCGTTAACAAATGTGGAATCCATCGATTAACTGGATTTATTATTGGAATCCTTACACTGCAAATGATCCATCCCTAATTCTTCTTGGGTTATATTCTGATTTCTCTTAATTAGCTTCTCTGTAGCAATAATATTTTAATAATAATATTTTAATAATATTTAAATAGCTGGTATAGGTCCTCCAGGTGTTGTTTCATCTTCTAAAATGCGCCTTCCAAATATAAATTCACGAAAGCAAAAATTAACTAGTTAATAAAGTACTACTGCCCTCAAAATCTGCCAATAATTTTTAAAGATATCGTATGTATGATAATATGATCAATCTCGCTTAAGTTCGTATAAATTTAATCCCCGAAAATATTTCGCGGAAATTCTGTACTGCCTATTGAGAAACATATTCCAACAAAACCGGCAAAAGAATAAGATATCGACTGATAGATCCATGGCCTGCTATTAAAAATTTTCATATCCTTCGTAATATTTTGAGATTAATTTATTTCTGACTGTTTTGTACATTATTTTCATTCATCCGTGAATGTATCAAACGAGCAAAGTTGATTTATGGAAATCAATAAATATTTTAAAAAGTCCCTCTTTTGTATTTGTGCCAATATTCAATATAAATTATTGCTAATTATTCACTGCAAAATAGTGTAGTTGTTTCAGAAAAAGTTGAAAATATGAAAATAAAAGGAATCTTGTAATGAAAGTATGAATAAATAAATTTTGTCATTAATAACTTGGAAAACTAAGTCTAAAACTGCCAACACAATATTGAGAATTTCTAAAATTTAGAAATAATTTCTTAAAAAGAAGAAAGGGTGTTATATATAGAAGTAAAGATAGTGTAGCAAAAATTCTTATAAAACTTCACTCTAAAGAAAAAAATTATATAATAATAAATGCAATAAATTGCATGGGTATTGCAAGGGTAAGCGTACAATTCTGTTAGTATGCTATCAATTTTGCTGCATTCAAATTAGTAATTAGGTTAACTTTACATCATTTAGATCGATGAAAGCTATGTAAATAATGAAATTTATCTGTCTACCAATTATTTTATGTTTGGTTGCATCAGGATAGCTATTTCCGCTTGCAAACGAGGTCACTTGCGTAAGATTGGGAACGAAAATACACTTCCAAGTGGACTGAAAACTGTAATTCGGATAAGCAAGAACAAAATACAGTAAGGAAAAGAGATCAATGACCGATTTTTAGATTACATCGATTTAAGAATTAACTGTAAAAATATTTACAATCACTTATTTTTTTTTTAAATTGAGAATTCCCAAATTACAAAAACACGATTTCTTTCTTCCTACACTCAACTGTAAATATACATACGTATATGTATACATATGTGAATTTGTACATACATACATATAATAATAATAATAATAATAATAATATCTTTAATGCCCAACAGTTACATAAACCATTTACAGGACACAATGTACTTAAGAAAAAAATTAAAATTGAAACAAAAATAGGTGCAGTTAATGTACTACAAATAAAAATAAGAATACAATTAATAAAAAAAAATATATATATATATACACTTATATTAATATAATCCAAGTCATACAAAAAAAAACTGGACTAACAATAATAGATTCAAATTAGCAAAAGGGATCCTCGTATATTGCATTGGCATTTCTGGACATATGGTATGTATGTACCAATGCAGCCTTGTAGAGAACATTGGTTCTTGCCCGAGCTGTTGAGAAGGTTGCCGATGATCTAGTGTCAAAACTAGGTACGAGGAAATCAACCTGGGACAACAGTACAGACGAATCAATACAATTATTTATTAATTTATAAAGAAAACCGCCACTAGCTTTGTCCTTGCGTAGAGCAAGAGGATCAAAATTGTGCCTAGCAAGCAGATCCTCATACGTCGAACCAAGGTCAGGATAATGACATTAATCCTGTAGGATAAGTATTTGAGGAACCTCTTTTGAACACGTTCCAGGAGTAACTGCTCGTAATGGTAAAGCGGGTACCACAGAATTGAAGCATATTCCAATCTGGACCGGACAAGAGAACCGTAAAGCACCTTCAAAGTGTGTTAGCTACTGAAACCCCTGCAAGAACGAATGAGGAACCCAAGACTTCTGGAAGATGACGTAGTTATGCTACTTATATATTTAGAAAAGCTAAGATGCGAGTCAAACAAGACTCCATATGTAAGACATAGTGTTTTGGAAGAAGATAAACATTTGGTTTTCTAAAATTATTTTAATTAAACTCATTGATAGTTTAATTACGTATTAAGTCACACATGTATTATACACAAATCACATCAGTTACTTAATAGAAATAATTTAAAAGTAACTTATTTTAGTATCTTATACCTTTTACAAGAATTTATAACAGAGTTTAGTACATAATTTCTTTTATTCATAATTTATAGTGCTACGAGGGGTTATTATAACGTAATTTACTAGACATGAAAGAAGAGACAGAGAACAATTAAAGAACTACATTTATATACGTGTACACTTTTTTCAATAACTCTTCAAAATAGTCAATAATAGCATCAAGTTTCAGGTTATCATGAGAAAAGGGAAAAAATAGCAATCGCTAGCTGTTAGATTCGGAGTCCAGAGGGGTAGATAAGTACATATGTTAACTGTTGGAAATTTGAGAACTGCGCGCTCTGCAAATCTTTCTGCAGCAATACGATTTTTCTAGCAAAGTTTTAGCTTCTACGCGCGAATAGTAGCTTCAAGATTATTAGTGGTCCCCATATACTAAATCAACAGAATCCTTCCGTTACCATCAATTTTCCTGCCGAACTTTTTGTCATTTTTGGGGGTCAATGCAATGGCTGCATAAAAGATCTCTTTTCTGCAGGCATTGCCAGCGATATCACAACATTATTTCCAAAAGTCTACACTAGCAGCATAATTAAGTTTACGTCAAATCTAACACCTCCTTAATTTTTTTTTTAATACAATGAGGAAATTACATCTAATCATTAAATGGAATTATAATTATATTAGTTATTAAGAACCGATAAGTTTCAGTTTGTACCATTAATGTTTCGCATTCTGTATACGTATTTCGACAACTAAGTTGTCATCATCAGCAGATAATTAATCCCAGTGTCGCACTTAAATATACGGCAAAATCCGCACATAAACAAGTCCATATCGGATTTTCACCCTTAAAAGCAAAACACACACTCGATGTGTGTTTGACTTTTGACGGTAAAAGTCCGATATGGAGCTGTTACTGTATGTTGCAATTGTATTCATCAATCAAAGACATTTGCTGTACATCTATTTCATTTTTTTGTCTTTTCACAGACACCTTTCCAGATATTCAAAGCGACGTGTAGCATTTGTTTTAGAATCACTGAGCTCACGGGGGGGTTTTTTTTTTGAAAGATGAATTAACTTGAAATCTATCGTCTTCTAAACGTTTATAATTTTCAACAAAATGTTTTTCACAAAGCCTTTCTTCCGGCAGTAGTTCGTTTCCATTTTCATAGTTTCCTAAAACCCAAAAATTTTCAACTTACTTCTGCAAATCATTGTTAACTATAGATAAATTAGATATTGTTAGTACATTTAAAATAACGTTTTCTTTGTAAAGAGGTCCGAAATTTAAATACTTTATAAAGACTCATCCCAATTTAGTTTTATGCAAAATCGGTTTATTTTTGTCCATTTTTTGTCCCACATATCATTATTAAAAAATATGTTGACTCCGACTATGAGATCTACAAGACGTAATAAGTTTTTTATCCGCTAATTCTATGTTACACGACATATCAATATCGTGAATGACAAATTAAATTTGTGGTAGATGTTTAGTAATTTTATCGCCAAGTAAAAATGAATCTTTTCCCATTTGTCGAATAAATTGTAGAATTCACTTTTTAAGATATTTTTTAATGGAATCATACGTACATTAAATTTATTTGTTTGTAAACCGAGCAGAACGACTAAGGAGTTTGTCAGAAAATTACCTTGAGATGCGCTGTGGAGAATTGCCCTAATTCCAATCGTATCACTCTGTACATCTAAAATTTTTACTGTAGCCGTTGTTAACGCTATTAATGTATTTTCGGATGAAGACAAGTCAGATTAAGTGTTGTAAGATTTTCGCTTTCTGTATCTATGTCATACCGCCTCGATAATGAATTCTTCATCAAAGGTGAAGTGTCAAATTGATTTTTATTACCTCCTGTTTCAGTTTGGCACACTGTTTTTGATTTTCTCTTGTCTGTTGTGTGTAATAGAGAATTATATTTACACCCACAATGTTTAAAACCACACGAAACACAAGATTATAGAGTTGGGACGCAAGCAATTAAGTCATAATTTGTGTTTTCCTATTTCAGAGTAAAGATCTCGCTTTACCGTATTAAGAATTTTCTCACATTGAAAATTCATGTGTTTTTTTTATTACAAAAGACGCAAGTAAATTTCGTTATGTGAGCCGAATCCTGATTTCGTAATTCATACGTACCGCTTTTGTCAACTTTGTTTTTATTTTCTAATGTTTTCAGAAAATTACATCTTTTAGTTAAAAAAATAAACCAATTATTATATTGTGGGGAAAAAAATCTAATATTGGAATGTTTCGTGTAAATATTCCTCCCATTTGCGCTTTGTTACCGCATCGAGTTATGAAATGACATAACAGAATATACCATGTATTTGTCGGCTGACCTAATACATTTAAGGCTTTTAAATTTCTATTACAATTGTCTAATAATATCCTTAGATGTGAATACGACTAGTGTTTTAGGGGTATACTATCAAAAATTGCTTTTATGTGTGCGTGTATGATCAATCTTTCGTTCTCGTATTTGTTTTTTTAGCATATCAAAAGCTAATTCAGAATGATTGTTTGAAATTTCAATGTAATGTATTCATGTATCAGCATCACTCTTGAAACAAGATTGTAGGTACCAAAACCTTTGTACCTTACTAAATTGCAGATTATAATGAACTACTAACCTAAATGTATCATAAAAGGTTAACCATTAGTTGTAACTCGGGTAAATTTATTGCGGGAAGCTTTACTTGACCTTGCGAGTTAATATTTGCATTTTCTTAATTAACAATATCGTTTCTTGCTAACAGTTTCTTTGCTTTCCCTACGACTGGAATTTCCAAATTATGCGCTATTTTATCAAACCTATACCTTCCCCCTCGATACTATTTAAATGTGGCGCGGAATGAAAAAATATTTTACCATTCACATTTTCTTCATATGCCTCGAAGGACTAATGTTTGATGGTGTACTTTTATTTACATCACAAAAAATAATTTGTGTGGTTAACATTTTTTATTCACTTAAACATGTATTATTCTCACAATGCCTCTGTTACTCTACCTAATTACATCTCATCCCCTTTTTTACGTGTGGTGTCTGATTTTCAGAGCAGTAAAGATGTCATATCTCCTCTAGGCACTGACAACTATATATATACCTTACAATATCTACACATTTACAACTATATATATACAACCATGCGCAAATGTATTAGACACCTTACGAATTTATGTACATACATACATATATAGTTTATATAATTTAGTCAAAAGAGAGGTGAGGAAAATAAAACTGTTGTGAAAATTATGTACAAAGTATTATTTAGTAATATAGTACAATTTATCAATATTTTGTCGCTCCGCCCTTGCCCTTAATGACAGCTCGCACTCGTCGAGGCATACTTGCTACTAAATTGTAACACTCTGCCGGTGGTATTGCAGCCCATATTTCGCGAATTTTTGTTTATAATTCTGCTTTTGACAGGCATTTATGTTCCGTGATCTTAGTTTTTAAGATACGCCACAAATTTTCAATGGGCGACAAATCGGGACTTTGTGGCGGCCAATCCAATACCTCCACTGTGTTTTCCTCGAACCAACGCATTACAGCTCCCGATTTGTGGCAGGGCGCATTATCTTGCTGAAAAATGTATTGTGGAATATCCTGGTCGAATAGTTTTAGCACAGACGGTTCTAATACTTCCTCCAACATGGCTAAATAGCGTTGGCTATTCATCCGTCCATCGCACAGGTACACTTCTCTAACACCGTATGCAGACATACAACCCCAAACCATGATACTACCACCTCCAAATTTTACTGTGGGAATGATACATTGTGGTTCATAAGCTTCACCTTGCCTACGCCGAACGTATAGCGTCCCAGGTAGTCCCCAAAGCTGCCAGGCAAAAGAAGAAAGTTAGCACTTAGACAGGATTAATTTTGTTTAATGTTACATGTAGACTGAATTGCATACAACGATAAGAATATTAGTCATGAAGATGTACATACATACCTCGATATTCGATTCATCAAACCAAAGAATCTTCGATCACTTCTCGATTGTCCAATTTTCATGTTGTTCGGCCCATAAATACCGCTTCTTTTTATGAGCGTCAGTTAAAAGCGGTTTACGTCGCGCTTTACACCCTCGTAAACCAGCACGCTGGAGACGCCTTCTCACTTTTTGCGCAGAAACTGTTACGCGATAACGCTGTTTCAGCTCACTGGCGAGCTGTTTCGACGATTTTTTCCTATCACTGAGAGCCAGTCTTTGTAAAATTCTGTCTTCTCTAATCGAGGTACAGGATTTTCTGCCAGTTTTTGGTCTGTTAACAAACGACCCACTCTCCTGATACCGACTAATGGTTGTACGGACTGCACATTGCGAACATTTTTTTTGCAATTGCAGCTATTGATAACTTCTGGGAATGCAGTAGCACTATTTGGGCGCGTTCCCCTACCGACAACTCGCGTGTTTTAGGCATTTTTCTTCAACAAATATCTGACACAACGCGAAAAAGTAGGATAATCTAATTGATCTCTACCACAAACTCACAAACGCACGTTGCTCACACACTGCTAGAATGCCACTAAATTTCTAAAATTCACAATTTCCACTTTCCACCTATTCTTTTCAATAGGGTATTCAAAAACGCATTTCTGTAAATACCATTAACTATTTTTACGGTTAATTTCCGTCAGACTTGGATAATACCGAGAATAAGGGTTTTTACCTGGGGTGTCTAATACATCTGAGCATGGTTGTATATACATATACATATATATACACTGAAATGTTGCGAATTTGAAAATCATATTGTTAACTTGTGCATATTACCAAACATGTGTTTACTTTTACAACTCATCTTTATAAAACATGAAATGCTTACTTTTCACAAATACGTGATACTATGAAAAGAATTTACCGATTTCGTTCCAAATTTATGCCTTTTAATGGTGAAATATTTTATAAAAATAAAGTGTAGGAAAACGTTTGTGCCATTCGCTATCCTTTTGTAGTTGTAAATAATAACAATTTTCACAAAACTCGTGACTGATTGTATATTAAAAAGCAATTTCGCGAAAACCGAATCTCTGAATGAAGCCGTTGTATATTTTTTTGGCATTTTATAACTACTATAACTATTTATAATTTCTTATAATTGAGTAGTTCCTTAATTAATAATCTTTGGAATAATAATCACTAATTAATTAGAAAACATTAATATCAATATTCATTTATAAAGTTTCAGAATATGTGATGTAATTGAGTATATGTGTAAAACGTAAATCAAAGTAATTAAACAAAAGAGCAATATGTAAATAATGTACAAGTGAAATGCACACATTGTAAAATAACAATTTATATTTGACCAAAACAAATGATGATATCACTCACGATAGTGATGTTTATTTAATCACTAGTTAAAATATTTATATTGTTATAAACACTTTTAGATTGCATACTCTATGTATGCTGAGGCATTATAAACTCTTTTAAATTGCATATTCTGCGTATGCTCAGGCATTAATGAATTGCCTTCGAAACAATTAAATACTCAGCAAATGCTATTGTTACATTGTTTTCTTTTTCTATAATTACTGCGTGTATGTAAACGTGAGTATTGTTACTCTCGAACTATACATAGATATTCCACACCCTCAGTAATAAATTGGCACTTTATAGCACTATAAATTTAATAAATCATTTGCAATTACTATTTAAAATCATTTAAAAAAATTACGCCGTTCTGTAGTTAGTTTTTTCAGAATTTCAATATCAACTACAAAGTGTATTCATGTGAAAATACCATATGTTCATTAATAAAAGGATTATTTCCTTCTTTAAAATATTAGCAATTTTTATTTCACAGTATTTCGCCATATATTTACATACAATCAGTCTCAAAAATTTTCGTACACTCCATAAATATTGAAAATCATCAAATGTAAATATTCGATTATAATTTAGTGTATTTATTATGTAAAAAAATTAAATAACTTCAATAACAATATGAAAGCTATTATTATACTTAAAATACAAGAACACACATAATACAAATAATAAAAATAGTTTCTAAAATAAAATAAAAAGGATGTTTAATATTTTGTTTCGTGTCCAATATCTTCTCTTAGAACTGCTAGTCTTTTGAAGAATGGATTCAACTAAATTTTCTTTAATATTGGCAGAATTATTTTGCCATTTTACCAAAAACGTTTTCTTTCATGATTCTTTATTAGCTATGTTGTGGTTTCTGATTTTTCTTTTAAAATATTTCTTTCTAGTGACTGAAGCGTTGAGCGTACATTGAGCATAAAAGAAACCATTCTTTTACGGCCATTAGCTGTAAGCTTCGGTTCTTAAACTTGCTTAAAGGTTTGTTCATCTCCTGATACTGATGCTTTTATTGCTCTACGCAAATTTCGTTGCATACTATTCGATCCATAATATGTTCACTAAATATTGAACTACTTACCTTAATCGCCGCCATATTTCTCCACATCTGTCTGAATATCCTACAGTAAGTCACTATTAATACCGTCACGTATTATTCCTCCGTTACATCCAGCTTATCTTAAAATTCACTTTATATTTTTGAATACATTTTCTTTTCATTATAAAATTCTCTCTGTGCAGTTATCTTCGGTACACTTATCTATGGATTTAAACTCATGCTAACAGTTTTCATGCTCATTTAGAACCTTTGAATGCTTAGTTCTCGAAGCAGTTTCAATAGCTCCGAATGTTTTAAAATTTATTACATTCTGTCCTGTACCGATAAATTTGGCTGTTGACCTAAGAGTTTCTTTTTTTGTGTACTTTTATTATTAGTTCACTCATATAAGAGACATTTGTTTCCTTTTACGTCTCATTTTTGTAAATGCATCCAATACTTACTTGTCTCAAATACGTAGCACTATTAAAAGGACTCATTGTATTCGTTGACAATTTTATGACTATGAAGAAATAGCACATAGAATGATGTGTATGAATGTTTACCAAATATTCATGTAGTTTTAAGTAATAACGGATTTCATATTGTTATTATAGTATTGTTAAACAAACATTGTTAAATGGAAGTGTATATATACCAGGTGTATCGGAAAGTCATTACCGGTATTTCTAACAGATGCGGCTGGACTTAAGTATGTAGTGTTTGACACGTATGTCATTTTATTCTACTGACATCAAGCTTCATTTATAGATTTATTCCTCTTTGAAAATGTCTAGCTTCGTGCCTGAAAAAGTGCATTTGCGGCACGCATTACTTTTCCTATTTAATCAAAAGAAAAAAGTCGCTGAAAGTCATCGTTTGCTGGTAGAAACTTACAGTAAACATGCTCCAGGAGTTAGTGGATGAAGACCCAACCCAAACTCAAGACAATTGTCAGAAGCGTTAAATGCGACCTAAGAAACGATTACCGATCAATTACGAACAATGGGAAAAATCCAAAAGACGGGAAAATGGGTGCCACATCAATTGAATGACAGGCAAATGGATAATCAAAAAATCGTCTGTGAAATGCTGCTTCAAAGGTATGATTGGAAGTCATTTCTGCATCGAATAGTGATGGTTGATGAAAAATGGATTTCTTTCAAAAACCCTAAGCCCAAAAAATCATGGTTATCACCTGGCGACACCGGCATCGACTCCAAGGCCAAATCGTTTTGGTCGCAAGACAATGTTCTCTGTGTGGTGGGACCAGAGTTGCGTGGTGTATTACGAATTGTTGAAACCTGGTAAAACAGTTAATACTGTATAATCGCTACCGGCAACAAATTACCAATTTAAACCATGCATTGATAGAAAAACGTCCAGAATGGGCCCGGAGACACCAGTCAAAGACGCGTTGAAAGCACTTGGACATAATATCGCACCCGCCGTACTCTCCAGACCTTGCCCCGCCCGACTATCATTTTTCCGCATTAATAGGACATGCGCTTACAGAGCAGCACTTCGCCATTTTCGAAGAAGATAGAAAATTGCTCGATGAATGGTTTTTCTCAAAGAACAAACAGTTTTTTTGTGATAGCATCCACAAGTTGCCTGAAAGACGGGCAAGATATGTATAATCAAATGGCCAATACTTTGAATAAATAAATTTTTCTATGAAAATTATGTAGCTTTTTTACGAAAGAATGACTTTCCGGTACACCTAGTATAATGTATCAGAAACGGATATATATATTAAATGATTGTAAACACCCATGGGATGCATGTATAAATGTAGTTTCACATACAAGGTACGCACTGTTTCTCCAATAAATCATTTTGAATGGCGTTATAGATTTTGTAGGTTTATCAAGTCAATACGTTATGGTGATATTTCATAATGACAAATTGGAAATAAATGCCAAGATTTGTCGAAACTCATATTAAATTTTAAAATATCAAAATTATCTAGTAAATATCAATAAAGGAAAATTTATTGGGTATTTCAAAATGAGCGCAAGATTTGAATCTCGCACCATTTTCTCTTAACCAATATTGAAACGCTACATTAAAGGACAATAGATTTTAATAGTGAAAACTGATTTAAAATATGGTGAAAGTCCCAGAGTGTGTGTAATGGACAAAATGTACCAAATTGTTCCACAGTCCATTGAAAATATTGCCTTAGTGACTCTAAGTGTTGGCGAGAGTTCAGCCACTTTGATTCATCGTTGTTCCAAGCAACAGGCTATTTCAACAACCAATTTACAGACAATTTTAAAGAAAGATCTCCATGTATCCCTACAAAGTTCATTGACTCAAGAACTTAAGCCAGACGATCATGTACCACCCCGTATCTTTATTAATTGTGTGTTGGAAAACCAAGGAATGGATGATGATTTTGTTAGAAAAATTGTCTTTAGTAATGAAGTACATTTCCATTTTAATGGGGGAGCAGACTCACCCAGAGTATAATGTAGTTCAGTTTTTATATCGGTTGCTCTGAGGCCTTTCAAATAAAAGTATAGTATCACGTAACGATTACCAATTTTCTCCATTTTTACAAATTCACTGAAAATGTTCACTATTGATGGCTGTCAAACAAATACTAAACAACGTGACGTCTTCAAACTTGTAGCATATTAGCAAATTTAGCAAAACTAAAATTTTCATTTAATTTATTTGTTATGTTTAAAATATTTAAAGCAACGTGATACAATTTCATATCTCGTCGTCATCTTTAAATAAAATTATATATTTACACAGCTTTCCTTTGTTTTATAAACAATCTTTGGACGTATACAATACTATATGATTCTTTCTTTAAACTTCCTTTGCATACACATTGAATATTGATTAGCCATTTACTTACAAATGTACTTTGGTACAGTTTATATTTTAATAAATTGTAATGTTAATGAAAAGAGGTAAATAAAATCCCTTGTCACATCAATGTTCATAGTATGTATACTTATTTCAACAACTAGGTTGTCATTATCAGCACATAATTAACTACACGAACTTAGCAAAGTGTAACAGTGTGTATTTGACGGTTACCCGGTATTATTCTGTGCAAGTTTTATCGCGGATCCAGGTGTGACATTCTGATTAATTATCTGCTGATGATGAAAATTTAGAATACGAACATTGATGTGGCAAGGGGTTTTACTTCCCTTTTTTGATTAATTCAATCACAGTCTCCATTAAAATTTACCTAAATTGTAATATATTATTTTGATATTTGTAGTTTTATTTATTTGAATGTTGTCCATAAACCTCAAAAAAAAATCGTAATGAATATTATGCTGTATCAAAATATTTGTCTTATGACGTAGATCTTATGCAAATTGTTACTTTCTCACCTGAATAAGCGCTAGGGAAAGTCTAAGTTCAAAGGAGTATGTAATTATTACAAGTATGCAAATGTCACTACACATTTTATTTATATAAAGTGTTACAGCAATAAGTATAAATAGTAAGTTCTAAAAGTAATTTAGTTTTTTTAGATACTTTAGATACTAAACCATACAGAAACAAATTTTCTTGTTGCACTGTGTACATGTATTAACTTGTCATATATATTACATTTAAACTACGTTTATATCGTCAGTAACGTTATTAATAGTAACAGATATATTAAGTACTGTCAGAGCAGATCTTATACAAGTTATAGCATCAGCATATCGTGAAACTTTACCCAAAAACCTCGAATTAAAAGCAAATGACCTGGTATAATACTGCATGTACAGTACATAAAGAAACTGCTATTTCGTCACTTACATATCAATTCAAGGAGAACCAGTGATGTATTTGCTAGATAATTGATTTATTATTATAAATAATCATATGTATTTTAAATATTATTGACGAATACGGAATCGCAGAGTTAAATTGCGGTTATACAGTGACGTACATCAATTAAAATGTAATGACGATGTGCTATTAAAATAATATACTACATTTATTTATTTCATTATTTTTAGTATACTGACAGGATAAATCCAATAAGGTATACAAATATATCGAATATATGTATATCAAACGTACATTACCGTCCATAAGTTTAATCGCACTACAGATAATTTTAATTGCGCAATGATATTAAAGAGACTGTTTATTTTCATGGCAAATTTATTTATAAAATACTAAATTAACATACAATTCAAGCAATTGACATTATTAATCTAAGTAATATTATAATAAGTTAGCTTAAATTTTACTTTCGTCAAAGTAACCACCTCTAGCTGTGATCACTGCTTCACAAACACGTGGCATTCGTTCAACTAGTCGGTCGAGATATTCCTCAGTTCCGTGCATTCCGCGACTTACCCCAAAAATCTGTCTTGCTAGTGGGAGGTATTTTACGCACTTCACGATCCAAACAGTTCCATAACAGGTCTATCGGTTTGCAGTCTGGACTTTGGGGTGGCCATGTCATTAATGTAAGGATTCCTCTTTCAGTTTGGTCGGCCAAAAACCTTTTTACAATCTTTGCTGTGTGTTTGGAGTCGTCACCTTGCTGATAAACAAATCCCGGGACCCATTAGCTCCATCGCTGATGGAAGAGCATGCTCTCGCAATATACCCAATAGACTTCTTTTGTCATTCTTTCTGTGATTTGCACCAATTTTCCGATGTGCCCACCTCCAAAGCAACCCCAACTCTCACATTTTCACCACCATGTTTCACTATCTTAACACATTCATCTAACATTCTCTCCCAGACACAACGATGAATAAAAGTACGACGTTTATTTCCAAAAATTTCAAATTTGGATTCATCTGACAATAAAACTTGTTTCCATTCTTCGACAGTCCAGTACCTGTGTGTTCTCGCCCAGGCCAATCATTTTTGTTTATGTTGTGCAGACAGACGTGGTTTTTTTACTGGTACTCGACTTCTAAGTCCAGCTTCAGCTAAACGGCGTTGGTTGTTGTTACTAACCTACTGCTAACCGTGGCTACGTGGTATACGTTATAATGTGCTGAAATTTCCGGGGCTGTAAGGCGACGATTGCGCAAGAACATTAATTTCAGATATTCATCTTCTCTTTTAATAGTTACCCTCGGCCGTCGACGCGTTTTCAGTCCCCGAGTTGGTCATTTTCTGCCATTCTCTTTATAGTTTGACGAACCCAACACTCAGAAACTTTCAGTTTTCGGGAGATTGCTCTATTAGAAAACTTTGTTTTGTGCAAACCAATAATTCTTGCCCTTTGTTCAAGAGTTAAACACAATTAAAAAAAATACGCTCACTCGATAGCACTTGCTGACACTTCACTAACAACGTGAATACTGAGTGTTCACTGTCTAACAGACATAAAATATATCCTTACAAGCCCACAAATATCAAGTAAAGACTGGCTATTACGTCCACGTAATAAACCATACTTTAAACAATTCCGAGTAAGGGATAATCTCCATGACACTCATTATATTTCTTATCTAAATATTATTTCTTGAAATAGAAAATAAGGCGTTCATTCGTTTATCCAAAATACTTTGTTTAAATAACGTGCAAATATGTAAAATGATTTTAGGTTGGATAAAATTTCAAGATATTAACTAAAATACTTTATTTCCTTCTGCAATTAAAACTATCTGTAGTGCGATTAAACTTATGGACAGTAGTGTACATATGCATGAAGAGAGAAAGTGAAAATATATAAATGACGAAGATACCATAACAATAATAAAATAGGAATAAGAATTGAACTAAATCTAGAGACAAAGAAAATTAAGAAAAGAGCAGAAAAAAAGCATTACTTCAACTAAATGAATGAGACTTAATACTAAAATGCAACTTAATTTTAAGTCTAAGTAAGATTGGTGAAATATTGAAAATATCTACATTTTGACAAATCGCAATATGGCTATTAACAACTCTGAGTAGCGTACAGATAATTATAAATTATGTTTCTAGAAAATACGCCATTTTTACATTTGTCATAATTGAAGAAAAGTTTGCTACATGTGCATGGTAAGCGTGCAAACGGTGTAAATCTTACTACAAGTTATATTGAAGACCGCTGTGTTATTAGAAAAATCTTAAGATCCGGAGCATACAAAAGAAACTCAGATACAAAACCATTAAGTCTAAACGCCCGAATCTGTTTTAAAATATATGAGTCCACCCACCGAATGAACTCACAATGAACTACCAGACAATTTGTCAATAAATTTTGTAAAGGCCTTAAAATATAGTCTATATAATTTAGTAAATTAGACTCAACCGATCTGCCTGGAAGAAAAGCCGTACTATTCGGAATTTTTTTTAGTTTTAAATTATACTTGTAGATACGTATACAACAGACTTCAGTACCTATGATACTTACTTACTTACTTAATCCTATAGACTCTTATACCTTTCGGTGTCGAGTCATGCTGGAGTCGAGTCCTCCGCTTCCCCTCTCCATATCTCCCTCCACTTTCCTCTGTTGCTCGCCAAAGCCTTTACGTTCTCCCATCCTATTCCCCTCTTCACAGCCGCCGCCCGCACTTCATCCCTCCACGTTCTTCTCGGTCTACCCCTCTTCCTCTTTCCAATCTCCCTAGCCTCAAACACCTGCCTAATCAACCTCTCCTCGCCCCTTCTCATTATATGACCCAACCACCTTAGCTGACCCTGTTCTATCGTCGTTTCTATTGGGATTATGTTTAACTTTTCCCTAAATACCTGGTTCCTAATTTTATCCATCCTCGTTTTCCCCTCTATTTTTCTCAGGAATCTCATCTCTGTGCTTGTAAGTCTACTCCTCTGCCTCTGTGTTGTTGTCCAAGATTCGCATGCGTATTTCATTGTCGGTTTTACCACTTTTCTAATTATTTCCGCTTTTACCTGTCTTGGTATTTCCTTCTTGCTTAGGAAGCTGTTCTTTATGCTGTTAGACTTCAGTACCTATGATATTGTAGACAAAATGTAAATAAGACTCTAATTCACTCTAATATCTACCACCAGATATAAAGTTCGGACTAGTAAGTAATTTCTTCCAGTCTACCGGAAGACACCCTGATAAATTGAAAAGTGATAAATTGAAAATTATTGCATAAGTGCATAAGCCAAATTATTAAATTATTAAAATATTAATAATAATTCAAAATTATAAGAATCTAATAGTTTCCTTAATAATGTAACTTTTTACCAAAATTAATAAATCATATTGATTTAATTAGATCACGCTGGGGAACACCAGTGCGTAAATTTAATTAATACAACACACAAAATAGCACATACTATATATTTAAAATATAAAATTTAGTTTCTAATCTACAAAAATATTAAAAATCGTTTTGAGATAAATATATTTGCCTGCTACTATTTAAATATAAATCTACAATATTGCAATAAAGAATGAAAATTGTTTTATATATTGAAGTACACAATTGTCATACCTAAAAGGTGAATGTTTCGTGTGGGTTAATGTATGACCGAATTGTTGGACCAGAGAAGTAACGGTCTTCAGTTCGTATTATAGCCTTAAATTCCGCTAAAACTCGCAAAGCTTTTATTGTATTAAACACAACAGCTTTTTGTGACTATAAAAGATAATTTACGGCTGTAATTTTTATGGTTCTTGAAATTACCAAATAGTTATACAATATAAAAATATGCATAATTAAATTTCGGTATTTTATAACTAACTGGTTTATGTATTTAATATTTTATGTAACTTAATTTAATCATTTTTTTATGTAAAGTTTATTCTAGTGTTGGTATAGTATGGAAAAAAAAAGTACGGCGACTTAGAGTAATACCCGTATATTAAATATTTGTATTCACCATAAAGTAGCAAATAATTATGATTATCTCCCACTTAAGCAAATACATACTAAAATATACTAAAATACCTGCATTATGAGAATCTATATTACATATTAAATAAATTATAAAATAAATACAGAAGCAAAATTTCTGTACCAATTTAAACAAAGTACGCTAATAAAAATTATTATAAAGTTAAGCCAGAGAATACAACGCCGGCACATTATGTTTTTCGAATGTTGATAACATTTGAATTTTATTAGCATATTTACTTTCCTTCATGGGCTTCTAAAAGAGATTGGTTGTTAAATAATTAATAAAAGATGTCAGATTCTATCTATATAAGTTACTATTGACTTATTAACTAATATAAAAAATATTTTTTTGATATATCCTTCAAGTGTTTACCGTCGACATCTAAATATAAAACAACTTTTCTTATGATATTTGTAAATATTCCTCCACGTCTCTGCTGATACACTCCGCGCAACATGAATAGGACCAACTGCATATATGACATTTGTAGTTGGTATAAACATGGTAGCGCGCTGCAATTGTTATTTTCGAAAATAAGAGGGTTGATAAAAAGATGTATGTAGGTACCAAATATAATTTTTGTAAAAGTCAGTGCAAATGTACGTTACTAATGACAATAAGTAGAGTAATTAAACGCCACTTGAATACGACCAATCTACAAAATAAAAGATTCGTTTGCAATATCAAAATACTTTATTGTTCAATAATGAGTACTTTTGCCATTATTTCTTATAACCTCAAATAGTCGGGATGGAATGGAATTATACAGGGTTCCCAAGTAGTCAACGGGAAGTTCCGCCCAACTTCGTTTCAGCGCCCGCTCTAGTTCGTCAGCGCAACTGAATTGGGTAGTATTGGAGTACAATTTACGCGACAACCATCCCCAAACATTTTCTATGATGTTCAGGTCGGGGGAGAGCGATGGCCAATCGAGAACCTCCATGCCTTGTTCTTGAAACCAGCGTCGAACAATGCGCGCGGTGTGAATACTGGCATTATCCTGTTGGAAAATAAATGGCCCACCTGCCATAACGTTGGAAAATTTGTCTTTCACCTGTTGCAGCAGCTGGACGTACTTTTCCGAATTCTGTCTGCCCTTCACTATTACTAAATCAACAGGTCCGTTATAGGAAACAGCTCCCCATACCATGACTGAACCAACATCGGCTCGCCTTCGTGACTGAATCACTTCATCTTTACGTAAATCGTGGAAATAATAAGAAAACCCATCCGGGCCATCTAAATTAAACTTCTTCTCGTCACTGAAAATAACAGTTTGCCATTCTCTTGTCCACCCCATTTTTGCTTGAGCAAACTGAAGACGTGCAGTGCGCTGAAATTCCCTTAAAGGAGGCCGTCGTTTAATTTTCAAACGTTTTAAATGCGGACAGGTCTTCAGTAACTTCTGTACAGTTCTTACCGATGCATTCGTTCCAACGTTATTCGCGATTTGTCTTGCCGTTAATGCCGAATTCGATGCTTCGCGTAATATGGCTCGACGTTCTCTCTTAGTTGTAACGGATGTTGTTCGCCCTTTAAAACGTTTTTCATAATTCTCGGAATCCCTAATAAAATTGTTCACAACCTGGTGTGATCGTCTTATTTTCTTTGCAGTAGCCCTTGAGGAATACCCTTCTTGATGGAACGCTTTAATTTTTCCAATTTCTTCCATATTTAAGCACTTCTGTCGTCCCATCGTTGCACAATACCCTTAATTGCAGATGTTTGTTTATCCGGATACACGTTGTAACTCGACACTCATCCGGTAGCTTACTATTAAATACTGGTCGTATCCAACCGGCCCGGTGCATTTTATATGTATGTGGTACTTACGTCACCCAATGCATAACGTTAGGCACTATTGCGCAATAATGCGTATTATTTGCCATATCATACCATTACAAACTTGCATTGTATTTTTAGTAAATGAATTGTTTTTCAAACCACCGAAAGCTTGCAACAAGTCGGGTGGTCCTATTCATGTTGCGCGGAGTGTATATATTACTTATTTACTCTATGGTGGTGGTTCCGTTTAAGACCTGGATTTATTCATGCCTTACTTTTGGAAACCATTGATTTGACATAGCTCTAAGAAGAAGCTCGTAAAATTGCATAATCTTCGTGGTCAATTCATATTACCATGTTTCACAATAACGTGTTTAGAAAATTGCTGTTCCAAATAATTCTCTTATTTGATGTGTAACAAGTCGCATCACCTTATTGAAAGAAAACATAACTTATTTTAAAACTTATTATCAATTCTGCCCAAAGGTATTCTGTTAGCATGTACCCATACCATTCACTATTACCAGTAACATGATTCAGTCATAGTCTTCAAAAAAATAAGAGTTAATCATTCTTTGAATCCATGAAACTGCACCAAGCATTGACTTTCCGATGACAAAATGGCATTTCGTGAATTATTTTAGGATTTTCGTCAATTGTCGGAAATACGCTTAGTCGGATAATTTTTTTCTCAAAATGTGGATCGACTCCCAACGGTTGTAGATTTCACGAAAATTTGATTACGATCAGTGGACCTCAGTTCATGAGTTAATTTAAGTTTCAGTTGAAGGTCGTGGTGCAATTTCTCCGGATAGTCGTTCTAGAAAAGTCAAGTTCGCGAAAACGACAAGGAATTAAGGGGATTGGTTCATCACTACATTCGTGTTTACAGCATCGTTGTATGTAGTCCTCTGATCGAACAAACCAACAATACACAAATGTTAACTTACTTGAAATTGAGCCTGTTTGCCTAAATTGCTTGACTAAATGATTGTTAGGTTGGTCGAACATATGACCGTACATTTTTCTTAATAGGCGAAATATTTAGAAAAACGAACACGCATAACGATATAATTGTAAATAATTTCTAAACACTGTTGTATACTTTTTCACGTTAACTTTCCACAATGTATTGGACACAGCTGTCTAGGTTTGATATTTACATTGCAAGCAATATTGTTACTTTGAATGACTTGATACGCTTACTCAAAATACTTTACTTAATTCTAAATAATTCACAATGTTAAGTTAAAAATATACTCAATTTTGAAAAGTAACAGTTTTTAATTTTTGTATTTGCAATAATTTCGTACAAAACTATGAGTTGCATAAAAAGCGATGAGCAATGAAATAAATTTCATAAATAGATAATTATTTCCATGCCAAATGCGAATAATAAGAAACGTCAGACGTCACAGAAAAATAATAGTGGTTATGTAAAATAATTACACATTATTCAACGAGATTACCACGAGCGACCTACAAAGACTTAAAAGTTACACCTATTACAACAAGGAATAGCCTATGCAGGTATCGGCTTAACATTAAGTGTGTCAGACCTTAATCGATTTGAGAAGTGTTTTCTCCGAGGCTAAAAATGATGGCAATTAATAGAAATATTTACAAAAATTTAGAAATTGTTTATATTGTATTCTTCAATGAAATTGTATAATAATAATATGCATTTACATTCAGTTGGAAATTAAACCCTCTTTTAAAGTCTCTTTTTATGTATTCTTTACCGTCGTATTTAAAACACCTTCTGGGTTACTTAAGCCCTAAAGTTAAATATATGACATTTTTGACAATTTCGCGTTCGATATTGTCCCTGAGCTCCTCTAACGTTGTTAACTTGTTCGCATAAACCAACGACTTAATCTAGCCCCATAAAAAGAAATCCAACACCATTAAATCGCATGAACGAGGTAGCCACTCGACCGCTCCATTTCTCGAGATTACACGGTTACCGAACTTGCCCTTTAATAGATCAGTTGTTGGACCAACTGTGTGGCATGTGGAATCATCTTGTTAGAACCACGTATCACTGGTGTCAAATCCATCCAACTCTGGCCAAAAATAGTCTTCTCATATGGCCCGACAGCGAACTCTATTGATTGTAACATGGAGATCATTTTCATCGACGAAAAAACATGGTCCAGTAACACCTCCGGCATGAAATCCACACCACACAGTCACTTTTTGTGGTTATAATGGAGTCTCCTTTAAGCACATATGGGTTTGTTACTCTCCAATAACGCATAATTTGCTTATTGACAAAGCCATTAATTTTTCGATGAAATTCGGGACTTTCTTCAAACTTTAGTAGAGTCCAATCAGAGATTTTTCGGCGCTTCAAATGATTAAGAGGTTTCAGTTCTTGAGTTAATTTGTTCTGCTAAGGATGTAAACCAAGATCTTTATGCAAAACTCGTCACAATATGGTTTTAGAAATTCTTAATTCATGTAAACGACGTGGAATCCACTGATTTGGCTCATTTTTAACTGAAAATTTTCAGTACTGCGATCAGTGGGCTGCTTCACTGGCTCAGAAACATCCAATAGTGAATATTTTGACTCGAATTTATCCACTATAACATGTATCCTCTCTGGTGGGACGATTATTATGACCGAAAATTAGAGTAAGTGCTCATAAAATTGCAACCACCGATTCAGAATTGCGGTAGTAATTTTGATAATAAAAACGTTCAAGGAAGCGTTCGTACTAAAAGACAAAATTGTTTTGTCCCTATTGGAAAACTTGTTATTATTTTCTTGTATTAATGGGCGATTATGTAAAATTGAAAGAATAACTTATAGATATTTAGTATGCACTACACAGGCAGAAATAATAAGTCGAGGATACCGCATAATCTTTCTCATAGAAACAATGTAGATTGGTTAAACAAATTTTTGTAAAATTTACTTGACTGATTAATGGTATGCCATTAAAAATGAATATCGGCATCAATGGTTACTGAAATTCGAAACTTTAAGATTCTAACAGTTTGATGAGGTACACAGAATATAATTCGTTATTCCCTCTTATTCAACGGGAAAACAGCGCTGAATAGATACTACCGGTATATTCAAAAAATGCACAATAACTGAGTTCTAAACATCGTCTTCTTAAAGGAAAAGGCAGCTTTTTAATGCTTTGTTTGCCTTTGTTAATTGTTAGCAAAAGAGTATTGAAGCATGAGGAGATTACTTTAATTGATAAAAATGTATTCTCTGAAAACATAATAGTCTTAAATTTTATTCATCAAATTCAACGCCTCGTATTCACCAACTCGATAATTACCATATGTCTATTATTATTATATTTTAATTACAAAACTGATTACAAATATATTAAATGTATATTTATATGTGTATATATTGTACATTCATTGCTCATTTGCATATTTACCTTTTATGATTATTATCTAAACAAAATCATGACTATATCCTAGTTGTATAATTATTATATAGTAATTAATTACATTCAGTGGTAGATGTAATAACGTTAGGTGGAGACTTAAAGATTTAAAATAGATGAAAGACTGGCACCTGCTGTCGCGCCTTTAAAATAATTGCACAACATTGAATGGTGGTTTCGACATAATCCAAAGAGTTTATTTTACTTCTGACACATATTTCTGCTTACAAAGATGTATTTAAACACATATGAAATAAATTATCGTTCAAATGTATACAAGGAACATATGCCGCATGTCTAGCGAACATGCACATAATATACAAATATAAATTGCACAGAAAGTTATTGCCTGAAATTAAACCAACTTACATACATGAAGGTGAAACACAATAGTATTACTTGAGAAACATAAACAGAGTTTATATCATTTAAATTTAGAAGGTAGGTGAGACTTGATAGGGAGAGAAGTACAAAATGCTGGCAAAGCTTTATTATCCTAGCGTGAACAATTTTAACTCATGAGATCGGTCCCATAACGTGCAATTCTTAACGATAGGAAATACTATTTCAGATTTTATTTGAGCTATTTCCATCGTTTGAATGATTTATGTAATCTGACATTTTGTTCTTCTATTACATATGCTTCAGGGTGACCCTGATACTAACTGTTTCTGTCATCTGTTTAATGAATCTCTCTGACATATTGCCATGTTTTCTTGCTGTGAAATGTAAGGAACATTATGAGTGATACAATAATATACATAACACGCTTGATATGAGATAAGAATAAGTGTACACTTTTACGCTTGGTTTTATTTTAATTTAAAGCTACGTTTTCATTGTACTACATAAGTACATAAATTACACTCACTACCCTATCTCGATGAAATATCCTGGTCTATACTGCATCTGTTAGTAATGTGGTTGCTGATCTTTTGCTAATATTGTATCTAATTTTTGGTAACGCGGCATCTTGCATTTCCGTGCTATGTATTCTTATAGCATTTAGTGCAATAGTGTACATACGCTGCTTCTTTCAGTTTCTTTTAATGCGATTATCTTCCTTTACTAATATAGAACTTTGGTCCTATGCAACTCAGTTGTTTTTCTCACGGGTATGTTAGTTGAATCGTGATTTGTATGTCTCAAACGATAGAAATAACTCAAGTAACAACTCAAAGTAAAGAATTTTGCTATATGAGCGATAGCTTCAAATAAATTGCTAGCACAGACGTACCTGACAATATTTTAACATCCTAAGCATGGCTTAGTTAGCACCGGACTTTAGGCGAATTACTTTGAAATACCTAGCGTCTTTATTATTAAGAACCTTAAATTTACAAGTTGGTCGCACACTGTTTACAAGCTGATCATACCTTATCGTTTTGTGTCTTGACTGTTTACAAGCTGATCGTGAACTATTCTAATTGAGACGCGCCTGTAATAGTAAACTTGTAGAACAATTATCTTCCAATAATTCTAACCTCTTTGAGAGTATCTTACTTTCTAATTATTCTTTCTCTTGCACTTAAGATATTTTTTTGTATTCCGTAATACTTGTATTTAAATAAAATCGAAAAATTTCAAAGAGGAAGTTTGTCTCTATTTGTACATAATACAATTGCAAAAAATTGCATAAATTTTTAACTGAAGAAAGAATAAAAAGTTTATTATTGGTATTCCTATATCTTAACAAAAATTACATTTTTATTTAGAGACGAAATCATTTATGCCCAATAAAGGGTAAAATTTAATAGAGAAAAGAAAATTTACTAACTTTATCAAGAAAGATTGAATTAAGAACATGCAACGAAGATAAAACTTTGCAATATGAAATATTAAGAATGTAAAGAAAATAATTAGCGGATATATTTTTTGCAGACTCAAGAATCGCTTTCAAAAAATATGTAAAGCCTTTATAATTAAAAGCAGTGATGTTCATATTTGTTTGTAAAACATTAAGTGTTATTTCATTTTAAACATCTGCAAACTATTATGAAAATATGGAGCTTATAGTTATTGAAAATTTGTTCTCATCTAGAGTTTTAGTTTTCAAGGAAGATAAATGACAGCCGTAAGCAAGAATGCCTATAAACAAACATCTGCCGAAAAATGTGGTATAATAAGTATTTGACAATAAAAAATAAATAACACTTGACTATATGTTATCTTAACTGAAGCAAACCATATAATATAGACGAGCATATATGCAGAGTTTACAAATACATATATTAAAAAAGTAGAGGAGCAAGTTATAGTAATTACATAATTATTTTGATATAATAACCAAAAATATCATTTTAATAAAATATATCAGCAATTTTAGTGATATCAAAAGGGTAATAATATAAAATTCGACAGATACAAAATATATATCTTAATTTACAAAAAAAAAAA
>JAVIWB010000590.1:0-164717 GCA_031893035.1 Dermolepida albohirtum | reverse complement strand
ACTACCGAAAAGTTCAAACTTCAATTCGTCTGTCCACAACACATTATTCCACTGATCAATCGTCCAATTCTTATGTTCTTTAGCCCAATTTAGTCGTTTTATCTTGTTTTGCTTTCATAGTAGTGGTTTTCGCAGAGCAATTCTTCCGTATAAACCCGCTTGCCTTAACCTTCTCTGTACCGTGGACACACTAATTGGTTTGGCACGCTCTCTATTCATTTCAGCAGCATTTTCTGGTGCTGTTTTTCGTCTATCGCGTCTGCTTATCCGTATAGATACCGGTCGTCTGCAGATGACGTCGCTTTGCGTCGTCCAGATCTTTTTTTGTTGGAAAATGTACCACTTTCTTCAAATTTTTTAACGTTATAATCAACGGTTCTGCGATTTAATCGCAATTTCGCGATTACTTTTACCCGTACGATGATAAGCAATTATCCTAGCACGCACTTCAACACATAATTCCTTCGTCTTCGGCATTGCATTAAAATATTCACAATAACTCTCTATTTCACTGTTTTCGCAACAAAAGATGAACGATGACTGACATAAAATTTATTTTGCTTTTTGAATAACACATCCTAATATTATAATTAGTTAGTACAATAATACAATATTGGTAATACCTTTCGGAAATGCAGGTAAAACTGTTAATACTGTAGGGATTAGCCTACATAATATTTATGGTATTTTTCCAATTTATGACACCTTTACGATATATCATAAACAATTTAAGATTTTCGTAGAAATTCATATGGAATTACTTCCACTAATAATATTGTTGAATAACTATAATACAGATTTCTCGAAAGATAATCCGTATTTCAGGAAACATATAAAATTGGGGTGGCCAAATAAATATGACCGGTAGTGTAGGTGTCAGCAGTAGGTTATCATGTTGTTTCTATTATAAATAATTTGTCTTGTTCGATTGTAAATGAATGGAAAATTCGAAGACTACTTATTCATGTATTAAAAATTTATGCTGGAAATTGCCTCTCACAACAAAGTTTGCTTGTGTCCACTTTGATTTTAAATTATAAATTGTCTTATATGCAATTTATTTAGATAAAGTATCAAAAATACACACTATTTTTATTTTACAAAGTTACTAAATTAGTATTTGGCAAGAACTAGACATAAATATATTAAATATTAATATTGCTTAGGTGGGCAAGGTGAAAAATTCACGGCCTGACAATGAAAGACTGCGATTTAAATTTAAAAAATGATTATAATTTTCTACATAATCTCTCTTGAGTTCAACACACTTGGTCCAGCGTTTTTCTAACATCAATATTCCTTCCCGGAAGTGAGAGTCTGGAAGGCTGTCAAAATATTCTTCTACGGTTCTTTCAACTTCTTCGTTGGATGTGAATCGCTTTCCAGAAATACATTTTTTCAAATTTGGGAATAGATGGAAGTCTGAGGGTGCCAAATCAGGAGAATGGGGAGGATGGCCGAGTAAATCGTACTCCAAATCCCACAATTTTCCCATCGCTAACGCACCCTTGTATGCGGGTGCGTTGTCCTGATGAAAAATGATTTTTTCTTCTTCAAACCAGGCCTCTTCCACCACCGGCTTCCACCCACTGCTTCGACTGCTGTTTCGATTCTGGCGTGTAGTGGTGGACCCATGTCTACTACAAAAATTCTTGCAAACAAACTACTTGAGAGAACAAGTTGAAAGTTTTCATATGAACTAAAGACACATGCAGCCACGCAGGAAACATAAATTTCTGTTAATTGTAGCGCCATCTCTGTGTCAGGCCGAGAACTTTTCACCTTGCCTACGTACAACGCTAAATTTTTGCCAAAAGTAAAGGCTTCTTGTAGAGAAGCCCTTAAATTTTTTGTATTAAATTATATATGAATCGCTTACATTAAATTTATTAGAGCTGTCACTGCCATCTAGATTTTATTTAGAAAAGTTTTCAACTGTTCCTGGTATATTTCGTTCCAAATACTATTATAGCAAAGAATATCTAAATAATCCCATCTTGTCTATAGACTCCAGTAATTACCATAAAAACGTGTCTTGGATACATTCTTAATTAATCAAAAGACATCCTTACTTTAGAATAATTATATAAATTAAGCTGATGATGGAGCTTATATGATAGATTTGCGATTAATAAATATTGATAATGAAACAAAAGAATTCGCTTTGTACAACATGCTTCTAATACCGTTGAACACGCAAGTGAGAGGTTCCACCATTAGAATATAGAAATTAAACGGCTTGACATTGACATATATACAGAATATTTTAATATTAATTTTCTTAACATTTTATTATTCAAGCATATGTATCTGTATTTCTTTTATTTATGTAAGTTACACGTACTGGCACCATTATACTTGTATATTGGTATGTTATGAATATTAAAGTTTAATACAGTTAAGCAAATAACGATGCAGAAATGTCAATAAGTGAAAAATATGTACAAAGCCGTGCTCAAGTTGAAGTGATTCCTATTATATGCAAATGCAGTATTAATTTGTGAGTTCAAGTAATTTTAGACCGGTTTTAAGACCTTATTTAAAATGTCAACATTTCGTTTTTTTAAGTTATTTTAAGAATTATTTTAAGTAATGAATTTAGAAATATAATACAGTTGTTGCACGTGGTGAGTTCTGTAGATTTCCATTCTGAGTGGAAAATATAATTGGACATTTTCGTTACTTTCCAATATAACTACCTCTGATTACATTGCGTTTCGGAAAAGTTATTGTTGTAATTTATTAATGATATCTTTCGATAATCTTCATAAATCCTTGTTCATACAAAGACCTGTCTTTATCGGCTAAAAGCTATACAAGGTGCTGACTCACAACTTCGTGTGAGGTGAACATTTCATCATATTATTAGTTTTAAAGAGAACTAAGAAAGTGGACGTCTAAAGGTGTAATTGGTAGTTTTGGCTGCGCATCACATATCACATCCAAGATCTAATAATTTTTGATGGGCGATCAAACTTGCGTGTGGTCTCGTATCGTCGTGATGAAATACTATATCATTACGATTAACGAATAATGGATTGCTGACAAAACATTCTTGAAGTAACTGCTTAGTTGTTTCATTTCTTTTTTAGGTGATTGAAAAATATAACACCTTTAAAATCCAACTGTACTGAGAACATAACTTTCCTCTGGATGATGGGTAATCTGATTGACGTTTAAATTTAGTTAACTTTTGATATTTGGATTGAAAGTTAGAATAGTGAGCATAAAATGCCTAAATGGAAAATGCAAAAATGAATATACTCGCATTCTAGAGTTTATTTTCTAAAGGATTAAATGTACCTGTAGTAGGCCGTAATTTTTCACTTAGTTTTGAAAATCTAACGCGGAGATATTAGCATTGAAGATAAAGTGCGATCGAGACCAACAAAAATGGCATCAATAAAATGCATACATTAGATTTTACACTTAGAATTGGGTTTGTTCAAGCCGTCAGCAAAGTAGTAATCGTGAATCCGGAATTGTGAGAAACGAACGCTAAACGCAGTTGATTTTTGGCGAAAATTTGTTTCAGTTGATAAAATCTGGCTTCATCATTACGTTATTGAATGTAAATAGCAATCTTAACAATGGACACGTCACGGTGCGTTCCTCCGAAGAAAACCAATACATTCACATTAGCAAGTAAGATGGTAAGATAATGGTTACGATTTTTTGAACTTATAAGGCATAAATTCCATAGACCGTCTTCTAAAAGAGCAAATCATTAATGAACTATATCATGCCGTTCTATTAGACAAATTTAAGAAAGTAAATTCTGAAAAACAACTTGTAATGGGTAATACAAAATCTCCTATTCATCATCACTATGCATTTTCTCACACCATTCAGTTTATTTGCGGAGAATTGGATAAATTGAGATTTCAGGTTGTGCTCACGTACCCAATTCAAACTCAGATCTATTATAGAAATTTATCTTGAAAATATCGAGGAAGATAATTACGGAAATGATATAATGGCATTCAACATCCATGTGCTTTGAAGATAAAGCAGAATATATTGAAAAATAATATTATTATTTGTTCTACAATATTTCTAGTTTCAATTCCCATTAAATCATGCTCAGAAATAATAAATAATATATCTTCTTCCTCTAGATATCGATTTCTTACTGCGTTATTTACGTCCTGTTTATATGACTTTGATCTCCCTCTCCTTCGTTTCTCCAGTGGTGGATATAGCAGCATTCTTTTAGGCCATTTTCTTTCTTCTATACTTTGGATATTCTCCTACCACATCACTTTTATTGTTCCGAGTTACGATGTCTCTTTTTACCTTCAGATGTTTTTCGTTTTTTTCCTAATTGTGTCTAAAGTTTTTAATCTTTTACTGTGCTTCTTTTAATTTAATTTGTACCAACAAAATAAGTATATTATAAAGTATATGAGTAAAGTGAAGTAATTTCCTGAAATTTTGACATTTCCTAGTTATACCAACTTTTTAGATTGTGGCAGTATAATTTATAAAAAAGCAAGGACAAACTATTTTAAATTAGTCTTTAGTAAAAACATTGTAAATTACTATAATTAATATTTATACGCATAGTCTAAAATAAATAAACCAAGAAGAATAATTTACTACTTCTCCTGAGTAGTTTTTACGTTTGCTATTCTAACTACTTTAGTGAAATTGATTTCATTGCAGTAGTTTTACTATGTAGATCGTCAAGGTCTATTTTGTATCATAGTTCCGCTTCTCTAGCGAGTTTCTTTCCGTGTCAAACAGTCATATATATATATATGATATTATTTATGTACAAATCAAATCAATAACTGAAACGGAAAAGGATGTATGTAATAATATGTGTAGCGTAATTCAAGGTTGTTTCTGTTTTAGTGTCTAGTAAATGTAGAAAGTTCTTGTAAAATACACATAAATGCGATTAAAACATTTATACCTATTGTCTCAATATATTTATGTCTAACTTGAAATTATTAAATTACCTCCGTCTAATAAAACTTTCTAAAAAGTAAATATAAAGCATTAAGTTGCTGTAGCTGAATTTAGCCGAATAAAGTATCGTTGGTTTTTCTGTTTAAAGTTGTTTCGTTATAGAATTACATAAAATTACACTTTTTTCGAGTACTCAGTTATTTATTAATTAATTCGAAAGGTATTGTAAGTATTTTGAATTATAAAAGCAAAATCTTCAGTTTAGTAGCTTCGTAACTACTAATGGCAAAAGCATTTTTTTAATATAGCTCGCTTTTGTTAAATTTAGTTTTAATGCAATATATGTATTGTACATGTAACTACCTCAATGTTGGAGTCAATAACGTAGCATTTAACTGTATATTTATTCAATGATTTAGGCGCTTAATTATCTTTATCAGTGGTGATCAAGATAATTTTGATGGAGTCTGTGGTTGCTTAACTTAATCAACGGTACAGATCGTGTGCGAAATTTGTTTCATACGGGTATTTTGCCGTAGTTTTCCAGGTGCGATACTGTTTAATTATCTGCTTATGATGGCAACTTAGTTGTCGAAATACGTATACAGAATACGAAAATTAATGTGGAAAGTGGTTATATATCAACCTTCAGTGATTTATGTGGTGATCAACATATGTAACCATATTAAAAGTGAATTTTTATTTATCGTAAAAGCACGTGGGTTTTTACGACCAATATAATAATAATAATAATAGTTTATTTCCAAAAAGAAAAGAAAGAAGTATATAAATTTAACCTTACAATAAGTCAAAAATACAATTTCAATATTCACTTGTAGTACAATCTTTTCGCGATTTTCGTCGTATTGCCGTAGTTTCTACCGATATTTCGCTGTTCATGCATCGCATAATTTTATCATGAATCTATAGGCGAGGGTGAAGAATTGTTTAAATCTACCAGAAGACTAGATCTTCTACGAACCAAGAAAGTCAAGCTCTTATCCAATTTGTCATTCCTACGAAGATGCAGAGACTAGGAGATCACACCGAACTTCATGAAGGTGAAACACCAAATGCGGAGAGAAACCGCTAAGAAAATATTAAGAAGAACTGAAGAAATACTGGTGAGAGAGAGAGAGAGAGGGAGGAAGTATTCACCGAGTTTAGGGAGAACTGAGAAGGTACCGAAGGACAACGGAATGGTTGTATTTGTCTGTTTTAACATCTTATCTTCTTCTAGGAGTGTGAATTCCTTTAATAGATCTTTTGCAAACTTCTAGGTGGGATCTCTCTGCAGATCTGAGCACACGTCTGGGTGCAGTAAATCTCTTGTAGGCTTCCTTGTTTACCACAATACAATGGTGTGGTAAACTAGATCAAAGAACTGTTACTGCCGATTGGTATACAACCATTCGTTTGCCACAAGTCATTGCTGAGCTTCGAAAAACCAATCCCGAACGACGAATCATCCTCCATCAAGACAATGCAAGTTCGCACACAGCATTCAACACAATTGAATTTTTAACGCAACAAAACATCGAATTGTTGGACCATCCTCCGTACAATCCGGACCTAAGTCCCAGCGATCTTTTTACCTTTCCTTCAAACTAAAACGGACTGCGTTGTCAAATGTTCCAGTCGTCAGAAGGAGCAGTCGATGCCTTCTAAAACGCAATTTTGACGACTAACAAAGGAATAGAACCACTGCTTCCAGAGTTGGTTTGAGTGCATGTAAAAGTGCATTAATCTTCGTGGAGAATACCTCGAAAAACAATGAAGTCTTTAAAAGCTATCTACTGTTTTGTTCCAGTTTCATATGCAAAACTTAAAAGACAACCCACGTATGTAGGACCAACGTAATCTTGGTTAAAAATAAGAATAACAGAACACAATAGTGACATAAGAACTAAAAAAAGACGTGTGCTTGCTTTTCACGCTAATAATTGCAATCATATGCTAAATTATGACAATGTTAAAATAATAAGAGAAACAAAAAACAAAAACAGGGAACTTTGGAAATGATAGGAATTAATTGACACGACAATGTAATGAATTGTAGGTCCGATGTAGACCGTTCGTGGATGGTATATTCGTTTCTATTAACGCTCAACAACAAAACGTAATAGGATTAAAAAAAAACAGACATTAAGAACAATTTGTTTTAACCTCTTTAATACATTTTAGTTCGTTTTAAATTTGTGTATGAGAAATTTATAATTTAAAAGTTGTTAACTATGTGTTTTTGTATATATTCATAAATAAATGGTGACATGTGATATGAAGGATTTCATATATAGAAAAAATCGTTTTTTATCCATTTTCCGAAGTTTAGTTTATATTGTCAGTATACTGAATATTTAAAATGTGAGGAAGTATTTTTCTGTTAATAGTTATAATGATTAATAAATATTTAATAATAGTTCAACCTTAAAAGTTTAAAAAAATACTAATGGGCGAAATACTGGTGAAAAAATAAAGAACTTAATTTAAAATCAAAAATTAGTTTAAGTACTAGGTTCCCCAATATAATTGCAGTATACATATATATATATATATATAAAATGGGTGTTTTTTTAAAAGCTTGAGAACTTAAAATGATAATACAAGACAGAAATATTGTTGGAATGAAATTATTTTTATTATAATCTGGTAGATAATTTCATGGCATTCATTTTTTAAATATGATTTCCGATATATGTCCGCCGCGGCTACGAATTATATGGCCCATTCGATCAGTTCAATTTCTGACTACCTTTTCCAATAAATCTGGCCGTATGGCGTCAATGCTGGCTTGAATATTGGCTTCCAATGCTTCCAGAATTGCTGGTTTGTCGACATAAACAAATGACTTAACATAGCCCATAAAAAGTAATCCAGAAGCGTTAAATCGCACAAACGACGGGGCAAGTGAACAAGACCACTTCTGGAAATAAAGTCATCACCAAATTGATTTTGCAATAAATCGATTGTTAAGCGCGCTGTATGGCAAGTTGCGCTATTTTGTTGGAACCAAATGTCGTCGATGTTTAGCTGATTACTTTTTGGAAACAAAAATTCAGTCAGCATGGCTCGATAGCGCTCGCCATTCACCGTAACGGCAGCTCCTTCCTCATTTCGAAAGAAATAAGGACCGATGATGCAGCCAGCGTGTAAACCGCACCAAACAGTCAATTTTAATGGATATAATGGTGATTCGTTAACGGCTTGAGGATTATCTTTGCTCCAAATACGGCAATTTTGCTTATTGACCTAGCCATTTAATCAGAACTAAGCTTCATCACTAAACACAATTCTTTGATAAAAATGCTCATCTTCGGCCAGGTTCAAATGAGCCCAATCAGCAAAAATGCGACGTAAACGATGGTCGTTTGGCTTCAATTCTTGCACAAACTGTATTTTATAGGCACGTAAGCCAAAATCCTTACGTAAAATTTTTCACGTAGTGACAGGACAAAGGCCAACAAGTTGAGAACGACGACGAATCGACATTTCGGCGTCTTCTTCAATACTTCGTGCTACAGCAGCAATATTCTCTTCGGTACGCACATTTCTTTGCCTTGTTGATGGTTTTGAATCGAAAAGAGTAAAATTTGTACGAAAACGATCAATAACTGCGCGAATTGCTTGTTTACTAGGCCGATTATGTTGACCGTAAAATGGACGAAGTGCTCTATGAACTTCGCGAACAGATTTATTTTTTTCAAAGTAAATTTCCACAATTTTTAAGCGTTGTTCTGGCATTAAACGATTCATGATGACTTGCTAAACCTTACTGAACATAAATGTCAACATAGTTTGACATTATTAGCTGTCAACCATAGTTATCGATATCGATAGTTCTCATGCAGCTTAAAAACACCCATTATATATGTATATTGTGTATATATATATATACGTAGGTATGTACATACATTATTACTTATAATTTAGGTAAATCTGTTAATTTAATAACAAAAATGGCAAATGTGTATGAAGAAACGTAACTCTTCATTTTGTGTTATTTCCAGAAATGATTAACAACTTTGAGGTATTACATGTAACTTAAAACGTTGACATGATGACATTTCGGGCAACAGGTTAGTATTCAGTATGTAAATTAGATTTATTGAAATATAAAAACATGTCCAATATAATAAATGGTTTTATAATTCATGATATTGCCGTTTCTAGTTAAAAAGAGGAAATCAATAAACACATCTGGAGTCGAAGGAAGATTTTTATATTATTACACCTACATACGGGATGGTTAAAAACTAGGCAAGTGTAGGAGTTTTATTTCTTCTTCAAGTTTAGTAAGTGATTCTTAAATAACATGTATCGAGAAGTGATGTACACACATTTGACCTTCAACAATGGGAATCCAGCAATAAAGATTATTAAGTCTCGGATTTTTTTGATGGAGGTACATTTTAGGCAAGGAGATTTATTATTATTATTATATACATTATCAGTCCCATAATTTAAAACAAAAAAGGCAAAAGCAAGTATGACAACTGATCAAATTGGATAAATATGCTACTATAAAAAATGTCGAAGATTGAATATCTTGATATATGACTTTGATGAGTTCGATCAACCCATTTCCCAGTTATTCAAAAAAAAAGTTATCTAACATTCTTTTCTCTGGAAATGAAGCGATGCATATACTCCAAATTGATATGTGTCCAAATCAAATTGCATCAGTTCGTTTTATAAAATTGAAAGTTATTAAACAATGAAAAAAAAATGCTTAAAATGCTTATTAATCGTGCTCATTAAGTGTTCATAAGTTTTACTGAATATATTTATAAACTATGATCATGAGGCGCTATTTAGGCTATAATGATCTGCTTAAAGATTTTATACACCCAGTTTTCATTACAGTAGAAAATGTTTTGCGGGTAAACATTACAATGCCACTTAAAATAAAATGAATTTTTACTAATTACCTAAGAGATGTAATCTAATACATGAATTCATGAAAAAGCGAATGAGAATGTGCATTGACATCGTAGGACGTTGTTGTTTATAAAAGTAAAATCAAAGCGATTGGCTGAAATAATATGTTACATTTTAAAAGTAAATATTGCTTATAGAATAACTAACGTAGCGAAATAATCCAGCTAGTTAGTTGGTCAGTACAACCGATGAAAATAGAACTACATTTAAATGGTTTGGTGTTGATGGTGTCTTGACAAATTTTGTCTTATGAAAACGATGTGAGATTATATTATCGACGCGATTCAAAGGAAAACATTGAAGTCTCCAAGATAATATTTGTAGGATAGTTGGTTGATGTGATAACAATCGGTAAAACCTCAATGATAAACGATGTTGTATTTTGCTTAAAGTCTGAACATGTCTTGCAAAGTTATTTTATTTCCGTATTTTAACTTGGAAATAAATTTTCGATACTGGATATCGACCTAAATTTTCTAACTTTTCCTTCGGGTACCATATATTTCGCTTATATAGATCTGGAGATTGACCATATAGTATGTATCGCTACGGAATTCACTAATTTAGACTTAATTAAGACTTTATATTACGGATTTATCTTGAATAATTTGATTTGTTTTTGTGATGCGAGAGGCATAGTGCACAAAGAGTTTGTACCAATTAGTCAAATAGTACAAGGTTTGTACCACACAAGCTAACTGAATTCAATACTGTACAGACTGGATTAAAGACTCATAAAAGGACGAAAACTTCAGGTATGCCATTGTAACTGGTGATGAGGCGCGGTGTTTTTAATATGAGCTAAAGATCAAGCGTCAAAGCAACCAAGCGAAGAAAGACCGAAAAAAGCGGTTTGTAGAAGTCAAAAGTGAAGACAATGTTGATTTGTTTTTATAATTCGAAAGGCATAATGCACAAAGAGTTTATACAAACTAGTCGAATAGTCAATGCTGTACAGTATTTTGGTGCCGTGTGCGCCATCAATTTTGTGGAAATGGTACCTGGAGTTTGTTATATGATAATGCATTCATTTCTCGACTCTTATCACTAATTTTCTAACTACAAATGACATTTTATCCATCAACCACTCACAGTGTTCACCGGATTTGGCGCCCTGTGATTTCTATCTATTCTCCAAACTACATTTGCCGACGAAAAGACAGTGGTATGCCGACGTCGAAGCCATTAAAAAGACATTGATAGCGATCTTGAAGGACATCTCTAAAGATGAACTTAAAAATTTATTCGACGTGTTAACTGAGTGCACAAAACATTGTATTGTAGCCGAAGGGGACTACTTTGAATAAAATAAATGGATTCTACCAAAATAGCAAGCTTTTTATTTTAAAAAAGTTCGGTTTTCTCTGAGACAGACTGTGTATAGTCGTCAAAATAAAGATCCCCAAAGTAACTGTTAAAAGCATATAATTGTATTAAATTTATCAGAAACCAGTATGTAACAAATAAAGTTTCATCCATACAAGATTGCCAAAGTTCAAAAATTAGCAAATTAAGATGAATAAAATTGAATTAAATTTTTGCAATTTAGAAATATTCATCCGCAGTTCCTCTTGTTGTGAGCGGCGACAATCAAAAATCCATGCGACGTAAAACTATAACATTTGTAGCAAATGAGCAAACGGTAGCACTAACGTTAAAAAGATATTGTCAAATGTTTCAAATGTTTTTCTTGCCACTAATCGAAGAAGTGAGTAATAATACTTTTAATTTAAACGAAATTTTACAGAAGGCATTTCCTAACCATAATTTTTGTAAACGATCCCCAGGATCGTCGGATATTGCCGTTTCAATTTCTTTCTTATGAGTTTTTTTAAGAATAAACTTTATATTCCGGTACCAAGAAATCTTGATGAACTGAAAAGAAAAATAAGAAGAGGGCTTACTCAATAAATTAATGCCCAATTTGATAAAGCATTGAAATGAAGTTGTTGAAAACGATGGAGGTCAGAAATTCAGAAATTACTGTTAATAAAAGAGATATTGTGTGAATACGTTTTTTATGAATTAAATATTTACGGATGCAATAATTATACACTAAAAAACATAATGTGAGATTTAAAAAAATAGCTCTTCTTAAAATAAATATTAATAACTTCTCCATACATCATTTTATAACAATTACAATTAGCATTTCCTTTCTAGTATTATTCATTAATTGATTAACTGACGTTGATTAGAAATATTTTAAATAAAATTTTAAAATTTACATCTATTACCTTGTTATTTATTTATAAATTTCTAATAAACCGTTTTTTAATTTTAATTTAACCTCGAAGACTGACGGAGAGCGAACATAAGAGACTTCATAAGATAAGTGTAATTTTAAATAAGAATCCTGTTGATAATGATTAATTTTATATAGCATTACTCATTTGTTATATTTAGCATTACAGTTAGAGAAGCTATTTAAAGTGTAGTAATTGAATGAGTTACGATTATTTTACGGTTTGTTTTGAAACTGAATCAACTTTGAAACGTACGAGTACATTTAGAAAGCAATTGAATTGAAGTGGAACGCAAAGACGTAAAGTTTGAGCGGGTTACGTAAAGGCCTGTAGTTAATTAACGAAATTCGTAAATGTCGGTGCAAATATTCGATGTAGATTGAGTGACTTATAATTGCGAATTTACAAGATGATTGGTGTGTTCAAATGTCTTGGATTCTTTTATATATTACAATATATACGAGGCGTGGCTATAAAAGCCGAATTAATGCTATAAGATTTTTTTATTAGTTTTCTTTCATAATACTAACGTTCAGTATACTCCTCTTCAAGTTTCTTACAGCGGTTCATGCGAAATTTGCATTTGTCAAAGCAGTATCGTAAATAATATTTCGAAAGAATGGTCGAAGGAATGGTCTCTATCGCCTTTTCTTTCGCAGCTTCATTTTCTCAAATCTGGTTCCTTTCAGTGCTGTTTTGACCTTGAGAAATAGAAAAATGTCACATGGGGCGAGATCCGGTGAATAAGGTGGATGTTCTAACATGAGGATCTCATGCTTGGCCGAAAAACTTTTTTCCGGATAGTGCACTACGAACCGGAGCGTTCTGCTGATGAATAAATCATTCCTTGTTTTTCCATAATTCAGGTCGTCGTCGACTCGTTCACGAAAGGTAGTTGGGACCACAATGTAGTAACGTTGGGTCACAGTTTGATGCGTTATTTTACCTGAACACTTAACGTTTCTCTGACGGAGTACATATGCAAGATTCACTTCAAACGAAAGCCATGGCCCAACTGAGAAGCACGCAACCTTGACGATGACAGCAATGGGGAAGAGAGATGCCATGCGAAACGGTTGTGTGCCGTTTGCCTGTGACATGTTTATAGTTGTGATTTTCTTATGGAATTACTCAAAAAGTTAAGGCTCGAACTGTTTAATTTAAGTGCGTTATGTTTCACCACCACCATTTAACTTGAAACTTGTTAAGTGGTCGATTTATAAGGAGATCACCAATGTTACTAAATGTTTTTGGGTATTTTTAGAGAACCATTAGTGCTTAGACAGATTTGTGTAGAGATTTGTGAATTAAATCTCTACACAAATCTCAATTAATCCGGACTAGTTTCTTCATCTTGGCTCCCGAGTACCTAGAACATGGTTTCAATCCCGATGCCAAGGTAAAGAAACTATAGATAACGACCGTGGAAGTCTAGAAGTCAGAGTGAATTCTTTTTGTATCCCTATTTTTAATTTTTAGGAATATGTTCATTAAGTACTTAGTAGGGATATAAATATTGTTACCGTAATAAATGTATTCGTTCGCAATAGTAGAGTTAAACGTAATATAAATTTTGCACATGGTTGTTAACAGAAATTGTGTTTTCTTCACTATGGATTGGTCGGATAAAAATAATTGTATCGATGTTCTAGTGTTTAATAAAGAAGACATTTTCAAAATACTGTGCACTTGTATATTAAATTATTCGAGGCGAGTGGGACCACCGAAGATCGACAATATCCCTATACTGTGCGGACGTCGTAACTGATTAAAGAAATCAATGAGCTTTACTATTAAAAAAAACTAAATATTGCAACACCATATCAGATAGTTGCTGAAGAAAGAGTATGACGCGAACGAAAGGTACAGAAATATCGTGTTTACGATGAAAAAATATGTTCTACATAAAAAATGTAATAAGCAAAATGTCAGAGTTTATGTCTGGTCATCGCCGATTTCCATTACTAAGAAAAAGACGCTAAAACATCGGTTAACTATACAAAGAAACCGTTCTCTAAACCAACTTCTTTCCTAAAACTAACCACAAACTTTCCAACGATGCTTATGCACTGGCTCATAAAGCTGAGGTTTATAGTTAATGAAATTTATTAAGTTTCATTATTATTAAAAATTATCAGTCCGAATTCAACAAAGGTAGTGAAAAATCGTTAAATGATTCTTTGTATCAGGCTAAAGGCCTGAAAAGAATGCAAAAATAATTAGAGAATTAACTCTATTATCCTAACTAGGATATAAAAGAGAATGCCGGAGAAGAAGGCGAAGTAATTAAAGTAAAACGTTTATGCTATAAAAGAATTAAACCTTTCTTATTGCGCTTTCGTATTCAATATTCTAATAGAATTTATGTTAGTACAGAAGTAATACTAAGTATATGTAAGTAATAAATTATTGTTTTATACCACAGAAATTCTTGGCAAGTCTTCTACACAAGCGTTGGAGTTATTTTTAGATTTTTGGTCATATATATTGCAAACTAACCGTAAGCTAAGGTAACTTGACATTTTATCGATACTGGATGTGCTATTTAAAAAATAACAAGAAACCCAAGATTCTTTAAAAGATCCGTATCTACCCACATGATATTAAAAATAGAATTGAACAAACCCAGTGACAAAGAGAAGATGCCAAATAAATCATTAGTTTATGTATTTAAAAGGGGTTATTTTAATATATTAACGACAAGCAAAAGCACGATAACGCAGTAAATAAGAACAATACGTTATTATCGTACAACATTTTATCAGTTTGATTTAACTTTCGGTTTAAATCTTACATGAAAGCACATTGTCTTCGTATCATGTAATTTGTAGTGTATTATTTATCAGATCCATAAATTATTGCGTCCAATTTTGGTTTGCAGAGTGTGCTAAACGAAACTTTGGTTTGGTCACACTATTAGTGTGAGGTGGCAGGTAATTAATTTTATAGGAAAAATTGATAATGGGAGGTTGCCTTTACGTCAAGAAGTCGATGAGATGTGTGTTTTAGACAATATTTATGCGAACGAGCAAGTGGTCAGAATATATTTGTCGGACCACCATGCTGAGAGGTTCGATGCAATTTTCCCATCTTATATTTAAATACATTCAATCGATCCTTTCCTGTTTTGTTACAAGTTCAAGGTAATTCACCGATGGAAAATTGTTGTTACTAAGAGTGAGTCATTTGAGTCGTTGAACTGAGGTATCGTCTAAAATGCTGGAAATGGACATTATAGTTGAAATAGTTAATAGTGAAATTGTAGTATCACTAAATACACTAATTATATTAATGCACGTGGTGTCACTTTAGTGTTGAACTTAATACAATAAAAGACCTTATTTTATTTTGAAATTACTATTAAGTTTTCCAAATACATTTTTTCATTGGAAAAAACTTTTACATACATAAAAACTAATTTTCAGAACATTTTTCCATGTTAATGGAAGCTTATACGTTTTTGTTTCTGTCCAAATTTATTTAAAGAGTGTTTCAAATTGGGCGGTTTTTTTTAAGAATAAATAAACTATTGATGGCGCACTGAATTTGTCTGAGTATGTGAGCATTTAAAAAGTGTGATGTATGACATTTATAAAAATGGCTTCGTACATGGTACAACAACGCGTTCAAATTGTTGACTTATTTTATGAAAATCAGCGTTCTGTGAAAAAAGTTTTTAGAAAATTATGTGAATTTTATGATATACATAATTGTCCATCTGAAAGCACTATTGGTCGAACTATTAAAAAATTTCAAGAGACCAGTTCCGTGAAAGATCAAAGAAGTGAAAAATACAGTCGTAGTGGTCGTTCACAAGAAAATATTGGTTCGGTTCGTGAAAGTGTTGCTGAAGATACTGAAATGTCCATTAGACGAAGTTCAAAACAACTTGGACTTACTGGACCTTACTTCTTTCAAAATGCTGCTGGTGAAGCCGTAATTGTCAATAGTGATCGATATCGTCGAATGATAACCGAATTTTTGTGGCCTAAATTAATGAATATTGATCTAGAGGATATGCGGTTTCAACAAGATGGCTCTACACCTCACTCTGCACACGAATCAATTGATTTGTTGAGAGAAAAATTTCCCGGGCGTGTAATCTCAAGAAACGGTGATGTTAATTGGGCACCAAGATCATATACACTATTATCTTTGGGGTTATATGAAAAGTTAAGTTTATAAAAACAATCCACAATCAATTCCTGCTTTGAAAGATGAAATTATTCGTGGACGTCTGTGGAGCTGCAAGAGCAGGCCATTTGATATTATTTTTCGCATACAACCGTCATAACTGATACTTCAATTACCAGTAAAAAGTTTTTGAAAGTGAATACAAATTATGTGTTTTATTTATTCTTTAAAAAAAACCGCACAATTTGAAACAGCCTTTACATTCCACTAAATATTGTTATTTTACCCCCCTCAAGTAGAATTAAAGTTACAAAAGTCACTTAATTTCAATGTATTCGTAGAAAACTTCTCTCTCTTTATAAGTGTAACGAGTTTTGAGTTAAGAAAATTATATCTTTTTTATTATGATCAATTGCAGGCTTGACTTTTAATTTAAACATAAAACTAAATAATAAATAAAACTATGGAGTGAATAAAACACTTTGTCTAAATTTCACACTATATGTAGGTTGCTTTAACAGTTTTGTGATTCAGCTACCTCTATTCGGAAATATTTTTGTCGTTTGTGAGATTTTTAGTCCAAATAGCATTTACAGATTGCCAGCATATGCTGTTATCTCCTTTTAGTAATTTTTTAAATAAAGTCAGTTTTGTGAAAAATGGAATTAACCCGCGAAAATTTTCGAGCCATGATTTTCTGTGATTTTAAAGACGGTCTCACTCGACAAGTGTTCGCAAAAAATCAAGCGATTGTTTGGCAATGAAGCACCATCCTTGGCGCCTATTGACCGGTGGTATGAGTTTCAGCGTGCACGTGTTTCGCCAAAAAGAGGAGCATCGTGAGAGACGACTTTCCACTCCAGTCACTCCAGAAAACATCGAAGCCGTGCACAACATGATAAAGACAGACAACCACTGGACATGCAGAGATGTGCAGCTCATACGTAGGTATGACCCAAGTCAGAATTATCCTGCATGATCATTTTGCTGTTAAAACGCTTTGCACTCCATGGATATCACACAATTTACCTGAAGCCCAAAGAAAAGCGCGTATGGATTGCTGTAAGAAATGCTTAAAAAAATTCATCCGGGGCCAAACAAAATCAGTGTACATCGTTACAGGTGGCGAAAGTTAGATTTATTGTTACGAACTGAAAAGCAAGTGACAATAGGCTGAATGGATCTACAAAGACGTGGAGAAACCTAGGAAAGTGAGACGTGAACGAAGCTCTGTCAAGTAAATTGCGGTTTCTCTTTTCGTACGCAACGGTCATCTTACTCATATTCCGCTAGGAAATCGTCGCACAGTCAATGTCACTTTGTTTGCCAACTGTGTTCCAAAAAATGCGTAAGAAACGACTAAGAGGATGAATCATTCTGCATCAAGATAATGCACCATCGCACAACGCATCTCAAACATCAGAGTTTTTAGCCGCTTCGCGAACGGAATTGATGATTCCTCCGCTTTAGAGTCCCGACCTGACACCTTATGACCCTAAGGCTTTTAAGTAATAATTATTATGTTCATTCTTTTTACATGAAAAGACAGTGTAATAATAATAATTGTCCGAATTAATTATAAAAAAGCATTCGATGTTTCTTTCCATGAATTAATCATAATATAATTGAAACAGATGACGATTTACGAAAATATTATTAACAACATCAAAGAACTACTCAGAAAGTTTAAGAATGAAGAAGAATCAATTTTAGCCTATTAAATATGGCCATTATATCTTTTAGGGTGATTTATTAATTTTCATTCTACAATTTATTTCTAAAATATAAAATCACATACCCACTGTACATAGATGGATTTTGCGCGTATATTCCAGAAACATAGGTATGCAGGTGAGTATTGGTCAATTCTTGGTAGAGCTAAAGTAGATAGCGTGTTAACGAAAGATTCAGATTTTATTAGATTAAAAGAAATTTTGGTGATAATGACTCTACGGATTCGTTAAGAATTAACAAATAATATTTTAATTATGCAAGTATTTCATTATCAGATGTCGAATGGTCGTTTTCTGCAAAGAGGAACATTTATTTCTCACGGCAAAAACATATCTGATCAAATATTTAACCAATTCTATGAAGTTTTCATAAAATCACCTACAATACAAGGCTAGCCGTTTATTTTTCGGGAATAGCAAACAAAAAAAAAATTTATTATTGAAAATAGTTTTATTGCTTTCCAAAATATTCTCCTTGAAAATCAATGTACTTTTGCATTCGTTTAAACCAATCCGAAAAACATTACTACTGTGAAGGCGGTATCTCCAAAATATGAGTGTCGAATGCCTCAACTGCCTCTTCCGCCGTAGAAAACCGTTGACTACGAAGTTTTTTCTTCACGTGTGGGAACAAAAAGAAATCACACGGTGCTAGATCAGGGCTGTACGGCGGATGACTCACCAATTCAATGTTTTGCTCCGTCAAATATTCAATTGTTTGAACCGACCTGAGAGAGTTCGCATTGTCATGGTGGAGAATGATCTGTCGTTTTCGGTTTGTTTTCCTTATTTCTTCAAAAACTTTTGACAAACAAATAGTTGTGTACCATTCGGAATAGACCGTTCTACAACTCAGTAAAGACAAAACGTGACCGGCTTTTCCGAAAAAACAGTCAACCATTTGTTTTGACGGGCTTCGAGCGCGAACAAATTTTGTTGGTTTTGGCTCACCTTGGAATACCCACACAGTCGACTACTGTTTACTATCGGGCTTATACGTATAGATCCAAGATTTATCATCTGTGACAACTTTCTAAAAGTTCTTTGAATCATCGCCATTGTATTTTTTGTGCATTAATTGGCACCAATTGATGCGAGTCCTTTGTTGAGCGGTTGTCAAATTATGTGGTACCCAACGTGAACATAGCTTCTCAACGGCTAAATATTCATGCAAGATCTTATGCACGCTAGAGATCCTCGATCTCACAGTACTTCACACGACGGCCTTGCATTATAAATTTAGACACTGCATTAATGTTTTCCGACACAACGACATTTGTGGGACGACCTTCACGAAATTCATCGTTCAAAGAACGTCTTTTGAATTCACTATACCAACGATATACTGCAGTTTTCGATGGTGCTTCATCACCACATAAAGAATTCAGCTCGTCGATGCATTCTTGTTGAGATAATCCACGCCGAAAGTAATGAAAAATAATTGAATGAAAATGTTCGCGAGTTAATTCCATTTCTTCGCTGACATAAAATTTTCAAGTTACTGTCAACAGTAGAAATAGCGACCGGATAATAAAATTGTAAAGGTAAATATATTGTCAAAAATGACAAACTTCACAATGCAATCATCAGATCGGAGGCAACACTAACAGTGTTGCTAGTTCCCGAAATATAATATAAACGGCTACCCTCGCATTAGTATAATATAAATATATGTTTATGAATTTTAATACTAATTTTAATACTCTCAAGTATTAAATAATATAATATTATCAAGTTACTTAAAAATTTTCTTTTATTACTTTTTACTCTCTGTAAAATGGTGATAACTTATAATTTTTTCTTCTAAAGATTTCTAAAATTGAGTAAACCCAGAAAGATAAATATCGTATATTTAGCCAGTTCGTGCAATATAATGTTATTTAATTCTTAAATTTAGAAACTATTAGACATACAATTCATATATCATTCTACGTAGCTCGTACACTGAAAACATATAAATTGTCATGATTCTACGTTTGCTATGTAGACGTAACGAATTCTTTTATTAATCACGGTGTTTTGTGCAAAGGTTAAAACTACTTTCACTATTTCTTTCGTTAGATCATTAACTATTCAAAACTCATTACGCGATGAAATAGAAGTACGCATACAAGTTATGCAATCGTTTTTTGAATACATGAAGATATTCAGTTGTTGGTCATCGATAAAAATCGTTTTTGATTTAGTTTTAAGTATTTTTTAATGGCGTTTAAAAAAACCATTCAATTATGGATTTGTCATTTTAGCTATTAGATTTAGATAGGTAATTATATCTCAACTTGAAAGGTAAGTGAAAATAATTATATATGTAGACATGAGCACAATTCTTTGAATATTTTTGGAAAAGTTTGTGTTTAATTTAATATCGAGCATGTACCAAGGGCAGATCAGTAATTAGTGAGTCTGACGAAAGAGAACAGCATTAATACATTATTCTATTTGTTTTTAATCTTGATAATTTTTTCAAAATTTTAGTTCATACTGATTGTATAAACTCTTGTTATTTTAATAGAAATTGTTTTTTGCTCGTTCTGAAACATGGAAAAATGAGGTACCGTTCAATAATTAAGTTCTTTTTTGAAAAAAACGAAACAAGCGATTAAACTAAGGCTGAGCTGGAATCAAGTTACAAGGACCAATCTCCGTCTTTTGCAATTATAAAACGATGGATATCTGAGTTCGAACAAGGTCGACGAATGTATTCGGAAATGATTAACAAAGTTCTTGATATGGTGCTAGATGACCGTGGAATAAATTGCGCGAAATCGCAGTGGCTCTACACATTTCATTTGCATCAATGGTTTAGCTTTAATCAATAGTGTGAATGGTGGGTGCCGCGTATGTTGATTGTGGACCACAAAGGTGAACAGGAATGCATTTTAGTTCTCAATTTAGTGAATTCATGGCGTGATCTAAAAGACTTTGGCATCGAATAATTGATGAAACCTGAATACATTATTATACACCTGAAATGAAATAAAAATAATAACAATGAACCGAGGCTGGTACTAGTGCATTGAAGAAGATAAAGGCCTTGGACTGGGCCGGAAAATTAGGACTGATTTTTTTGTGACTACAGTTATTTTCAGAATGGTGAAATACTAACGAATGAATTCTATACAACTTTTTCAGATCAACTGCACGATGCAATACATTACAAAAGGCCTCACTTAAAATGAGTGTTTCTTCTTCAGGATAATGCACGCGTTCAAACTGTTTAATGAAAAAAATTCATAAACTACATTTCGAACTGCTGCCACATCTAGTTTATTCATCGGAATCGGTTCCCTCAAACTTGTTCCCTTATCCTAAGTTAAAAACTTGACTCGGTGGCAAGACATTTGTGTCAAATGACGAGGTAATCTACTAACGCACACTTTTGAACATTTCGATAATGTGTACTTTTCTGAAGGAATGAAAACACTTGAACATCGGTGAACTAAATATGAGGGAGTTACAAGAAAATTATGTTGAAAAATGAAGTAATTTTGTAGATTATGTGTTCTTGTCTAGACTCACTAGTTACTGATTACTGATAACTCGCATAGCATACGTAGCCAAAATTCAAATACAATGTTTGGCAAAATGAAAATCTAAAACAGGTATTTTATTTATTACAAATATTCTCCTTCAGTAGAAACACAACGATTTAGTTGCTTGGGAAGTACATTTTAACAACGCTGACTTCAATGATATTTATTGCTCACCGTTGATGACGCAATTCGGTTTCGTTTCGTCTTCAAATTTACCTTAAGTACATGTGAGTCAGACGGATGCAAACAATTTCTTCGTTTGCCCTTTGATAGTAGTCTTCCAGTGGCAACGGCAAACTAATTTTGAATCTAGGTACATAAAAAACGTACGATTTCTACGTGTCAGTTGCAACAGGTGACGATCATCCCTTAGTGTCGTTGATATTGGTAGCTCTTACTTTGCCTTCATCGAATAGTTTCAGTTTCCCAAGAGCGATGCCAAAGCTTAGAGGTTTTGGTTTATTCCAAACACTTCAGCAACTCTTCTGCTCTTCCACTTTTTAATTGATCTATGATCCTCCAAGTCTTTATCTTTAACAAATCGTGATGTTTTTCCACTTCGTACAATACTCAAAATTGCAAATCTTCATTACCTATTGTAGAGGTGAACTTTTGGATATTGACCAAGGAGCGTGTTAAAGCGCGCTTTTATGCGGGGATGGTAGGTTTCATGTTAACTGGCACTATTTTTTATAAACTGTGTTAAGTCACTAAATTTGGAATGTCGGTATTCGTTTTTGAATAAAACATATTACAACAGTTTACGCATTTGAGGTGCTGATATAGAATATCTGTTAATTATTTTGGGCAGTGTATACCAAGTAAGCTTAAATTTAAAAGTGTGTGTTTCAAAAAATGTAACAATTGTTTTAAACGTTGTTGGGCATTTTGTTACATTAATTATGGTAGATTATAATCAATTATAATAAGATTATATCAACACCAAATATTGTTTTTTATCTCTAAGGTAAGTGGTGTAGAAAAAACAAGTACATACATATTGTCGTGAATTTTCAATTCGATGTTATGTAATAATTGCGATTATGCGACGATATTCAGTGTATATAAAATGTGGTGTGAGATCTAAATGACTGTATATGCACTTATGTACGTACATTCTTATACAGTGTAGCGTTAAAATTTTCATTAAGGGACTTATATTTACGAGGGAATAACTAAAAGTAACCGGAATGGCAGCGCTGTGGGGGCTTGTCTAGCACGCATTCCTGCCGCTAGGTGTGCGCGACGCAAATTGTTCTGCGTTCGGTGCAGTCGGTTCTTTCGCCGACTAAAGTTGCGTCTTGTTACAGTGCATTTTTTTGTAAAACCATTTTCGTTTGCTCGACATTTTTTGTAATATTGGACTTAAATGAACAGCGTACGGCTGTGAAATTTTACTTCCTGCTCGGAAAAAATGCTGCAGAAACAGTTTCGATGTTGCAAGCAGCTTATTAGGATGACGCTATAGGAAAAACTCAAGTATACGAATGATTTCTCGTTTCGAAAAAGGTGAAATGTCAATTGATAACAAACCATCCGGTTAGACAGTTAATCAGGCATTCTATTTGGAAGTTCTGCAAAGAATGCGTAATAGTGTTTGATGAAAGAGGCCCGATTTGTGTGTTAATTATTTTAAGCAGTGTAGCAACGGGGGAATGATTTTTCCATCATGACAATGCACCTTCTCACACAGCCTTATCAGTCCTTTGCCCCACACCCCTTACTCACCTGGTCTTGCTCCGTGCCACTTCCTTTTGCCTCCACGAATGAAGAGGAACACGAACGTTTTATCGACGTGGAAGATGTAAAAACAACGACACAGCAGTACGTAGCCATACAGAACAATGAGTTCGAACAATGTTTTCCACAATGGAATTATCGATTTTACAAATGTATAAAGTTAAATGGAGAATATATTGAAGGTGTTAAAGTTATTTTGTAAAAAAAGATAAAATTCCGGTTTTTATAGAGAAATTCCGGTTATTTTCGGGTACCCGCTCATATGTACGTCAATATAAATTAAATTTTCTTAAATAAACTACCTACATACAAGGAGGTATGTATTTAAAGACAGGTAGTTTATTTAAGAAAACTTAATTTATATTTCAAAGGACATATAATTAAAAAACAGAAATCGATCTCTCATCTAAAAGTGGTATATTTGAACTATCCGTTAGATAGTAGCAGGGAATCAAAAAAAAAGGAATTAAAAATATCAAAAAAAGGCCTAATATAAGATTTCAATATAAATGAATTTACATTGAAAATAATTATAGATATAGAAGGAATAAGTGTGATGACGTCAGGACAAAGAGATTTTGTGTGTATTAAGCAGAGATTCGTCCAGCGATGAAGCGGCTACGTATAAAAGAGAAGACATGGATTATTCAAAAGAGGATACATCGTTATTTTGGGCTAGCAACATTTCGTAAACAATTCGACGTTTTGTTGCGTTAAAAATTCAATTGTCTTACGTGCTGTCTGCGAACTTGCATTGTCTTGGTGGAGGATAATTCCTTGTTCAGTGTTGGTTTTTCGAAGCTTAGCGGTGACTTGCGGCTAAGAAATGGCTATATACCAATCAGCAGTAACAATTCTTTGATCTTATAGAGGAATCGATGCTACATGATCTGCTTTCGAGACAAATGTCGTGACCATCTTTTTGGAGACATTTCGAGAACGGATAACTTTTGTCAACTTTTCTTTATCTTGAAACATCCAAACAGACGACTGGCGTTTATTTTCAGGCTCGTATGAATAAATACAAGATTCATCATCTCTTACAATGTTGTGCACGTTTTTAGTTTCCGATATTGCAGCGATCTAGAGCTTTTTGACACTAATTCACCCTAGCTGCTTTCAGTTATTCGGTTAACAGGTATCCAACGGGAAACTAATTTTCTTATACACAATTCCTTATGCAGAACTTTCTGAATTGAGGCCCCAGAGATCCCTAATAATGCTTTAGTCTGGTGATGTCACATGTCGATCTTCGTTAATCTTGCTCACAGCATCGACGTTTTACTGAGCGACTGACATTTTTGGTGAACCTGTTCTTGGACCGTCGCTAAAACTAATCCGTCGACGTTTGACTTCTCCATACCAACTAGAAATTGTTGACTGACGTGGTGATTCATTGACGAAAACAGAAACTAACTCGGTGAAGCATCTTGTTGAGATAATTGTCTTCTAAGATTATAAAAAATTATTCCGTGAAAAAGTTTTCCGTTTAATTCCATTTTTCAACCAACTTGTCAACTTTGACAGTTCCCGTATCGCACTGAAACTTTGGATTTAGGTTAAGTAAAGATGGGGGATAACTTTCAGTACTGACATTTGATTAATGACGCCCTGTCTATCCCTCTCTGCAAAACTTAAAACAGATTCCACGCATATTTAATATACGAGGGAGCGTTTTTATATTCGCGGAATGAACGGGTTCTAGAGGGGTGAGGGGCGTGGCCTGTGCAGCGACTCATGATTAGTATAAATACGAAGTTTCATTGTTATTAGACAGTTAGTCTTTGAGCTATCGTCAACCAAGTAACATAATCAGGAGTGAAAAGTGAAATATGGAAAAAATCGAATATCGTGCCGTTATAAAGTTCCTTACCAGGCAAGGAAAATCAGTCGCGATCATAATGAATGAGATGTCATTGGTTTACGGCGACTCTCGTCCAGGAAAAACCATGGTGTACAAGTGGCATAGTTTATTTAAACAAGGAAGGAAATCCCTTGAAGACGACCCGAGGCCGGGCAGGAGCATTGAGGTGACCACGCCAGCACTTATCCAAAAAGGTGAACAAATTGTACTCGAAGATGCTCGACTAAAGAAGAAACAACTCGCAGAAATGGTTGGAGTATCCGATACAACGATTTTTAAAATCCTACACGATCATCTCGGCATGTCTAAGGTCAGCGCAAGATGCGTGCCGAGAATGCTCACGTCGCCGCAAAAACAACAGCGTAGAGTGTTCGCGTGCATTTTTGGACCTCTGTAATGAAGACGAGGATGGTGTATTGAGTGGAATTGTTACTGGAGACGAAACTTGGGTTCATCATTATGAACCTGAGTCCCAACAAGACTCCATGCAGTGGCATAAAAAGGGCACAGCACCTCCCAAGAAATTTAAAGTGTCACAATCAGCTGGGAAACTCATGGCAACGGTATTTTGGGACTCGGAAGGAATATTGTCGATTGATTATAAAGATAAAGTTGTTTCTATAACCGGAGAATATTACGCTTCAATATTAGAGCGACTAAAAGAAGCCATTAAAGAGAAAAGACGGGGAAAATTGACAAAAGGTGTTCTGGTTTTGCACGACAACGCGCCCGTCCACAAGAGCCGCGTTGCGTTAGCTGCCCTGCATAAGGTGGGCTTCGAAATTGTGAATCACCCACCCTACAGCCCAGATCTGGCCCCGAGTGATTATTACCTGTTTCCGAAAATGAAAAAAGAGCTGCGGGGTAAAAAATTTACTGCCGATGATGAAGTCAAGGAGGCAGTTTCGGCGTATTTTGCAGATAAAGAGAAATCATTTTTTTATGAGGGTATAAATAAATTAATTGAAAGATGTGAAAAATGTATCCGTCTTGCAGGTGAATATATTGAAAAAGAAAAATAATTTGGTTTTTTTATTTCCACCCCTTGTCCCCCATTCCGCGAATATAAAAACGCTCCCTCGTATATTTATGCTTCCTTTATGAGCAATTTGTATTTTTCTTTGTAGCAAATCATTAAAATTGTTAACTTATTGTAAATTCGTTTATATGAACGTCATGAGAAGTCTCAAAATAAAAATGTGCTGCGAAAAATATATAACATATACAAGGCTCACAGTAATATGTAGTTTATTTAATTTATTTAGTTATAGGCGCAAGATTTAATTTTACGTATTAAATAATTTCAAACTTTAATTACGATTCCTCTAAATTATTCCACAGTTGGAATATACATATAACTTTTTAATAACTTATTATATTATATCTTTAAAAGAACTTGACGGATCTTATGTAGGTACATATATAATTTGTAGCATTATATTGCTATTAGTTATTAGTGTTCATCCAAATTTTACTTGTAATGAATATAAATCTTGGAGAGATATGAAGGACAGAGTAAAATATCATATTTCAGAAGAGAAACTTCAGACGATACAAAAGTTCATATCGTTAATTCAACGCTAGAGTCTTTCTCTCTGTCTGTCTTTCTCATATACGAATATTCACGTACTACCAACACAGTTTTATGGATAAATACTGTTTCGTAAAAATCTGAATTATAATTTTTAATTGATAGTTTGGGTTGAAGTTACATGTGCGAAAAAGGCAAAATACTTGAACGCGTAGGCTTGCCGACGACAGTAAAACCATGTGTCTGGCTAATATAAATCACGCACAATGTTGTGAATACTGACCGTGTAAAAATAATTGTCGGGTTCCAGATATACGCTCCGGTCATAATTAGTCGTAAAATGCTAATTTGTAGCTATCTGGCGAAAAGGTTTTATGCATTGTTTATGAGTGAGTGAATACAATTTAGCGGAGAAAAACGTTAGTTGGATGAGAAAGAAAAAGCTATGTTTGTTTATATATTAACAATTTATTTACATGCTGAACACATGGTTTTATTATATTAAATTATGACTCATTCCATACACGACTTTACCAAATTTTGGTGCGTTTACAATGTTTCTAAAATTTTCTAACAAACAAATAGGTAAATCATGTCTAGTAACAATTAGTCCGTTTTTGTAACATGTGCTGGCAAAAGTGTTTGGTCATAATTAGGGTTGGCATTGGAAGAGTTCAGTCATACTTTGAAAAAGTGCAAAGGATTTTCCAGGTAATAAATGGAAATAAATATACCTTTCATGTGGATAAGACCGATGGATATTTGTAGCGATAGATATGTTTCAACAGTTTCTTCATGTAACCGTGTTTGTCGTGAGGAATAAATGTTCGACATCTAATGAAATGCTTGCATAATTATAATAATCTGGTTAAAATCTGAATCTTTTATTTACTTTAGTAACAACACTAATATTAGTGTTATCGATAAAGTAGATAATGTTAACGGAATATTCAGATTTTACCAGATTAAAACAAATTTTCAATAGTAGTGGGTCTCCAGATATATTAACAATGAATAAAAATTGCTTTAATTATGCATGCATTTCTTTATCAGATGTCATACGTTTGTTCTTGCATATAAGAACATTTATTCCTCAAGACGAACAGGGTTACATGAAGAAACTGTTGAAACGTACTCTACTTTGCAAATATTTAATCGATATCATCCATTTTGTGTATCTATCCATTGAAAGCGTTGCTTAGAATGGTGTTTATTTACATTTATTACTTGCTAAACACTTTGCAGCTCACAGCACTCGCAGTCCCAATTTTAATCATAATCTAAACAGCATGAAGTATTAAGTTCAATATATAGGTTTTGAGAGTAAAAATTATAGTTTTTCACCAAAAAAATGGTGGATAAAAACATATTAGGCACTGCGCGCTTTATAAACTCCAGCTAATAAGACAAGCAACAGATGCTCTAAAAAACATTAGCAGTGCGCTTAGAAGAAGTTGTTTACAATCGAAAGTGTCACTGTTGGCTTACAAAATTTTGTGAAAGAAGCTTTTCATGAGATGATGAAGCCGGTCACGACCATATATCCAATTTTAATGAAAAAGCTTTGAATTTTTTTGGTTCAAAAATTTTAGCAAGAGATTGACACTAAATTACAAAAAAACATTTGCAGTTAATTCCAAGTGCTTGATAGGTTTCGAAAACTTAGAAGCTAAATACTATATGAATTAAATCGTTGTTATTTACATTCTGTTTCGTCACGTTAAAAACATTTGCTATTGTTCCAATAAGCGATCACTTAAATTTGTAAATTTGAAGATGTGACAGTAATGATTGGATAAATATTTATTGAATATTAAAGTTGCCACTGCGAGCGCTTGGTAAGCGGCGCGTGCTTCGAAGAACTGCAAAGCAGGTAATAAATAAAAATAAACACTTACCTTTCAAGCAGCATTTTCAATATGTAGATGCACAAAGTGGATAAGAACGGTCAAATATTTGCAACATCAGATATGTTTCTCCATGCAACCGTATTCGCTGCGAGGAATAAATGTTCTTATATGTAAAAAACGTCCGCCCGACACCTAATGATGAACTACTTACATAATGTATTTATAATTAAAATAACCGTTGCTTACATTTAACGGATCTGTAGACCCGTTATTACCAAAAATTGTTTTAATTTGGTAAAATCTAAATCTTTTGTTAACTGAATCTTTTGTCGACAGTGTTAAAGAAAGATTCAGCTTTTACCAGATAACAAATTTTTAGTGATAATTTATAAATCCGATAAGTATTAATTAAGATTTTTTTAATTACGCAAGTATTTCCTCACTAACATAATAATAATAATTATAATAATATAATAATCGTTCTCTGCAAATAAAAATATATCTTCCTTGCAGCGAACACGCTTACACGGAAAAACTCTGGAAACCATAACTGATGCCGCAAATATTTAGCCGATCCTATCCACTTTATGGATCTACATAATGAAAACGTTACTTAAAAGGGTAACTACATTTATTAGCTACTAAACTACTTGCACTTGAAGCACATTCCGCTGACTACTAAATATTATAGGAATAATTTTCAAAAATAATTACTATTATTTGTTCCTTAATTAATAATAATTCCGCTGTTACCTAATGTTAAAATGAGGGTTTGTGTATTTGTTGACGACATAGTACTAGTCACAGAAGATGTTCAAGCTTTGGAGAAAAATATATTTACGGGCAATAATGTATATAATTTACTAATAATTATTTTAAGTTAGAAAGAAACAAGAGCCGCCTTATTTTTTATTAGGACAAATCTGCAAGCATTGTCTTAAATATCAAGTTCCTACTAGAAATATTAGTGTTACTTTGCACATGCTTTGCAACAATACTACTTCTTTAATTTTTGCATATTAATATCATAATAATGTGGTTAAATATATCGCTTATTAAGATATGATGATTTTTTTTCGTTTACACTTAATAAGGTTTTTTTTTATTTTGCTTATTGAGTGGTTTAGATAGGATTCTCAGTTAATGTTTAGATTTATTTCTTGTACAATCATTTTATAAAAATACGTGGTTATGTTAATGAATGTTTTAGTTATTATAAATATTAAACATAACACAATTAATAAATAAATTTATAAATTATAAAACAAGTCCAATGCAGTGTTCCAAAATAACCTTAGAGGTTATTGAAAAATGAATAAAAAGATAATTAAAAATTGCAAAAATAACACTAACATGTAATGCTTTGTATATACTAATATTATTAGATGTTTTGTAATGACGTACAAGGTTATTTCCAAAATAGACAAATATGAAACGACTTGCTTTACGCAATAAAATATTGAGATATGTAAATTAAATATTGATAAAATCCGGCATGAACAATAATATAAATAAACTATGTAGAATAATATTAAATTTCTGATTTGTTTTTCATAAAAGAAAAATACGAAAATATTTTGATAATAGAAATTCGATATCTAGCGTGAAAATAAAGTGATAAATTTTGACTAACGAAAGTATTTATATAGTTTTTATTAAAAATTTGTGCCTCTTGTATGTATTAATGCTTTACTGGGTTGCAAAAGTAATTTGTTTCATAAAACACTATTTAGTTTATTTCATTTCAGGCTTTTTTCAGGAGTTTCTATGAGGTGTAGTATATTTAATGTAAACCATTTCTGAAATAATTCCATTGAAAAAATAACAAAATAAAAGAGAGAAATTAAAATATTCAAAATTAACATAAATGTATTTTGTGATAATGGTTTTGTTTTTGCTACGTTAGTGGGCGACTTGATCACTGAAGGTTGATATATAACCCCTTGCCACATTAATTTTCGTATTCAAAATATAGGTTAGTTTCAAATTACCTCCTCATTCAAGTCACATCTTGTGCCACCGAGTCAAGTTTTCGGGTTGGAAAAAAGAAAACATTTGATGGAGGGAATTAAGCTAGATGTGGAAGCATTTAGAAATGCATTTCTGTCTTACGAAGTGTGAACACGTACATTATCTGGAACGAAAAGCACGTATTTCTTCTTTAAGTGGAAATTTTTGTGTTGTATTGTATCCTGCAGTGAAAGGAATGCATAGTATTCACCTGTTATGGTTTTACTTTTTTCAAAAAATCCATAAGAAGAATCCCTCTGCAATCTCATAAAACAATAGCAATGACCTTTTCTTTAATGCCAATATGTCAGCTCCAGCATTGTTTTGACTTTTGCTCCGTGTCAGGTCTATAATGATATATCAAGATTTCATCAACCGCAATTATTTGGCGCCAAAGTCTTTCGAGACATGTCTTAATTTTACTAAATAGAGGACTGTATGTTTTTGTTCTTGTTTGTGGCCCACAGGTAACAAATGAGGCACCCATCTTGCACATAATTTTTCATACTCAATTCATTATGCAAAATCTATATTTTATTTTACCCATATGAAATGTCCTTCACATAATATCTATTGCTTGGTGTATTCTATTCGATGGTCTTCTAGCACCATATCTGTATTTTTGTTAATCATTTCTGAAATACACATATCTCTTAGGCATTCAGTCAATTTTTTATCAAATATACTGTTCCGACCACGTTTAGACTCAGATGGAGATTGGTCTCTGCAAATAGATTACAGCTCAGTTTTAATTTCATCTTTTGTTTTATTCTCTGATCAGTACTCCACTTTTCCAATGCTTCAAAATAAACTTAAAACACTATTGGAATGAATACTAATATTGAAGGTCGCTTTTTGAAGGATTGATAAGTTGTTATTTATGACGCTGTCTTTCGTCAGGCCCACTGATCCACCCTTATACTTGATTAAAAGATAATTTATTTTATATTGTATATAATTGTACAATTACACGAAATTCTTTAGGATATTAGGAACAAAAATCGAAAATTATATAATTATTTTTAAATATCAAATTGACACCATCTGGTACCATACATAATAAATTTAAATTAACTAAATATTGGGTTGGCAACTAAGCTTTCGGTTTTTACTGATAGAGAGCGTTGCTTTATTTTTTGTATAACGTATGTTAGTGCTGTACTTTACCGTTTGTCGCGTGATACTAGTCACACTGACGTAACTTCAGAAGCAAGTAGTGCGTGATTTTTATTAAAGCTATTAGTTGTTAATTTTAAATGGAGTGCAGAAATGAACATTTTCGACATATTTTACTATTTTATTTCCGTAAAGGAAAGAAAGCTGCTGCGGCTCACAAAAAGATATGTGAAGTTTATGGTGCTAATTGCTTAACAGAGCGCACGTGTCAGAATTGGTATAAAAAATTCCGTTCTGGAGATTTTTCCCTCAAAGGTGAGCAACGTTCTGGTCGGCCTACTGAAGTTGATGATGACCAAATCAAAGACATAATTGAAGAGGATCGTCATATAACTGTTCGAGAGGTTGTGGAGAGGCTACATGTATCGCACACAACAATTGAAAAACATTTAAAATGTCTTGGGCTAGTTAAGAAGCTTGATATTTGGGTACCTCACGAATTGAAAGAAATTCATTTAACACAAAGAATCAACTTTTGCGATATACATCTTAGACGAAATGAAACCGACCCTTTTTTAAAAAGAATCATCACTGGTGATGAAAAATGAGTCCTGTAGAGTAACATAGTTCGAAAACGATCATGGAGCAAACATGATAAATCAGCTCAAACCACATCGAAAGCTGAATTGCATCCAAAAAAAGATTATGCTGTCAGTTTGGTGGGATTACAAAGGTGTTGTGTTTTTTAAGCTGCTTCCAAGGAACTAAACGATCACTTCTGATATTTACTGTCAACAATTAATAAAACTGGATGAAGCAATCAAAGAAAAACGGCCAGAATTGTCAAATCGGAAAGGTGTAGTTTTCCACCAAGATAATGCAAGGCCTCATACAACTTTGGCAACTCGTGGGAAACTATTGGAGCTGATGCCCTATCCCCCATACAGCCCTGATCTAGCACCATCTGAGTACCATTTATTTCGAAGTTTGCAGAATTCTTTGAATGGTAAAACTTTCACAAATGACGATGACCTTCACTCGCACCTGGTTCAGTTTTTTTGCTGATAAGGACCAGAAATTTTATGAGCGCGGAATCATGCAGCTGAAAGAAAGATGGCAAAAGGTCATTGAGCAAAATGGAAAATATATAATTGATTAAAAACTATTCTTTGTTTAAAAAAAAGTGTTTTATTTTATACTACAAAACCGAAAGTACTTAGTTGCCAAACCAATACTTTATGGTATAAAGTCGATTAGAATAACTTTTTTCTAAAAAGCTAATTATAGAACTACGTAAATATTTTCATTAAAATAGAATAGGCAGATTAAAAGGATTGTTAGATAAACTGTTGTTAAAGTTAAGATATGTTGAAAAAAGGGACGGCGAAGCAGAATATTTTCTATTTACAATTAATTCTTTTTCTGTTGATTGTAAACTGACACCCCGTTCTTAACTAATTTTGGCACGGTAATTACAAATATCAAATCCACTTTTCCCTACCACGTCAGGTTTTTCCTCTATGGCATTTTTCTGTTATGCTCGTTTGAGTATCCTTAATAAATGTAAATACTTAATTTGTTCAAATTGAAAAATATTCCAAATACATTCAAGTCGTTAGCATAATGTGCATATAATTAATAACTCTGCTCCAATAATACTTCCATTGGAATATTCATAGGGATTGCTAAAACAGAGAATACAGCAGAAAGTGCTCCAAGCGGAAATTTATTCCCTGAAAGCTATGTGTTAAATGGGTATTTTATATAAATACCCTTGTAATTTGTAAATTTCCACAATTTGGAAGCGTTGTTCTGGCGTTGAACGATATCATGAATCGTTTAACGCCAGAACAACGCTTCCAAATTGTGGAAATTTACTTTGAAAAAAATAAATCTGTTCGCGAAGTTCATAGAGCACTTCGTCCATTTTACGGTCAACATAATCGTCGCTAGTGAGCAAGCAATTCGTGCAGTTATTGATTGTTTTCGCACTAATTTTACTCTTCTCGATTCAAAACCATCAGCAAGATAAAGAAATGTGCGTACCGAAAAGAATATTGCTGCTGTAGCGCGAAGTATTGAAAAAGACGCCGAAATGTCGATTCATCGTCATTCTCAACTTGGCCTTTGTCCTTCGACTACGTGGAAAATTTTACGTAAGAATCTTGGCTTACGTGCCTATAAAATACAGCTCGTGCAAGAATTGAAACCAAACGACCATCGTTTGCGTCGCATTTTTGCTGATTGCGCTCATTTGAAACTGGTCGAAGATGAGCATTTTTATCAAAGAATTATGTTTAGTGATGAAGCTCATTTCTGGTTAAATGGCTATGTCAATAAGCAAAATATCCATTAATATTGACTGGTACGGTTTACACGCTGGCGAATCATCGGTCCTTATTTCTTTCGAAATGAGGAAGGAGCTGCCGTTACGGTAAATGGCGAGCGCTATCGAGCCATGCTGACTGAATTTTTGTTTCCAAAAATTAATCAGCTAAACATCGACGACATTTGGTTCCAACAAGATAGCGCAACTTGCCATACAGCGCGCTTAACAATCGATTTATTGCAAAATCAATTTGGTGACAACTTTATTTCCAGAAGTGGTCTTGTTCATTTGCCCCCTCGATCGTGCGATTTAATGCCTCTGGATTACTTTTTATGTGGCTATGTTAAGTCATTGGTTTATGTCGACAAAGCAGCAATGCTGGAAGCATTGGAAGCCAATATTCAAGCCACTATTGACGGCATACGGCCAGACTTATTTGAAAAAGTAGTCAAAAATTGGACTGATCGAATGGACCATGTAACTCGTAGCCGCGGCGGACATATGTATGTATGCCGGAAATCATATTTAAAAAATAAATGACATGAAATTATCTACCAGATTATAATAAAAAAAATTCAGTCGAACAATATTTCTGTCTTGTATTATCATTTTAAGTTCTCAACCTCTTAAAAAAACCCCTAAACTAAATATTAGGTAATTATTATGTTATTGTATTTAAATTAAAAAAATGTTATAATTTTGTTCTTTGCTTGTTTTTATATCAGTTCTCAGCAACTTAGTTGTTTTTAGTGCTTTTTCAAGAAGCAGGATATGGTATAGAGCTAAATTTTGATGTGATGCTTCAAAACAGTCTCATTTTCGGATTTAGTACACCCTAATTACTAAATAGCAAATCTCATTCACAAGTCAACAAAAATCGTGTTGACCAGTGCTACATTTGTGTTTGCATAATAATGAGATAAATATCATCATCTATAAAAATACGTTAATTTACAAAAGTGTCTTCGTTCTAGTGATAAAACTCAGATTAATTTCACGCGTTATTTTTCTTATTCATGTATGTATACGTACATGTAAGTCGTTCTAGTAAATTTAGAACAGACATTATTGGAAACCTGTTCACATTTGCCAATACATCTTACGGCTATGAAACTCGTGCGCATTTTTTGTATGCTGCGTGCGTTTAAATGTTGTTCTAAAACGGCAGCTGCTGTAGCTTACGTTTTCTGACCCACTTTCACTTATATACAGATACAGATCAGCTGATACGAACGACAAACTTCCGCCGCTGTCAAACATAATATTTTATCATTCTAACAATAGATCGATTCGATGTTTTCGACAAAGAAATTACAGGCTTTTTCGGAGATTTTGGTTAATCCGATATCATATTTACAGGATCATCAATATGTTATCTGAACAGCAAACAATGCGAGTGCGAGTGAATAGAAACTTCAAAAAGAACGGTGTCACTGTCTATGCGATGTTCCAGATAATAAAGATTTTCACTTTTGCAACTTTTAGATATGAAAACAGAGACTTTTCATTGCTGTTTTACACTTATTACCTTGAACTTTTACTTAGCATCGCGTCATAGTGTTTGAAAAAGATGCCTCATTTGCATATATGGATATGCATACAAATTACTATAACTGTATGTAAATATTAATAGCATTGTGCATATATGATGTTGTTTTGTGGTTACTCATTTGGAAATAATAATATTGGCGATGGATACTACGATGGCAATTATATATATAGAAACCTTAGATTAACCAAATTAGTTTTCAGTTTCATTCGTATATTTTTTTAGTAGCGACTCATCAGCAAAAGAGTATATACGAAACAAAACCTATAAAAACTTTACGAATTATACACTGAGTTTATTTATTTGTAGATTTTGATCAATTACATAATTTTGTTTTAAGATCTAATTTAGAAGTATTGTAGATGTTCGTCGCCGTGGTGGCAAATATTGTACACATAGTAACCGTTAAATTTCGATTTCGAAACGATTTCAAACAAAATATTTCAGAGATTACTAACACTCAAGAGTCTCACGTAATACAGTCTCCTCAAAAGATTAATCAGTGAAAACTTTCATTGTCTAAGATACGCTAGCGGCATAACAATCATCATGCGGGGCGGCTTTTTGAATAGTAATAATCCTAAAAACATATTCCTTTATTTTTTCTGGTTCGATCATATTTTTACAAATATATGTGCGATTGATAACCCTTTGTATGTCCCAAAATTGTTTCCAATGCGAAAGTAAGTTCCATGAACAAGAACAGGGAACTGCAATGGGCAATTGTCTTTTTCCATTTATAGTGGACTTATTCATGAGTAATTTTGAAGTTGAATTTAAACATAAGACTAAACATTTCCTAAGAATTTGGATCAGGTATGTAGATTACATTTTCGTGATTTTTAATACACATACGAGGATAGTTTGACAACTAGTGAGAATGACACATAGATGGCGCTATAATTGGTAAAACAAATGCATTGTAATTTAGGTTCGCTATTTATATGTTTACATTCCGATATTTAGATAAATCGGTTGATTAGTTTATTTTTGACAGCTGATTGAAAGAGAAGCAACACGTCGTTTTGTTAAAATGGAAAAAGCAGAGTATAGTGCGGTGATTAAATACTTCGTAATTAAGGGTATGAAAGCTACCGAAACAAAAGATGAGTTACGGGAAACATTAGGTAAATCTGCTCCATCATCCGCCACAATAAGTAGATGGGTAAATGAATTTAAACGTGGTAGAACAAGCAGTGTTGATGAAGCGCGCTCTGGAGCACCAAAAATCGTGACTTCTAAGGAAATGATTATAAAAATCCATAATATTATTACGCAAGATCGACGACTCAAAGTGAGAGAGATAGCAGACATGGTAAACATTTCAACAGAACGCGTACACCACATTTAAACTAAAGAATTGGGCCTTTCCAAGCTTTCGGCAAGATAGATGCCGCGATTGCTTAAGAATGATCAAAAGTTCACTCGTTTGCGCATTTCCAATGAGTGTTTGGACCTTTATAAGCGGAATCCGGTTGATTTTTGTAGGCGATTTGTTACTTGCGATGAAACTTTGATACACTACAGTACACTCGAAACTAAACAACAGTCGAAACAATGGTTAAAACGTGGTTTTCACCTCCAAAGAAAGTGAAAACCACTTTATCGGCAAACAAGGTGATGGCATCAATTTTTTGGGATTCAAAGGGCATTTTGCTCATTGATTACCTTCAGATTGCCACAATAAACGGACAATATTATGCAGAACTTCTACAAAAATTAAATGTTGAGATTCGTGCTAAACGGTCAGGAATGGCAAAGAAAAAGATTCTGTTTCACCAGGACAACGCTCCCTCGCATACCAGCACAGTTGCGATGTCCAAAATCCACGAGTTGCATTTCCAATTAGTACCGCATGCACCTTATTCGCCGGATATAGCCCCTTCCGACTTCCACCTTTTTCCAAAATTGAAAACGGCACTAGGGGGAAAGAAATTTTCGTCTAACGACGAGCTTATCATCTTCGTAAATGAGTATTTTGCAAGCCTTCCGGAATCGCATTTTAGAGATGGCATAAGAGCATTGGAGCACCGTTGGAATAAATGTATTGCTCTTTTAGGAGAATATATTGAAAAATAAAAATTATTTTGTATTTAAAAAATTCGTTTTTCTTTTCCATTCTCACTATTTGTCAAACTACCCTCGTAAATGTATCTTAGATGATTTCGTCGAACAATTAATTTCAAAATTACCGACGATTAAATTTACGGTAGAAAAAGTGAACAATGACACTTTGACTTTTTTGGACACCTAGTAATTAGGAATATTTTTGAAATAGAAATTGATATTTTCCGAAAAGAAACTAATGTCAATGGGTTCATCATGGCGGACTCAAATCATAGCATGCACAAAAGATGGCTTCTTTCAATTTTCTTATCAATCGTTTGCTTATTTTCCCACTAACAAACGTGAGATATGAAAAAGAGTTGAACTTTATTAAGAATTTCAATGGATTAATTAGAAAGGCTAACATAAGAAAGACAATTCGGGAAACCACATGTGTGTCGCCTCAAAACAATCCAGACAAGCAATTTATATGTTTACTTTTTGACCATTTGACGAAAAATTTGAATAGTGTTTTTAAAGAGCCCGCTTTTACATTTCGGTCCTCGAACTCCAACTTCTCTGATAGTCAAATAGTAAAGTGGTAAAGATACTGGATTCGGTGCAAATAAATATTTTACACCAGGTAATTAATATTATACAAACTCTTCACTATAGTAACATTAATGTGAATGATAATTTATATGTTAGACCAGGTGTGAGCAATCTTTGACATGTTGTGAGCCAAACTTTAATGTGCAAATACATTCGCGGGTCGCATTTAATAGTAGTGCATTTTAAAGTAGAAGATATCACACATGAAATAATACGATAATGTCTCGCGGGCCGGTTGTTGCCCACATATGTGTTAGACAAACAAAACGTAACACAATGTGGTTAAACAAAGCAGTATACAATTGCTTTTTGATTCTCCTTTGAATTTTTTATTCTTTCGTAGTAACAATCGGAAATTATACTTCCATGATAACAAAATATCTTCTTAACTCCAAAGAACGGTGACCAATTTTTGTTCTAACATATTTGGTTTTTGAAGTAATGAATGCAAATAATGCATTAAATGCTGTTTCGAGATTCGAATATTAAATTGCGATTTCAAATTCTGGAGTAACGTGGTTTAATTCAACAGAAAATTGTTTTCCATTGCTCTCTTAAGTTTTTTAATGTTTCGCAATACTTATTAGGAGTTTCTGTACGTCCATCATATCAAAATTAGATGAGTAAAATGCGTTTTTGGGTCTCAAAGTACAGTAACCGATTTTTTCGCATATTAATTTGTTTTAAGAGTACTGAATATCATCATTGTATCGACTACTATTTCGCCTTGGCATCTAAATATTTTATCCATATTTCATTTTGTAAAACTAAGTGGTTAATCACTTGATCACCTTAATTTATGTAGTGCTACGAACATCACTGAAATGCAGCAGCGTATTACTGTTCAAAATTTTTTCGAGAACAATTTATCAGTCAAAATGTGATAAATCACTTATCGTGAAGTATTCGTTTGCTCCTCTCGAAATAAATTGTATTAAAATTTAAAATTACTTGAAGTAGCTATGAAGCCTATTCCACTACGAACTTTTCAGATCTATTGTGGTTCTTATATTTCTTTGGAGTTTACATTATTGTGGTATTTTAGTGTTATTTATCGTTGTGCATGTCAACATTACGAATTTGACAACATACATATTTTTGTGGTAAAATTATTTTTCGTCGTGAAGAACTGGTTTAATTTAAATTTTTCAGTTGAGGAAAAATCTTTGAATAAATTGAAGTTTCTGCAAACAAACGTATGCGGTAAATTTAAAATTAATGTGTCTCATCTTCTATTTCTAATTTTGGCATCCAATTTTTTATATCGTTTTAATAAGAATGGTGCCATAAGGTGATTGTCTAGTTTCGTAACAGAATAATTTATGAGGTACTTCGCATTTGCTGAATTCTTACTACGAATTATTGAACATTAATCTTCCGCCGCATATCAATATTACTGTATTAATGCTTGGGTTGTTGAATACTAAAAGGAAACCAAATACAATGATCAGATTACCAGAGGGTCTAACGGTGAAACAAACCGAAACCGAGGTTGTTGATATAACGTTGTAGTATTTATTTCTGGGTCAATAGAACATTATATGTTAAACATACGGTATCGACAAAACAAGTAAGACAGGTGTGCATTTTAAACATGCAAGGAAATGTGCGGACTGTAAAAAAACTTTATCGACGATGTGTTTTAATGAGCACTAAGTCCGTCTTACGTTACCGTCGTTAAATAAGCTGGTATTTTTATTGTTACATATTAGCTATTGTAGAACAGGAAACTCCGTCTGGTGGTAATCTAATTAACGTTACTACAGAACAGAGCGAATTCTAAAGAAATAGAAAGTACGTTTTGAGGTTATTATATAAAAAAGTAAAAATTTCTAAATCACTTTAATTTCCATCTACATAAAGCAGGAAACAAACGATAAAATTAGGCTGGAAATATTTGTAATTCACTCAAAAGACAAGAGCGTCTATTTTAATGAATGATATATGAAATTAAGTATTGAAAATTGAAAGTGTTTCATTAAAGAACCGTAATGGATGCATAGTTCTGTATATATAATTTCTGCAACCGAAAATTATGGGGTAACGAGTATTATATAGTTTGTATTTTACTGTTAATTCATTGGAAGAAAGGCCTCAAAATCTGGTAATGAACACGAAAGTTTTATAAAAAGGTTAATTGTGAATAATAATTATAAATTACGTCGCAATTATTTCTTTACAATTCTTCATTAAATATTCATTCAAAGATAATTAAATTTAAATACGGGAAGCTTTAGTTGTATCACGGATATTTGAGTCAATTTTTCATCGAAAAAGACTACCCTTATCTGATCATTGAGTCGTTTCAATTTATTTTAATTTGTCTAAATCTTATGGTGTAAGAGTGGGATAAGCAAACGATAATGTATGTAAATGAGATTCAGGCACCCTGAGTCGTAGATGCGCAGAGGTGAATTTTGTAATATTTGTGGAAACATGCATAAATGTATATATACCGTGAATATATTTTATAATGCAACATGCACATACATACACTAGTTGCTAGAGTAACGTAATAATGAAATGACAGCAATGTATTTTAGCGTGTATTTTATTTTGCAACATAGGATGTCAAAATAAGTTACTCTATTTATGAGGTATGTATAGTGTAGAAGAAAAACTGTTATTAGTGAACTGGTATAACTCGAATATGAGTTTGCATGAGAGTAGCAGATTTGTTTCAAATTACATATCCTGACTGTCCAAGACCGAGTCCAACTACAATAAGTAGGTTAGTATAGAAGTATAAAAATAATGGATGCATCGTTCCTAATCACAAAAAAAAGAATAGGCCAAGATATGTTATTAATGACACCAAAAGAGATGAAATTCTACAAACAATCGAAAATAATAATATGCTCTCCACAAGAGCTTTAGCACAAACTACAAATGTAAGCAAATCTTCCGTGCATAAACTACTAAAACGAGAACATTTTAAGTCGTATCATTTTCAAAACCATCAGGAACTAATTGCGAATGATGCAGAAAGAAGAAGTAACTTTTGTGAAATCATGTTGGATAAGCTTCATAATGATGATACTTTACTACGCAGAATTTGCTTTACAGATGAAGCAACATTTTATGTAAATGGTGAAGTAAATTCACAGAACTGCCGCTACTGGAGTAGACAAAATTTGCATAGATATCATATCACAAGGACTCAGCGGCCACAGAAAGTCAATGTTTGGACTGGGTTGATTGGACACCATATTGTAGGACCGTTTTTTATTGAGGGTACTCTTACAGGAGAAAAATATTTAGAATTGCTTGAGTACAGAGTTATGCCAGCCCTCCACGCTTTAAATATTGATGGTGAGATTTGGTACCAGCATGATGGCGCGCCGGCATATAATTCTCATATGGTTAGAACATTTTTCAACCAAAGATTTCCAAACCGTTGGATAGGCCGTGGAGGAGAAGTAGAATGGTCCGCAAGGTCACCAGACCTGTCTCCAAACGATTTCTTTCTTTGGTCATGTATCAGAAATAAAGTTTTTCATGGAGAACCTCTAAACAATATTGACCAATTAAAAATAGAATACGAGTTGCTGCAAGAGAAATAACTCCAGAGCAGATACAAAATACAATAAATGAATTCTACAATCGCTTAGGATACTGTCTGGCCGTCAATGGTGACATTTTTGAAAATTTGTTAAATTAGTTTTTAAATTTTGTTCAATTACTGTATTTCACATCCTATGTTGCAAAATAAAATACACGCTAAAATACATTGCTGTCATTTCATTATTACGTTATTCTAGCAACTAGTGTATGTACGTATGTGCATGTTGCATTATAAAATATATTCACGGTATATATATATATATATATATATATATATATATATATATATGTACGTTTAATAATTAAACGTAAATTAACATGAGTTCTTAGTATGTTAAAATACATAAACACAGAAATATAAAATAAATCCATTATAAATGTACATACACATATAAGAAGTGAGGTTTTATACATTATTCTTGCATATATAATATGCAATTGCATATTGTAATTAGAGGTAAACTCTGAACAAATACTTATTATTGGGTTGGCAAACTAAATACTTTCGGTTTTGTAGTATAAAATAAAACACCTTTTTTTTAAACAAAGAATAGTTTTTAATCAATTATATATTTTCCATTTTGCTCAATGACCTTTTGCCATCTTTCTTTCAGCTGCATGATTCCGCGCTCATAAAATTTCTGGTCCTTATCAGCAAAAAAGTGAGGTGCGAGTGAAGGTCATCGTCATTTGTGAAAGTTTTACCATTCAAAGAATTCTGCAAACTTCGAAATAAATGGTAATCAGATGGTGCTAGATCAGGGCTGTATGGGGGATGTGACATCACTTCCCAGCCAAGCTCCAATAGTTTCCCACGATTTGCCAAAGATGTGTGAGACCTTGCATTATCTTGGTGGAAAACTACACCTTTCCGAATTGACAATTTTTGCCGTTTTTCTTTGATTGCTTCTTCCAGTTTTATTAATTGTTAACAGTAAACATCAGAATTGATCGTTTGGTTCCTTGGAAGCAGCTCAAAAAACACAACACCTTTGTAATCCCGCCAAACTGAGCGCATGATCTTTTTTGGATACAATTCAGCTTTCGCTGTGGTTTGAGCTGGTTTATCGTGTTTGCTCCATGATCGTTTTCGAACTATGTTACTGTACAGGACCCGTTTTTCATTACCAGTGATGATTCTTTTTAAGAAAGGGTCGGTTTCATTTCGTCTAAGGTGCATATCGCAAAAGTTGATTCTTTGTGTTAAATGAATTTCTTTCAATTCGTGAGGTACCCAAATATCAAGCTTCTTAACTAGCTCAAGACATTTTAAATGTTTTTCAATTGTTGTGTGCGATACATGTAGCCTCTCCCGCAACCTCTCGAACAGTTATATGACGATCCTCTTCAATTATGACTTTGATTTGGTCATCATCAACTTCAGTAGGCCGACCAGAACGTTGCTCACCTTTGAGGGAAAAATCTCCAGAACGGAATTTTTTTATACCAATTCTGACACGTGCGCTATGTTAAGCAATTAGCACCATAAACTTTACATATCTTTTTGTGAGCGGCAGCAGCTTTCTTTCCTTTACGGAAATGAAATAGTAAAATATGTCGAAAATGTTCGTTTCTGCACTCCATTTAAAATTAACCCACAACTAATAGCCTTAATAAAAATCACGCACTACTTGCTTCTGAAGTTATGTCAATGTGAGTAGTATCACGCGACAAACGATAAAGTACAGCACTAACATACGTTATACAAAAAATAAAGCAACGCTCTCTATCAGTGAAAAACCGAAAGTACTTAGTTACCAACCCAATATTTTTAACTTTATTTTGTAGACGAAAATATAATTTTTTTGTTTTTCAATATGTAATAGTCAAATCTATATTGATTCAATACATTTATACATAGTAATTGGTAATGTTAACAATAACTCAATATTAATGAAGTACACGTTCCTGTATAATATAATTAAAAAGGATATATTTCAATGAAAAAAAAATATGGCCATTGCAGGTTCGTAATGTCTTGCGATGAGTTGAGTCATTACTAGTAACCCATTAGTAAGGTGGAACAATCCAGCGTCAGGAACCGACGGAAGGTGGAGGCATACAGGTATTGCCGATAGCTTGCATCATGTTAGTGACATGAAGATGCATTGCAGAAGTGACCTGGTTACTGCGATGGGTGTAAATAAATTTTTAAATCGATTTTCTACGTTAGAATATGTAGGAACTATACTTCGCGCTTATCCAGCCTTCTCAGCGAGGCTGCACGCTACTGTGGGCACGGAGGTTTGTTCAGTATTAGTCATTAGATGAGTTATTAACGAGTTAAGATGATTACTCAATATTCCTGCGTACTTTTCGGAAAATATTCTAATATCATCTTTCGCGGTTTTAATTTTCAACTCAACGTTCGTCGTATTATAGCTAGGTGATAGCTCGGTAAGTTAGTAGTTCTTCATGCCGGGCGTATCTAGATCGAGTCCGACAGCCCGCTAGCTGGAAAGGTTTTTTGCAGTTTCCCTCTCTCGTTTAAGTAAATGCTGACAGCCGAAGATCTATGAAGAAATCACACCACGAGAGTGGGTGTAATAATAACTTATGATCTGCCAATTCTCCCTGTATTTGGTGAAAAGACATAGATTATTATTATTGATATTATATTATTTGAGACATACTATGTAACCATGTGTGTAATTATTGACTGAAATCTTTCTAATATTTCAGTAGCAGTTTCTTAAGTAATTGTGTTCAGTAATTCCAATTAAGTTTTAAGGATACTTTGAAAACAGTAGAGGATCAATCGATTTTTTTTCCAATGAACCGGTATAGTCTACTAAGTTTGAGACTTCGTTTCGTAAATATATACTTTTTATACATTCATTTCCGGTCAAGGTGCATTTGTAGGTTTACGTTCTTCTTTACTGGCAAAGTATGATAATTTGAATAGACACAGTGGCCTCTTCTGATAGTAAATTATGGGTTTATTTTGGTTAACTCTGATTCGTTATTCTCAATATAAATATGGAATAAAACAATTTATGCATAATATCCTACGATTATATAAATTGTTGCCACATAGTTACATGTATAAGAAAATTTATATTTTGACTTAAAACATGTTAGTAAGAAAACATCAGGTTTTTAATGAATATTTAAATGAGATGCTTCTAATTTACTGTATTTTAAATAATGATCTTTTTTAATTAGCATATGTAATACATACATTCATCAAAAAATTTTATACACATAGCTTTATGCCACTTTGTTAAGGTAAATTTCTTTACACATTCGTTTAGTTCTAGTACGATCTATTGTAAATACATATGTGTAAGCATTTTCTGTAGTTGTTGGAAATGTTATTCACAGCAGGTCTTTTGTAAACACTATTGCAAGTGTCTTTAAGCGCTGTTCAAAGCTCGGCACAAATTGTAAATGTATAGATATAATGACAAAGAAAAGAATACTTTGCAGCAATATTTATGCGTAAACAAAATGCAAGCTGTCGCCGTCTCTATGCACATGATAATTTATTGCTGAAATTACTTGACAGAGAAATGTTTTCGCAATATTTCTTCGTCTTCGATGTTAGATGATCACCATTAGTTTCACAATTTATTCTAAAATCTAATATTCATTATTATAAGCGTATACAAAATTATTTTCATTGTTGTATTTCGGCCATTAAAGATTATTTTGTTTTAAATGTTTATTTTTATTTTATTTGTTTTTTTAATTTTTATTTTGTTTTTCTTTTACTTCATTTGTGCCCAATTTGTAATGTATTTATTGTCATTTCCTTATTTCTTTTCTCCAATTACCAGAGGGCAGACATAGAATAAGTGATGATTCATTACTGGATAAAGAGACTTTTAAGTACCGCTTAAATCATTCTACAATATTTGTTGGTTATTACTTTTTTTTTGACAGGCATACTGTCTGCTATATTTAGCTGCTACTACTAGAAGAATCAATAAATACACCGAGTGTTACAATTTTCATTAATTTTAATTATTCAAGAACCAGAATAACGTAATATATGGTCTTTTATAGAATGACTATATTCCGTCAGACCAAAAATGATTTTTGTTCTTCTCTTTCTTCTGTAAATTGACATTCTATGAGGTTCTTTTCTAAATTTGTAAATAAAAGGAAGTCGAATAAAACCAAATTCGGACTATGGTGAATAGGTGGTTCAGCCGAAAGAAGTTACACAAACTCGCGGTAAAACTTCTTTAGACTGCCTTGTCTACTCGCGCATTATCATGAAGAAAGAAGATTTCTTTGTGACATTAACGTGAACGTTTTTGGTTAATGATCTCTATATTATTTTGCTAACATGTATTCAAGAATAATTTGTCCTTGGACCAGATGATGGTGATCAGATAGATTCAGGACCCCGTCAAAATAGTTTCCACCAATATTTCACTTTAAAATTTGACTAAACTTCGTCGCCATACATTGCAATCATTAGTTTGTAGATAGTTTTAGGAGAACCCTTTTCTTTTGCTAAAAACTTTATGACACCGTGGTGTTCCAATTTCATTTTTTTTGTTACGAAATAATTTACAAAATATAGCACAATTGGAACAGTAAATAAAAAAACGTTGTTACTATTAAACGTTAATAGACAACGTACAATTAGTTGTTTCTATCATGGCTAGGTAGGTTCTTTCTAGTATCCCTCGTATAATATTGACGATAATAATATTTTTGGAATCCATGCCTTAGTATAAAACAGACTTGAAGTTTAAAATATCGATCTCCACTGTAGCTTTACTGATAATTCAATTTAAAAGTGTTTTCTGAGAGGTTTGAACAAAAAGTAGTAACTCTTCTACTAACTCAAATGTAATGCAAGAGCAATTAAATACTTGAGATTTTAAAGTGATTACAAATTAGATAAAGTATAGAAAATGCATTTCTTGTTTTCCTTTTAGTAGTCCTGCTTTTTTCTTTACATAATTTCGAAATATAATCACTAAAGAACATTTTCAATACTCAAAAAAATAGTGTCATCAAAAATAATTTAATTTTCTATATAAAAAAAAATTGATAATATAAATAGTTCATTATTATTATATATTACAAATAATTTTTGAGATAAATTGTTATCCTTTAAAAAAGTATTAGAATCAATTCCGGATTGTGTAGATTCCTATCTTTGACCGTTGTTAGTTCTCTCGAACTAACTAAAGAATTTCGAAATATTGAATTAAGAATGAATACACCTAATACACACTATGTATTGTGATTGGTAATTAAATAACTTCTTCTATATATCAAATCCTACTTGTTATTAGAGCGGTTATATTTGCCTACGCACCAGATTCGTAATATAACATATATTTACTGTAACTCATCCAAGGCAGATTGCTATGCTCTGTTATAAGTATATTTGTTAGTACATAAGTACTTGCATACTCTAAATATCAAATCCTATCCTGTCGCGCCGATAAAAATTGTCTGCTTATTATTTTTAATAATTTTATAATTTAAATATTGTATATTATATTCCAGCATATTTCTTTCCTACGATTTATATTTCACATTTGCATTTTGTGTTCACACTTTTCGTAGCTTTCCCAATTTATCCTGTCTTATCATAATTACTGAATTTAACAATATGGGCGTTAGTGAATTATTTATAAATTACTTATATCAGTAATAATGCAGCTAAGGTGACAAATTTATAAGAATTGCTTAATATTTAATATAATATACGAGGGGTGATCAATGTATTCTTGGTATCAGCACAAAGCAAGGCGCAAAAACAAAACAATTAAATGAATTTTTATTTTTCAATATAATCCCCCAAAACCTCAATGCATTTATTAAATCTCGAAATAATTTTTCAATACCCTGGAAAAAATACGTTTCCTCCTGGTCTGAAAAGTGTGAATTTATTGCCGCCTTGAGCTGTTCAACGTCGGAAAATCGTTTCCCACGAAAGTCTTTTTTCAAATTAGCCAATAAATACTAATCACTTGAGGCTAGGTGCGGGCTTGATGGGTAGTTAATTTCTTTGAAACCACAATCTCGTACAGCAGCCTTAGAAATACGTGCTGTATGAATCGAAGCGTTGTCGTGATGAAGTAACACATCGGCGGTCAGTTTATACCGCCTTTTTTCTTTAATTGCTTCCTTTAACTTCTGCAAAGTGGTTGAGTAAGATGCGTTTATAGTTTCACCGTGTTTCATGTACTCGATTCAACAAAATTTTCTGGTAGATGGAGTGACTTTGAATCTTTTGTAGGGTTTGCATTCTCCTAATGCCACCACATGGGCTCCGTTTATTTTCAGGATCGTAGTGATGAATCTTCATTTCATCTCCAGTAACAATTTAATCGAAAATACTTGACGAATCTTCATCACAGAGCTTTAAAAAATTTTTATAGCATTCGACATGTACTTGTTTCTGAGGCATCGTGAGCATTCGCGACACCCATCTTACGCTGACTTTTGAAAAGTTAAGGCGGTCAGAAAAATAGTGTATATGGTACCAACGAATAGGCTAGTCAATTCTTCTAACATTATAATTTTTATTCGGGCATCCTCCAGTACAAGTTTCTAAATATTTTTCACATTTTGTTCCTTAGTGGCAGTAAACGGATAGTATGAGTGAGGGCCGTCTTCAATGCTCTCCCTGGCCCTTTTAAATTCATTTGACCATTTTTAAACTGTAGATAACGACGATGCAGAATCTTTGTAATAAACTGGACACTATCTTTTCGTGAATGATTTTTTAACATTCCTCCTGTTTTGTAAGAAACTTCGTCACAGCGCGATGCTCGATTTTCTTCAACATTATCACGTCAGTAATTCTGATCTTCGTTGATTAAGAATTAATAGCGAACTAATGATCATAACTGTATGAAATCAATAATCTACGTAAAACGTCCCTCATAAATACCTAAGACAATGTAAAAAATTAGCATTATATGTTATTGAGTTCCAAAAACGTATTTTGTTTGTGTCGCTTGCATAAGAAATTCTAGTTTTATTCGTCCTTGGTGCGATTATTTCCTAATACTAGATATATCTTTTACAGTTTTGTATATTAAGAAAACATTGTATGTATAATAATAAACAATATTTAATATATTAGAAGCTACTGATAATTAATAAAATAAAAACGTAAATAAGGAGGCAATTAACGCGCGCTTGTAATTATAACCTACCAATGTAACTGCATTCGTCGTACGTATCCTTCAATAGTCATTTGTTTCTATTACATAGGAAACATAACGGTATCGTATGAGTAAGTAAAAGCAAAGTTATTTTCGGAGGTAAATATTTTAATAGTTTATACCGGTTTATAAATTTTAGACAATTATCAATTGATACCATATGGATATGTGCTATATGTATATAGTTCTTCCGTAATCTTTGAATAAATATTATTCAAGTGTATCAAGTAAATGTATTTCTACAATCATTATTGGGAAATATTAAACGTGAATACGTTGCTTATTCACATTTATATTCAAACAATGTTCAATTATGAACACCTTTCACCATTCGTACAGGAGATATCAACGACAGTACAGTAACGTAACCTTCGAGTATTTTTTACTAATTTGACATTTCGATTTCTTATATCTTTCGTTATGACTAACTAAATTTGATATATAATAATATTTTTATAAGTAAATATTTACGAAAACATCTTACATATATTTTCAAAATACGTAGACAAAAAGTTTTAATCGTTTCATAATAAGATTTGATAGTTTTAATAAACAAGGACGCTACTAAACAATATTTTAGAGATGAATTTAATTTTCAATACTTAAATTAAGACATCGATTTTAATCAACTTTCTATGTTAAATTATCTGAGAAAATCGCATAATAAATTTAGAGCAATTAATTGTTTAATTATATTACAAGAGTGTAACATTAACAAGTAAATTACTCCATTTAGATGTTGATATTACTAATAATGTCCGATTCTCTTTCATAATCCTTTTCAATAACAGTTAAATTTCGAAATAAAAAAAGCGTTTTTCGCGAAAGTTAAAATTAAGAAAGTTTATTATTGCGCGGTTCTCCGTCAATTTATAAATAAACATATACACGGAAAATTATATTTTTTCCAAAAATTAAACAATTTATGCAGATGTTTAAATAATAATTAATTGTCGTTTAACAAACTATTTAAAGCAGCTGATTTAAGAGAAAGCATCTTGTAAGTGCGAATAATAAAGGCTTAACAAACAGATTATTTAGTAAACGTTAATATTTAAAAAAAATAGAGGGTTTAGTAGATATTAGTAAAATGTTATTGTTTATTTTCGATAAAAATAATACAAACTTACATCAAAAATATATTATTAAAGATGATTATAAGAAATCGGGAGTATTATTAAATAATCTACACTAATAACGAATCGGAACTTCACTTTCACAATTTTTTATAGCGCATTTTTGGAAAATAAAATTATCGACCGTGATCGCTACACATGTACCGTGGTGTAGTTTTCTTGAATTCGGGCCCACCTTGGCTTTTGCACGGCAGCACTTAGTTCGAAACTGACAGTCCAAGAGATGAAGTTTCTATTATCCAAATAAGAAATCGCGCTTGCGTGCAGGTGAATGTCTTCGGCGAGGTGAGCTTCTTAAGACAGTAGCCGGCGTTGGTGTTGGGAGCCTCACAAGAAAATACACATTTTCAAGTCCTACGTTGTAGGCAACGTGTTCGGCAAATTTTGCTTGCGGTGATGCTTTTACAAACCTCCCGAGAACTGTGAATAATTACTTTGTACATATTTAACGACATTGTACTTTTACAAGTCAGGTGTGGGTTTTTCGATTAATGAAGAAACGAACGTAGACAAAGTAATATTGAAAGAAACATAATTAGTTCCTGATTATTTCATTAATGAGAATTTATATGAATTGCTTGCCTTTTAAAATTACCTTACTAAAAAATACTGAGAATGTCTTGTAGAGTGTATTCAAATTATATATTTTATCAATGTTAGGAAATAAAACGCCTAAGGACAAATAGTATTAAAATATTGGCTGCTACTTAAAGGCTTATAGTATCTAGTAATTAAATTAGCTCATGTCCTACTTATGATTAGAGTGCGGAAATTTAGTCGACGTTTGATTAAGCGTATGCCAAGAATGTATAAGGGGCTTTGTCGCTGATATGTATATATGTAATGCAGTGCGCGTCTTCGTTAGGAGGTGCTCACTTATATTTCTACGTCTTGCATGTTGTGTAGAATTATGTAAGTCAAAAAACGACTATTATTTGACACAGTAGACAAGTAATGCTTAAGCTACGTTTTCGTAAGGACTCAACATGTCGGCCGGCACGTCGGCCGACTTGTCTGCCCTAACGTAAACAAAAAACAATTCGTGTCGGCATTGTCGGACGATATGTCGGTGTCGGGTGCAAAAATTATCCGCACATGTCGGGTTGGCGGTTGTTTGTCACTACGTAAACAGTCAACATGTGATTATTTCTCGCAGTTGTTACCAAGTAGCGCAAGTGGCCGTCCGATGTTTCCAAAAGATCATTCAGACAAAAGTAGGTATGTCTTTTTTCGTGAATATGCATGTGCTTATTCATTAGTCAAAATGGAAAGGCTAAAGGTAGCCCATTTTCAGTTACCTTCGTATACCATGGACTGGAGTAAACGTAACACTATAAAATTAATCGAATTGTACGAAAACGAAACATGTTTATGGGATATTATGTCAGCAGAGCACAAGAACTCGCAGACACGTTTGGATGCCTTAAATTCGATAGCTAAAGCGTTAGAGACAGATGTTGCGACCATTGAAAAGAAAATTACAAATATCAGAAGTCAGTATTTCCGAGAACTTGCTAAAATTAAAAAGACAAAAAGTGGAAGTGCACCTGAAGCTGTATACAAACCAACGTGGTATGGATTTGAAATGCTTTCATTTTTGAGTCCCGCCGTTGAGCCCACAGAGCATACAAGTACTCTAAATATATCAAATAAAAATACAGTAAGTACCTACTAATCTTTCTCAAGTAACGTTTATTTAGGTATCTTAAAATATAATATATAAGTATTACATTCTAGTTAACTCTTTCGTGTAAACTGGTACAAAATTTAAATCTATTTTACATGTTAATAAAATATTCGAGGCACCAGATAAATAAAAAGTGTTCTTATCTTGAAAATCAAAACAGTACCAAGTTTTGTTATTTTTTCGCCCATTTTTCCGTACCTTAAGCACATTTGTGTTGCCAAGACAATGGTCTGGTTTTGAAATATTGGGCGAACTCTGTACGAATTGTAACAGCATTAACATTTCCAATATTTCTTGCACCGTTTCTTAAACCAACAAGTTCAAAATTATCATGTCTCCAGTCTCCCGGAATCAAGTTTCCCTCGTTATCTTCTCTATCAAAAGTCGATGGCGGAGAATAGATATTCCTGCTCTGCTTACGATTTCTTAGAAAATTATGTAAATAAACACAAGCAAATACGACTTGCGTTGCTTTCTCTGGTGCCAATAACATGGGTTTCCTAAGAACTCTAAACACTGCTGATAAAATTCCGAACGCATTTTCAATTATTCTACGCGCACGCGAATGTCGATAATTGTAGGCCCTTTCAACAGATCCTTTAAAATGTTTACCAGGAAACGGTTTCATCACATTCTCAGAAAGTGCAAAGGCGCCATCTGCAAGGATCACAAATGGTACAGGTACTTCTCTTAATGGAAGGCATCTGGGTTGTGGTAAATTAAGCTCTTGCCTTTGGAGCGCACTGTAGAAGTCAGTACTTGCAAAAACTCCGCCATCAGCAATACGTCCTTGCATACCAACGTCGCAGTACAAAAAATTATAGTTTCCATCACAGAGGGCCATTAAAACTATACTAAAATTATGTTTATAATTGAAATACAGACTTCCAGTGTTGTTTGGTGCCTGAATATATACATGTTTACCATCCAGTGCGCCAATGCAATTAGGATAGTTCCATCGCGATTCAAATATTTGTGAAACATTGAACCACTCTTCTTCATTTCGGGGAATCTGAAACAAATAATCTTTCGTTATTTCAGGAAGAAGTTGATGAAATGGATCATGTTTTGGGTTCCGAAACGCATGAAACTCCGATAGAAACAACAGAACCAAATGTTTCACACGAATCACAGGCATTGAAGTCAACTAACACACCTTCACGCAAAAGAAGAGCCACAACAAATATATCAACTATTGCAGATCAAGTACAAGATGCATATAAAGTTATGAAAACAGTCGCTGACAATAATACAAAAAAAGACATCTTCTCAAGTTATGGAGATTACGTTGCTCAGTCTTTACGAAACTTAAACGATGCAAACCTTCAAAGTTGGGCTCGGCACGAAATAAACAACACCCTCTACAAAGCAGAAATGGCGAGCTCAAAAGTTCATGCTCCATCAACGCCGGCTTATTATTCGAATAATCCAGTTCCGACTTCTTTAATTCAACGGACCCCAATTTTTTATTCCAATGCATCTACTCCGTCTTCTTATTCTAACCCACCCACCCCAGTGCCTTATTCTAACCCACCTACTCCAGTGTCTTATTCTAATAACCCACCTACTCCAGTGCCTGATTCTAACCCACCTACACCAGTGTCTTATTCTAATAACCCACCTACCCCAGTGCCTGATTCTAACCCACCTACTCCAGTGTCCTATTCTAATAACCCACCTACCCCAGTGTCTTGTTCAAACCCACCCACTACAAACGATACAACAAATTATTTGGTAGAAAATGTAAATTATGATATGTTTCAATCTGATGTGTAATCTTTTAATATAATAAACTAAATAAGGCATTTTTCTTACCTTGATTTCTTCACGAAGAACTTCAACGATTGCTTCACAAACATCCGGAATTATTTGCGACAACTTAGTTTTCGATATTCTATGCTGATACATCAAACTTCCATAGCTGTCACCTGTGGCTAGGAACCGTAAAGTTACTGCTAATTGTTCCCCTGGAGATACAGTATCTTTCCTTGCTCTTTCATTTTTAATAATAAGGGGCGCAACTAAGTGTAGTAGCTGTTCAAACTCGGTGAAAGACATGCGAACAAAGTTCTCATATCCACTTTGCAAGCGAAGATCATTCATTAAAGAGCTGTATGCACCTTCCAAGCGTCGCTTAGCTAAGAAACTTCTAATATACCATCTTTTGGGTTTTCGTTTTGATTTTTTTTGACTTTCTACGATCACATGGCTTCCTGCCAACACTACGAAAGCTGATATCACCTGTACTACTTCACTGTCTGCCATCTTGTAGCTAACTACGGATTTCGATATTTCGATTTGAAGGCCGTTTTTCGACATGTCTGCTGCCGACAAGTAACAACATGAACGCCCGTCCAATTCACCGACTAGTTGATCTGCAGACATGTCGGGCCAACAAGTCGCCCCGATTTGTCCTTACGAAAACGTAGCTTTAGTTTGCGATAGACTGCTTTGTGCTATTAATTCTGCTCGCGATGCGATAGACTGCCCTTGTGCTATTAATGCTTCCCCCGAACGTATTGAAAATAGAAATAAATTGGAACAGATTATGTAATGATGAAACTGAAGATTGTAAGAAAAATGTATTATTAATGTCATAGTTTGTAGAATGGAATCACTTAAATCGTCATCTTCAAACTTACTAGATTCCAGAATACAAGAATGTACTGCCGATGAAAATTGCTGTTAAATACATTGGAAAAAATTGAACTTGCGAGAGAACAAATCTTAATATTTATGACTGACGGCGCCGCAACTATGCAGCACGCATAGTTGCGGGGCCATCAGTCATAAATATTAAGATTTATTCTCTCTCGACACCTACCTAGAGCACGATGGTAGGTCTCTTAAAAATGACTGTTACTTCTTGCATGTTACGTGTAAAATTCATGTAAATGTTCCTCAAATCTTCTAAATGTATTCGAGAATTTTACAGGCAATGTTCCGACATCCCCGAACCTCCACAGCCGATTCTTATATGCCGAGGAACAAGGTTAGAAGCAGCGCTATATTATTTTATGCATTTCTAAAAAATTAAGTCTACAGTTTCACAATTTGATACTAAAAAAGCAACTGCCATTAAGGAAAATCAAAAGAAATTCCATGATGCTGAAGTCAAAGCAAATTTGCAAATAAATTACAATAATTATAATGGAGTAGTTGAGGCAATTGACATATTATCATCATCCTTCGTTGCCGTCAGTGAATTCACTCCAAACACTGGGCACACAGCTACATGTTATTAACGACAACAAGAATATCAGTGTTATTGCCTTCGTTGATAGCGTGCTAAAGAAATATGCAGATTTTGCCACATTAAAACAAATTTGTATTGATAGTGAGTGCACAGATCCCTTAAATATTAACAAACACTTGATGTCGAATGGTCGTCATTTTTTCCTCAATTTGCTGAAACAATTTTGGAAACACATCTGATGTTTCAAATATTTAACCGATCTTATCTTATTTCTGATTATACTGAAAATGCTGCTTAAAGGGATGTTGCACGGAATTACATTTTATTTACCATACCTTTACTTAATTTACAAGCCCATGTCTGTGGTGCGCCGACCATATTTCTCACTCTAGTTATGATGAATATATATATATTTTAAATACATATTGTTGCAGTTTCCCTGAAAGATAATTGTGTATATTTCTTATACACACAGACTGTTAGTCTATAATACACATACATATATTTATTTATTCCATTCCTAGTATTAAGTTTCGGGATCGCTAATCCTTTACTGAACTCATAATCTTTATCTGCGCTTACTAAATTTTGGGAAGGTGGAGGTGTAGTATAATACGTTTATACAAATAAAATTTATTCAGTCCTATTAGAACCCCCGGAGAGTGTATTTGTGACAACATATTTACTGTTCTTAGTTTAGTATCTTATAGTTAAATTAGTGATGCCCTAATTTTATACTTGACATTTTTATAGCGAACTTACGCGTTACGGGCAAAACGTAGGATATTATAAACTAAAAGAATATGAATAGAAATTTTGTTAGGGACTGGTGTATATTCTCAAAGTAAAATTGCTAGAAAACTAAAAGTTTCACGCCGAACTGTGGCAAGAATTACACCATTTATCAAAGAAAATTTGCCCTCAACATCAAGTGGTCGATAAAATTGTCACCGGTCACGCGTAACTACTGAAAGTGAGGAGAAAAAATTGTTTTGCAAAATAGACAAGCTTCCATTAGAGAGTTTATTATATTTTCTGCAGTCTTATAATATAAAAGTATGAGAGCGAACCTTGCAAACTCGATTATAAGCTGTTGGATTAGAATGCCGTCGGCCTGCGACAAAGCAGCGTTTAACCGAAATAATGATGAAAAAGGGTCTACAGTGGGTCAAGATGCATCAACATTTTACTGTTGGAGATTGGAAGAATGTCTTTGTATAAAATCGCATCACAAACAGTTTAAAAAAATTATATTGTGTGTTAGTTACTGTTAATTTCTCAATTGTAGGTCATACTTAGTGACGAGTCACGTCTCGAAACGGTTACAAAATCTATAACATTTGTGAGATGAACACCTTCGGAACATTATAAAAAGGAATGTGTAACGTAAAAGTGTGAAGTGTTAAACATCCCCCTGCTGTGATGGTAGGATTATACATTACTACATCTTCAGGGCTCTGAATATGTCCCATACGAGTGGGTACGAAACGTCGGCAGTTATACCAGTGACGCGGTTCTAGCACGGGAGCCCAGAAGCAGATATGCAATAGTATATTATTATTAAAGACATTAAAATAGTAAATAAAGTGAGATGCATAATATTAATTAATTATAACGAGAAAACATTGGACATAAATTGTTTGTACTCATAATACAAAAGATTTCAAAAAACATCTTCTGCATACAATTAAACGAAAAGAGGGAATAAAATACATTTATTCCAACAGTGCTCCAATGCCCTTATGCCATCTCTAAAATGCGATCCCGGAAGGCTTGTAAAATACTCATTTACGAAGATGATAAGCTCGTCGTTAGACGAAAATTTCTTTCCACCTAGTGCCGTTTTCAATTTTGAAAGAAGGTGGAAATCGGAAGGGACTAGTTCCGGCGAATAAGGCGCATGCGGTACTAATTGGAAATACAATTCGTAGATTTTGGACTTCGCAACTGTACTGGTATGCGAGGGAGCGTTGTCTTGGTGAAACAGAATCTTTTTCTTTGACATTCCTGGTCGTTTAGCACGAATCTCAACATTTAATTTTTGTAGAAGTTCTGCATAATATTATCCGTTTATTGTGGCACCTTTCTGAAGGTAATCAATGAGCAAAATGCCCTTTGAATCCCAAAAAATTGATGCCATCACCTTCTTTGCCGATAAAGTGGTCTTCGCTTTCTTTGGAGGTTCAGAACCACGTTCTAACCATTGTTTCGATTGTTGTTTAGTTTCGGGTGTACTGTAGTGTATCCAAGTTTCATCGCAAGTAACAAATCGCCTACAAAAATCAACCGGATTCCGCTTGTAAAGGTCCAAATGCGCAAACGAGTGAACTTTTGATCAGTCGTAAGCAACCGTGGCACCTATCTTGCCGAAAGCTTGGAAAAGCACAATTCTTTCGTTAAAATGAGGTGTACGCGTTCTGTTGAAATGTTTACCATGTCTGCTATCTCTCTCACTTTGAGTCGTCGGTCGTGCGTAATAATATTATGGATTTCTATAATCATTTCCTTAGAAGTCACGACTTTGGGTGCTCCAGAGCGCGCTTCATCAACACAGCTTGCTCTACCACGTTTAAATTCATTTACCCATCTACTTATTGTGGCGGATGATGGAGCAGATTCACCTAATGTTTCCCGTAACTCATCTTTTATTTCGGTAGCTTTCATACCCTTAATTACGAAGTATTTAATCACCGCACTATACTCTGCTTTTTCCATTTTAACAAAACGACGTGTTGCTTCTTTTTCAATCAGCTGTCAAAAATAAACTAATCAACCGATTTATCTAAATATCGGAAGTAATCATATAAATAGGCAACCTAAATTACATTGCATTTGTTTTACCAATTAGAGAGCCACCTATGTGTCATTCTCACTACTTGTCAAACTATCCTCGTATACGCAAATTTAGTTTTGTTAAATATGTAAACAATTTAATATGTGTTTTATTTTATAAGGTTCCCAATAAAAGAAGTTGTCTCTAACTATTTCTTATGACAGGGTGTAATCATTCTTGTAATCCTTTTATTAACAGCTTAATCTTCACTTTAAATTTTATTTATTCTGTTTATTTTATATCGAATTTCGTCTTCTGAAAACCGGTACTTTTAAAATAAATGAAAAATTAAAAGATTTGGCTTAAAAATTAACTAATGAGATAAAAGAGACATTCGTTAACAATGTTTCACAGAAAATTTTTTTATTTATACATAATGAATGACGTAAAGCATGTCTGATAATCATATTTTAAAGATGCCAGCAACCTATGCAAATTGAAAATCACTAAACATTTATAAATATACACGTTTTATTCAATGAATGACGATAATCAAATTTACAATCAATTAAATTCAAATTATTATTAAACTTATGACATATTATCAAAAATAAAAATTTTATTGCTTCTGTCTGTTGTTATTGTGAATGTCAGCTATTAATCCCGTTAAACTGTATAATAGATAAATGTAATTGATATGTAAATATGACCCCATATGTCTCAAAGTTCTGATTGACATTTAAAAAAATATAACAATACATACGCAATTTTAAGTGCGGTCGTATACATTTTTAACATTATAATCTGTTTCATTTTACTCATTATACGTGCTTTTCTGGCAGTTCAGACCATTCTAACGTATTGTCACTTATTTAGTTGTAAATGTTATATAATTTTTGTCATTAACCATTTATTCCTAGTCGACTATTACGTGTATGCAGTAGAGATTACAGAAGTGTAATGTAAGTTGCATAGATAAATTTTAATAAACTGGTTAATTGAATTAATCAAAAACCGACAATGTACAATGTATAACGAGATGTTATCATCAGCAGATAATTATTAGAGCAATATTTATTATTATATTATATTATATATTAATTATATGCTGATGATGACAACTTAGTTGTCGAAACATACAAAAATACGAACACTAATACAGTAAGGGTATTTATTTACTTTTTGATTAAGTTGCAAAGCATTAAAACGATGAATAATTATAACTTAAATTCTTTATTCTCCCTTTTCCACTTTAAATATAGTGATTAAGAACATTTTAATAAAACTTTGTAATTCCGAAAAGAAAAAAATTAATTTTATATCGTAAAGCATAAAATAATAGAAGTTTTAAGTAATAATAACAATAAGACAATATATTAAACAATAAATAAACATTAAATTTTACTTAATATTTCGTATTTACATTTCAATATCTATATTTAATTGTTGTTTAGAAGCAGTAAAAGTATGGGTATTTCTATATTTATTTGTAAGCGTGTAAATAATTTCGTCAAAAAGGAACTAAAACTTTCATATTATTGATATAAACATGTCACTTCTAGAACATAGATATGTAGACACAATTTTGTCTATATTTTGAAAAATATTACTTCCCGCCCTCTCTTGTTCAAATGAACGAATGAGCGAAGTGTGTCAAAAAGATAACTACGTTATCAGAACGTATAAAAGACGACCACTTTTAACTTGGCCAGTCCGCCATAGGTGTCGTACGACAATAAATTCTAATGTTATTAATATCTTGTTTACCACATAAAACAAGTAGGGCACTATTTTAGTGACAGTGCCTTTTTGTGTTGGGGATTTGATTACGCTTATTTAAAAAAAAACAAGTACAAACTTATAGCATTTTTATAAGGCATGTGTTTATATATTTTTGTTATTGTAATGACACAAGAGCGCAACAAATTGCAATTATATAATTAATTATTGGACTAAATACTTGTTAGAAGGCCACAAGGTGTACTAATTTGTAAATAAATACTAAATTGGGTTAATTTTTAATTATTGTGCAGGTGCTAATTTTATATGTTAAAATTATTAATTTTGTATAATAGAACTGATAATGCTGAGCTATCGAATCTGCGCAGTTAGGAGTTCTAAGGATAAACTTGCAGAATATTGTTACAAAAATTACTATTAAATCTATTATATTATACGTATATTATTCCTATGAGATATGTCACAGATAATTTAACGGGGAACTGCTATGCCAAGTTCACATTTGACAAAGGTTATATACACTCAATTGTAAGACTAAATTAATTTACTTTTCACTTTTGGTTTCATTGTGATTTCAATTGACATTCCAAATATAGAAAAAGTTGAAAGAAATAGAAAATATATTATTCGTAATTACATTTTAAGAATATATTTCATAACAGAATACATTACTTTTTACTTAAATATCATTGTTATCAATAGTTTTTTTACATTTAAGTCTATTCTTAAGTACTTTTTAAAATTATAATCAATCATTCTAAAGCATCATGAAAAACGTACAAATCTTGAGGAAAATAAAAATAAAGATATTATTTGCAAGTGCATTTGAATATCCATTTTATGGGATTCTATATACAAGTCTATTTGAAGATGAAAAATTAACTAGAGGTGGTTGGATAAAATCTAACTAAAAACAATGGTAGGATTGTTTTATGTTACGGTAGAAAAATCTGGGCATTGAAAAAAGGACAGCAACGGCTGTGGAAACAGACTATTTACAAAATGGTAAAATGTTTAAAAGAGAAAAAAATTACTAATACAAGAATAAAACGTAGAATATTGACCACAAAAGCAATAACGCAGAGGATAGAAAAATGAAATTTAAAGTGGCCCAGTCCCACCTTTTGGATGATAATAGATGATCCCACCGTATATTTTATTTGAAACCAAAAGGAAGAAATGAGAGTTTATTTTACACATTTCGTATATAAAAATACTGTTTTATCAAAAATGTACCATTTGTATTTTACCTATAGTGATGCTTTATTTATGGCCGGTGGTATACATACATTTACAAACATTTTGTGCCATATCGTTTGATCGTTTAATTTATAACTAATAGACAATTCTATTGTAAAATACATACATATACACTTAGATGTAAATACTACTGTGGGCAAAAAATAGTAAGACTTTTTAATTTAAATTTCGCGCGAAAACCCATTCGTCGAAATATTTTTTTTCTAGGTTGGTATGACTGTCAGTGATATCTGTGCCAAATGTCACATCAAAATAATCATTAGTGTTTAGTATACGCTTGTCTTTCTGAAGTACAAAAAGTGCATTTAGCGATTTTTACAATGAGTGAAATTATTCAACAAAGAAGTTCCATTAAATTTTGTGTACGGAATTAAATTTCTGGTGCCGAAACGTTCAAAATGTTGCCAAAGGCCTTCAGTGATAATTGTTTGTCGCGAGCAAATGTTTTTGATTGGTACAAATTATTCAAAGAGAGTCGAGAACGCGTTGATGACGAACCACGTCCAGGACGGCCATCAACATCAACTGATGATCAACACGTCAATAGAATCAAGGAATTGGTGCTTGAGAATCGACGATTAACAGTCAGAGACCTTACTGGCATCGTTGGAATATCGGAAGGATCAGTGAAAACCATTTTGAAAGATCAATCGGCCGAATATCGTATCAAAGGTGTCGAAGCCCAAAAAAATCACGTCAAAGCAAGTCAAAAATCAAGGTTATGTTGACAGTTTTCTTCGATTATTGAGGTGTGGTGCACTCCGAATTCCTTTCGACCGGCCAAACTGTCAACAAAGATTACTATTTGAGTGTTATGCGTCGTTTGCGCAACGCTATTCGTAAAAAGAGGCCAGAATTATGATAATGCACCGTCGCATACTGCATTAATTCTTCGTGAGTTTTTCGCCAAATTTTCAACCAATATCATGCCGCAATCACCGTATTCGCCTGATTTAGCTCCGTGTGACTTCTGGCTATTCAGCAAACTCAAACGACCGCTCCGGGGAAACCGTTTTGAGTCAATTGAAGACATTAAACGTGAATCGCTACGCGCATTGAAGGCTATTCCTGAAATTGACTTTAACAACTGTTTCGAGAATTGGAAGAAACGTTGGCACAAGTGTATTGGGGTCAAGGGGGATTACTTTGAGGGGGACGAAATAGATTTTGAGAATAAATTAAGAATTTAAAAATTATGAACAAAGTCTTACTATTTTTTGCCCACAGTAGTATACGAGTATTCGATGTCGCAATCTGAATTTAAATATCACCGTAATGACGTTTAATTGCATTTCTTGTAAATTGGATTTTTTCCGATGTAACGAGAGTAATATAAGTATGTCTCACTTGATGTATTTCGCGGTCGTATGATGAATGTATTTTTTTGGGTTCCAGGCCGCGTCTGAGTTGTGTCCTGAGAAGGACCGTTCTCTCGACGTTTCATCGAAATTAAATCGAACTTGAAACTCTCATACTTGGATTTATTACAGCGCTTGGGCTAGCCAAAGGAATCCGTTTAATATGGAAGCGCTCGTAATAAATTTACTGATCACAAAATATAATTATTTATCATTATTTTCAAATTAATTAAGAAGGTAATAATTTCGAAGATACGGAACATTTTTGTTTACATTATTTTTTATTATCTACAAACAAGCGAACTATAACTTATGAACAAACAATAAAAGCAAAAAATCACATAAAGTGTCCTCTCTTTATTTCACAGTAGACACGACATTTCTGATGCAACTTTTTCGATAACCTCCGCATTAGTTTGAATTCGGTGGCATCCATGTTGTCGCTGCTGTGAAATGAAGGGAGGTTTGTGTATAAATTATAATTTTGTTTGTTTGTTTATACATAATTAAAAGGGCATCCTTAACCGTTCATTTGTGGATCCATGTTTATTCAGATATTTTCGTTTACTAGGTATACCGGAAAGTCATTATTGGTTTTTTCGTAAAAAAAAAACTACATAATTTTTAAGAGAATGGAAAAATTTATTTATTCGAAGTATTGGCCATTTGATTCTATATATCTTGCCCATCTTTCAGGCAATTTATGGATGCCATCCCAAAAAAACTGTTTGTCCTTTGAGCAAAACCATTCATCGAGCGGTTTTCTAATTTCTTCAAAATTGGCAAAGTGCTGCTCTGCAAGCGCGTGTCCCATTGATACGAAAAGGTGATGGTCGGACAGGACGTCTGGAGTGTACGACGGGTGCGATATTATGTCCCATTCAAGTGTTTTCAATGTTTCCTTGATCGGTTTTGCTATATGAGACGATGTGTTATCGTGCTGTAAAATCAGTATAACGTGTCTTCGGGCCCATTCTGGATGCTTTTCTATGTTCGACCAAAAGGATTTGGCCTTGGAGCCGATGGCCCAGTTTCGCCAGGTGATAATCATGATTTTTTTGCTCTTTTGCGTTCCATTTTTCAACATCCGTCACTATTCGATGCAAAAATGAATCCCGATCATACCTTTGAAGCAACATTTCACAGACGATTTTTAGATTTTTCATTTGCCTGTCATTCAATTGATGTGGCACCCATTTTCACATCTTTTGGATTTTTCCATTGCCCGTTATCGGTCGCTAATCATTTCTTGGGCCACATTTAACGTTTCTGTCAATTGTTTTTGAGTTTGGGTTGGGTCTTCATCCAATAACTCCTGCAGTTCCGCATCTTCAAACTTTTTCGGTCTACCAGAACGTTCTTTGCCTTGTACATCGAAATCACCACTTTTTAATTGTCGAAACCACGCCTCACATGTTTTAGTGGTTTGAGCATGCTCACTTCAGTTTCAACCAGCAAACGATAACTTTCAGCGACTTTTTTCTTTTGATTAAATAAGAAAAGTAATGCGTGCCGCAAATGCACTTTTTCAGGCTCGAAACTCGACGTTTTCAAAGAGGTATAAATCTATGGCAGTGTTATTTTCGCAAAATATAACATGTATAGCTTTGAAGCTTGACGTAGAATAAAATGACATATTTGCCAAATCATAACATTGCATACTTAAGCCTAACGACATCTGTTAGAAAAACTGGTAATAATTTTCTAGTACACCTTGTATATATCAGGCCGAACTATCACGCCCTAAAAGTTTGTAATACTGTTACAAAATAAATACAAAAATAATAAGTACGAACATTTAAATTTATTTATATACATAAGTTTACAAAAGTACTTTAAGAAATATGACTACTTTATCTATGACTAGAACAAAAACGCTATTCTTCTTGGTATTTGGAAGCTCCAAGTATACATAATATTCGCGTTTTATTATTTTGGGGCACCGTATCTGAAGAATTCCGCTCTCAATGATTTATTCATTTCTCCTCCGATGATCGTTCTAGTCCATTCAGGAACAAAATTCATAAAAAAGCACTGAAACAAAGAGTTATCAGCATATAAAAACATGTTAAGTAATTTAGTTAATACTAGAGATAGACGTAGATAATACAGAACAAAGAATTTAGTCTTTCACCACTGATATAAAAATACGAAATAGTTTTGGTTTATTTAAGTTGTTGAGAGTCCACTTTAGCTCTAGTATTTGGAGTTTTAGAGAAAACTTATACATTGTTGCCATTACCGTTTTGATTCAGGAATATAATGGCGAAGTTGGATTCTTTTTAAATAGTTTCTTATCTCTCGCATTATTATACGTTTTTGATCACAATTCAAAATTCATGGTAGACATCTTGTTAACATACTTCCTACATCTCTCCTCTACTGTTATTTTGAGATACAGAATTGCCAAGGCGTTGTAAATAAAGTCATCAAGGTTTAGGTTATTAGGGTGTTTTGGGAGAATCGGCTACTTGCAGCACCTAAGTAACTACAACGCTCGTGCTTTGAAACACGAGTGTTAACAAACCGTTTTGTTTCGCCAATATATATACTGCTGCACGAGCAAGGAATTCTGAACACGCCAGGTGCTTCTAGAGAAATACGGAGAAAGAGAAGTACGGTTTTTTATTGGAAAGAAAGGGGTTTACAGATGATTTTAATGTTGTTTTAAGAAATAGTCTACCGATGGGTCAGCGCTACTTTGTACATAGGGTAGATGGACTGAGTATTTGATTGTGGAACTCTATAGTGCGATCAACTTTATTTGGCCGGCGGAAAAAATGTGAACTAATACGCGAAACTCTTTACCTCTCACCTCCTTAACCTATATATTCAGCTGAAGTATAGTCAAGTACAATATCATATCTATTTTGATCTATTTGTTGTTTGAGTTTATAGGTTAGTTTGTTGTATAATCTAAGAGGCTGCAGTCATAATCTCATATTCACATGTCAAACTTTTGAATTAAGCGCGCCAAATTTTTTTCTCGGAGTATATCTTTTAAAACGATCGTGCTACTTGACTGGCCAAATTGAATTGGTTGTAGTTTATGATTAGAATGTCGATCTATTGTGTGTTGTCTCGCATTTGTTATTGCTTTGGTTGAAACATCCGTGGAACTATTGAGATTTCAAAATACCCTAGTAACCTAACCCTTGATGATGGTTATCCCTTATACAACGTCTAACAATCCTGTACTTCCAAACAACTCAACCGTAATTATTGACGTGATCAATATCACTATATAAACTCATCCACCGCAGACTTACACCAGTTTTAGTACAACAACGACAGCAGTAGGAACACTTAAGCACTGAAGATGTTTCACACAAGTGGAGACGAAACGGGAAGCAAAATTACCGAGGACGTGGTTCCAGCCCGGAAGTCAAGATGAAGAAAGTATAGACAACGATCGCGACGTCTACGGGATGGATCTTGTTAACGGTCTGGTAATACCCTGTTCTACTTGTAATAATAATAATAATAAATATACGCACTATATACCAGTAAACAAATTCAGAATATATTGTCTGACAGCGAAAATCATCTTTCACAAAATCAAAACAGAAGCTTGTAAAAAAAATCACACCATTAAACCTCAGTAATGTAAATTTTATTCCCGAAGAGCATATTAATAACCCAACAACAATAAAATAGGAACCTAGAAAAACAAAATAGTATATAGAACACATTAAATAACACAAACACATGTTAATAAACATGTAATGGATAAAAATCGAAAATATATACGCAGAAACTGAAGGTTTTATGATTCCAATAGAAGATCAAGTTGTGAAAATCAGAAAATATAGTAAATATATCATAAAACAATACGTAAATGTACAAATTTAACATAAACAGAATAAGTAACGCATAACATGACAATACCTGTAATATAATACAAAAAGATCTAAAATAGAATACAAATTAGTATACATAATTGACCCATAGTACAAGAATAGTTTTAGAAAATTCGTAAGTTAAATTAGTTTGGAACAGAAACATTCTCAACTCAGGAAAGCCCAGATTTTAGACTAATTTATAAAAATACTAAAAATCATACCTTATTGCAGTTTCTTACTTCAAACCAAATAATACAGAGAAACGTAGTAAATACGAGGGTAGCCGTTTATATTTCGGGAATAGCAAAAAAAAAAAAAATTTTATTATCGAAAATAGTTTTATTGTTTTTCAAAATATTCTCCTTGAAAATCAATACACTTTTGCATTCGTTTAAACCAATCCGAAAAGCATTACTGTCACTGCGAAGGCGGTATCTCCAAAACATGAGTTTTGAATGCATCAACTGCCTCTTCCGGCGTTCGTGATCACAAATTTGTTCTTCACGTGTGGGAACAAAAAGAAATCACAGGGTGCTAGATCAGGGCTGTACAGCGGATGGCTGCTCATCAATTCAATGTTTTGCCCGGCCAAATATTCAATTTTTTGAATCGACCTATGAGAGCTCGCATTGTCATGGTGGAGAATGATCTGTCGTTTTCGGTTGTTTTCCTTATTTCTTCAAAAACTTTTGTAAACAAATATTTGTGTACTATTCGGAATTGACCGTTCTGCAACTCTCTAAAGGCACAGTTGCAACTTGACCGGTTTTTCCGAAAAAACGGGCGACCATTTATTTTAATGTGCTTCGAGCGCGACAACTTTTGTTGGTTTTGATTCATCTTGGAATTTCCACACAGTCGGCTGCTGTTTACTATCGGGCTCATATGTACAGATCCAAGATTCATCACCTGCGATGACTTTATAAATGTTCTTTGAAGCACCGCCATTTTATTTTCTGTGCGTTTCTTGGCATCAATCCACGCGAGTACTTTTTTGAGCGGTTGTAAAATTATATAGCTTCTTAACGGCTAAATGTTCATGCAGGATCTTATGCACGCTGGTGTTACTAATATCTAGAGACGCCTTGATCTCACGATATGTCACATGATGGTCTTGTATTATCAATTCAGATACTGCATTAATGTTTTTCGTAAACAACAACTTTTGTGGGATGACTTTCATGTAATTCATCGTCTAAAGAATGCTGTCCAAGTTTGAATTCACTGCACCAACGATATACTGTAGTTTTCGATGGTGCTTCATCACCATATAAAGAATTCAGCTCGTCGATGCATTCTTGTTGATATAATCCACGCCGAAAGTTATGAAAGATAATTGCACGAAAATGTTCGCGAGTTAATTCCCTATTTTCTCTGACATAAAATTTTCAAGTTACTGTCAACAATAGAAATAGCGACCGGATAACAAAACTGTCAAGGTAAATATATTGTCAAAAATGACAAACTTCACGATACAATCGTCAGATCGGAGGCAACACTAACAGTGTTGCCAGTTCCCGAAATATAAACGGCTACCCTCGTACATATTTCTAGCGGGAGATATACTGTAACTATAGCACCAGAAACAGGTTGAAATTATTTTAATTATACAGGACGGGTCAATTTACAAAGAAATACTCGAACATATCAATTTTGGTTACTTAATTTTATTATTTCCTTTCGCGTAACATCAACACTTGAGTGAGCACGACTGAATAATTTTGAATAGAAGTAGGGGTTACATTATGTTTTTTCGAAGTCTATAATTTTATTGTTGCAACAGTTTTCTATTTTTCAAATTCGAAATTCTTTTTGTTTTTAATAGTACAATATCAAAAATTATATAATATAAAGTAGATATTCACTTGTCAATGGATTAAATATCCACCACCAACTTCCGTATAATAGTAGAGGAACTGTTCAAAATTTTGCTCGATACTGTCTAGCACTTTGGAAGAAAAAGGACTGCATTTGTCTGTAATACGTTATCGTAGTTCTCGTACAGAACTTGATTGGGTTACGTAAATTTCACTTTTTAAATAACCCCGTGAAAAGAAACCAAGAAGCGAAAAGTATGCTGATCTGGGTGACTATTCAGCAGAGCATTTCTTTCCAATTCATCGACAAGGAAACATTTCATCTAAAAACTTTTTTACTTTTATTGCAAAGTGAGTGGGTGCACCACATTATTGAAATATCAAACATGATTCCGATCAAATATTTTTTGATTAGAATCACACTATAGCGACAATTGTGTTGATTGATTGTAATACATTGAAGAAAAATGTACTTTCGTGTGAAAAACAAACGTTGAATAAGAAATTTTGATTGTTATTTATCTTATCGATTGTTATTGCACAAAATTTCAAACATCGGTCGGGATAATCTTCATTCAGTTTTTGGACCAGTTTTATACGGATGGTAAATTTAAATTCCTTTAAAGTTTTGATAAGTACAAAACCTGATATACCAGACAATTTTTTTGTATTCAATGTAGAATTCATAGTGTTATACTTCGTATGTATAAAATTTATTTTTATCTTGTTTTTAAATTATTTTATTTAATATAAATACGAATCGTTTTTAAATACCATTATTGTTATTATTAAGATAACATTAGCGAGTCGATAAATATTTTAAGAAGAAATCTCTTTGTTTGCTAATTCCAGTATCATAAAACTAACATCCTGTCTTCCAAAAACGATCGTATTTTGGCACGTAAGTCTATTTCTTAGAAGAGGTATTTTAATATTATATTCAATATTATTTCTATTTTGTTTCATTTCTAAGTATAATTAGAAATTAATAATAAATATTAATCCTTTATCGCACAGAATACATACTTATTATGCTGTCCAACTATCTACCTAATCAATAATTATATATAATGTATAGCGCCTCTTAATTTTAATTTTTGGCGCTCCTTTCCTGTTCTTTCAATGGTTCATTTCAAATATGACTAGTGCACTTGCCCTTCGTCCCAGTGATTCTTTTAAAAGGCCCAATCATTTGAAAGAACTCTCTTCTTCTTTTAGCAACATTTGAGTTCTGTGAGCAAAGTTTTACTGTAACTCATACATGTAGTGTTCCACGTATTCATTTCACGATTACGAAATATGTTTAACATCCTGATAAAAAACACACACACACTCACACACTCATACACACACACAGAGAGAGAGACCCATACACTCACTTACTCACACACACACACACACACACACAAGCACATCCTATATCGTCAATATATACTTTTATTCTAATCCTTGTATATTTTCCTCCACAAATTTGTATTACTCGGTTTATTTTTACCACAGCGATTACTTATATCCTGCTTTTATCTATTTCTCTCATTTTATTAATTATTTTTATTTTAATATATACAAACTTTAAGAATTCGTTTCACTTAAATTAGTTAATAAAATGTCAAAGGCAATCCTGTTGTTTCATTTCCACTAATAATCTTTCTTTCAGCTTGACATATGTCTTAGACTACTGATGCACCATCATAAATCAAATTTTTAATAAATTATTAGCCCACAGGAATAGTAAGAGGTAATAATAACAATGTAGCCTGCATTTGCGGCAGCAACCGTTTCATTATTTATTTGCTGCGGATCTTCTCTGACCACATTTTTCAGTATTTTAACACGTACGAATGATCAACATGTTTGTTTTTCCTTCATGCGCTGCATTGAATAAATGTGCTGTAACCCTAGCAGATTGTTTAAAAAAAAATAGCGCAACCATCTCGACGAACTAAACTACGCGTAAAACGCTACACTTTTACTTTGTGAAACGTTGGTTGGCATTACTTTATAAATAAACTGAATATTAAATATTTTTATCGAAGACTACAAACTAAAAACGCATCTATTCGGATATTTCTGTTGATGTTCAAACACCATTGTAGTTGTACTCATGTTGTTATGCAATTATACCTATTTGCTTGCTATGCTCTTTATAAACATATTGCATAAACAATATACACAATAAACGACTTAATCTCTCTTAATTCAGTAAAACATTAATTTTCAAAAGTTACTTGTTCAAACTTCAAAAATAAAGTACCGTTGCAACGATAAAATTATAATCTTAAAAAGTATCATTTCTTCTCCGATTTAAAAATATTGGGGCGAAAGTACTTTCACTTAAGGATTGATGTAATTTGAGTGAAAATACTTAAATCAAATATCCCCTTCAGAACAAAAATTGATGTGTTCGAATTTCTCTGTAGGTAGATTTTAATGGAGACTGTGGTTAATTAAAGTAATCAATTAAGGTTAATATAATCTCTTTCCAATATTGTTTTCGTATTCTGTATATGCAACTAAGTTGTTATCATCAGCAGCAGCGTGTTTCACGGATAATCGTCAGGTAGGGCGCTTCTATGATTAATTCTGAGTCGATAATCCTAATACAGAAATGTGTTGTCATTAGTTAAGCTATATGAATTGCTTAAAAGAAGTGTAGATTTAGCAACATAGTATAAAATGGTCAATAAATCAGTAGAAATAATATGACAAAATACGAGTTTTATTTAAGCCTATTGAAAATAACAGTAATAGTGATAATTAACGTAAACGCTGAAACCGATAGCTATTGCTTTGAACACTGTTGCCTTTGTAGCATTGAATTTAGGAAGCGTTACAATATATCTGGGATAAGTAAATGTACAAAGGGTACTAGCTTCGTTTATTTAATTTTTTCAAAGTAATTTCCTCTACACTCAATACACCTCTCCATTCTCCGAAACCAATCTTTAAACCAGTTCTGCCAAGTTTCACTAGTGAGTAAAGCACACTCGTTGTCCCAAGCCCGCAGAAGGTCCTCATCAGTCCTCCTTTTCAGCTTCATTTTCATATGCGGGAACAGTGCAAAATTGCTAGAGAAAATGCAAAATGCAAGCTCTAATTAAGTTATTTTAATTACAAGCTTTACTCTCTAAGATTAGACAGAATACTATATATGTACATACATACACGTTACTATAATCTTGAGGAGATTCCATAGTTGGAGCGTAAGCCGGTGCGAAATAAATAGTGCAGTTGAAACGAATTCTGATGAATTGTACGTGTTATACGGTACGGAATAACTAGTGCAGTTAAAACGAGTTTTTATGAATTGTACGTGTTATATTTAACTTATGTTAATAATGCAACCAGAAGCAGTTCAGTGTGAAATGTTACTGTCAATGTTGCATGGTTATCCAATCGGAACTGTGACATTCATAAAAAAGTATTTAGAATGATTCGGGAGGAGTGTGAATTATTTTAGCATGCGTGAATTATGTAAACAAGAATAACGACGTAATGTTTAGGCATTTCTCCAGTGGCACAATTTAACGACATACTTACATATTTGCGAATTAAAATTATTATGATAATTGACATTTATTTGTGTATATTTCGAAACTGGAAAGAGCTACTTAATAGAAATGTGTTATTTGCATGCATATACATATATGGAAATTTAAATCAAACATTGACTGGATAAATTCTTAAGATTAGATTTATGTGAATGATTGTGTTCGGGTGTTAATTGCATTTGTATATTTGATGTTGAAAAAACTTAGTGGTCAAATATTGATTTCGACAGAACTTATGATGCATTTGCATAATAATAATAGTAACAGATTTATTTTTAAAAAATGTAGTAAAATAAGATATACATGCTAGAAATAATAAATACAAACAAAAAAATATGCAAAGTAGATTACATACAAAGAGTACTAGAACAGTTTTGCAGTACAGCTTTGTTTATTTAATTTTTTCAAAGTAATTTCCTCTTGATTCGATACACCTCTCCATCCTGCGAAACCAATCTTTAAACCAGTTCTGCCACGAAGTTTCACTAGGGAGTAAAGCACACACGTTGTCCCAAGCCCGCAGAAGGTCCTCATTACTGGAAAACCGCCTCCCTTTTAGCTTCATTTTCACCTGCGGGAACAGTGCAAAGTCGCAGGGAGCAAGATCTGGACTGTAAGGAGGGTGCTCGAGAAGTTTCAATCCTGTCGTGGTCAAATATACGGTGCAGGCTTTGGCGCGGTGAGCTGGATCATTATCGTGATGAAGGAACCAGGTAACCATTCTTGACTTGGCCACAAGTTCTTCGTAGATCCAATGACTTTAGGCAGGCACTGTTCAGTATACCACTTAGCTGTGACTGTCTTCTGTGCGTCCAAAACGACGCGTTCCACAGTTCCACTCGATTTGAAAAATACATTATTTTCTTCTTTACAGTCAGGATTTTCTGACAACTACGGGTACACACCCGTAGTTGTCAGAAAATCGTAATAGTACAACCAAGTGTCGTCACCTGTCACGATGTTGTTCACATACCGAGTTTGTCCCTTATTAAATTCTTTTAGCATCTCCCGACACCAAGTCACACGTCGTGTCATCTGCACCGACATGGCGCGGCGGCTACTATGCACGTATGAACATGTCTCAACATGCAGCAACAAGCAGCTTCCTACGATTCATTGTTGCGTCATATTGCAAAACTTTCCTAGTACCCTTTGTATTTTTTACCGCACATTTGCAGCATTCATTGTCGTGTGTGCTTAACAACTGATAATATAATATTCGTATTAGGATTGTCGACTCAGAATTAATCATAGAATTGTCTTACCTGACGATTATCGCTGAGATTCTCACCACAGTATATATACCCAGGAGTGACTTTGTGTGTTGGTAGATGTTGTTTCAATAACTCTAATAACACTCTAACTGATTAATATATTGTAATAATATCGCATATACTTAAATAGTTATTTTTAGGTTTCAGATAGGAAAAAAAACTAAGACTTAAAAAACAAGTATTATGTTATATGTGCAGAAACATGAAATTTAATTGGAATGGAAGGTTCGGTTTACTAAAGTTATATACTAGGGTGGTCGTTCTGTTAATTATTCACCGTATAATAAATTTATATTAATCAATACATATAAATTAGCACTATACAAATATATGAATTTACAAATTTAATTATCTGTAGAAAAGTAAATATTAGTAAATATATAGGGGCGATCAGAATGTATGTATATACGCACATAGATATAGTATACTATACTATTCTTTGCAATATTAATCAATCTTTAAAAAATATTATTCTCCCATACCCTCTTTGTTTCGTACAAACCTGTATTCCATGCGACCAGTATCCGGTCGTTGTTTCTAATCTTCCGAGCGTGTTCACTGCATGTTTCGCGTATGTTTGTGCGTCCGGTATTAAAAAATTCGTCGTCCGCAGTGTTCTACTGAATTGGTTTATTTTAGTGTTGACGAACATAGGTGAGAGGTGCTGAATCGTTATGCCATAGCGTGCGTATTCGTATCTGAGGGCACGTGTGAAGTTTCTCACATATACCTGCAATACAACGATACTTGTTATTGATCTTTTCTCTAATATTCGGCCAAGTTAATTGTGCATATATTCGTGTGTAAATACATATACTGAAGCATTTACTGATCTTTGGTATAGATGTAACTGAATTTACTAAGTAGTATAGATTTGTTTTAATGTGTACATATAATTTTTTGCTGTTATATGCTCTTCGAATTTTTATTTACTCCCGTGTTTATTGAAAAAGTATCTACAAATTTTGAGAATAAAATCTACATTACATATACATAATATTTTTAAATTTTGAGACTCCTTTTATGACTTCTTTCATCGACTTTTTTAAGGTTTGATCTGGGGTTCTTTTCAATCAACTACATAAATAAGTCTGGCATCCAGTTATTCACAACAGTGAAATTAATAAAACGATTGATTACAACTTATAAACTATGATTTATTAAATTAATATTATTAAATTCTACACTTATGAAAATAAATTGATAACCTTTAAAGCATTTAGAACATTTATAAAAAATAACAAGAAATTAAATATATAAATACATTTATACATTTTAAGTAAACAATAAACAGTAACTAATAGTACTTTTATTATTTAAAATTTTGCAGTTAAAAGTTGTACCTAATAACTGTTAAAAAGATATGGACTCGACTTGCGTCTAAAAATTTTTTAAATTAAAATAATATTGAATACATCAATTATTTAGTACATACATGGCCATCATTCTTTTAATAGTGTAGGTCCACAACTTAATGTTTAAATAAAAATGCTATTACATACATAGAAGATCCTGCCTGTATATATTAAATAGCATGATATTGTCAAGTTTGTTAATTTTTCGATTACTAACATGTCATTGACAATTTATACGATACTCGTAATTCGCAAGTTTTGGAAATATCAGGACATAAACTTGCGTTGAGTGAAAAAATCCTCATTACTTAGCTATTAAGGTGTATAATAGACTTCCTGTAAATTTTACACGAATGTCAGGACAAATATTTAAAAATAAAGTTAAACGCTTATAGATCTTCAAGGGTTTGCTACTCACTTAAAGAGTACTTACACGATTTTGAATTTTAAATGTTTTAAATCTAAATGTAATGTACAATTGTATGTATGGAGTCATGTAGATTGGGATTACTTTTAAACTGGATGAGATATTTTATGCTCTAATTGTAGTCAATTTGATGAATATATTATTATTATTATTAATCTTGGAACGTTATGAGCTTCATGGCCATCAGCGACCTACTTAGCTTGCTGTTTGAAAATTATTGAATTAATTAAGTTGGCATATGGTATGACATATTGGATTCTGGAAAGACGCCAAGCATAAGGTACGAATGTACCTAGGTAAAAGTATGACAAGGAATTTATGTTAAGAAAAAATTAAAAAACTGTGATTTTTGAAACAAGGACTAGTTATGAATTATTGTGGGCTTTATGCTTAGCCATTCACTGGTAAAAGAACACTTACATAAGATTGAACTATTTGAAATGACAGAAATAACAAACGAGATTGATGGTGAGATATTGATAACAGGAGATATCTTTTTTCTAGCAGCACAAAAGTAAAATTAGAATTATATAGAACACGCTTCGTTAAAGACAGTAAAATCTAATAGAGGGTATTAGGATGCTGAAGTGGGTACTCTAAACTTTGACGGACTGATCGCAGTAAGCCTATAAGCGGCGGCGTTAGTAACCGAGCCTTTCGTCAAGGACTAGTACTAAATTTAATACGTTCTCAGCGGTGAGTTGCGAAACACTAAAAAATATTATTCAAGCAAACTTGTTTTATTTTCCAAATGACAATTGTCACAAATTATCAGGTTGATGCATAAGTTCGTAAAATTTGTGGTTTCTAAGGTGAGAGTGGTTTAAAAAAGAACTTGTTAGGCATATGCTAGAGCCATTTTAATGTCGTATTATAGTTTATTTGAATAGTTTATGAATTTGTGCATAGATTACTTTAGTTGTAGACCAAAAAAAAAAGTCGAATAGAACAGAATAAGGGTTTACGACATATCCTTTTATTCGAGTTCAACAAAGGAGTTAATGCATCTGAAGATAGTTGGACCATTTGTACCGTTCACGGAGAAAACATAAATGGGGTCAGTACAGTACGGAAAGAGTTTTCTGATTTGAAGAGCACCATTTTGCCATTATTCTTAACGTTCGCGCAGACTATCGGATTTCGCTGAAGATTGTCTGATGATAGGCATGAATCAACTGGGGAATTGGCCGTTATAATGGATTGTAACAAATCGACCATAATACATTTACATTTCATTTGTAAAATTTAAAAACGTCGGTTAGAAGTGTTTAATCCGTTTAAAAAATATTTAAACATGTATAGAGTTTGAGCGTGTTGGATTTCATATTTGCTAAAGTCGGATTAAAAACCGAATACAGTAGTAATTTGCGAGTAATTCTGGAAGCAGTGGGTCCAAAAAGGATGTGAGGAATGGTGAAATAAGATTATAGTATTTTTATAATTCAGAAATGAAGCAGCAAAGTGTACAATGGGTAGAGCAGAAAAAGAAGGATCCCGCTGAAAAAGGACATGCATAAAAATCTTCCGCTAAAGTCATAACATTTTTTTATCACAAGAGTGTGTACGCGTCCTACAAAGTGCCATACAAACCGTTAATTGTTATAAAGAAATTTTGAATTAGTTAATGAAGAAAAACCTTCTTAACCTGTTTAAAAAGTAGAAACTTCACCATGATAACACTCGTCCATACGTGGCGATTGTAACAGAATTTTTAAGTAGTAAAAATGTCAAGTATATATTGACTCCTTCGTATAGTTAAAGGATGACAGTTTCAAGAAGAATTGAAAGCTGTTAAGGTTATCGTTCATATACGAGGTTCTTCGAAAAATTTTAAATTTGTTTATTATTTTTATTTAATTAATAATTAATATTTTTCCTGTATTTATATCATATTAATATATATATATATATATATATATATATATATATATATATATATATTCTAACTGCGAGTGAAATGTTATGCAAGGTTAATTCCTTTTCTTCCTTGTAATTTTTGGTATATATTTCTCTCTTAATTAGGTTATTGTATTTTCGCATTTAAATCTTTGATATCCTCTCCGTAGTTTATTGTATTTGGATGCTTTTTAATATCGTGCTCGCGAACCTTCACGATAACTCTGTCTCCTGTATTCCATCTTGGAACTAATCTTTAAGGGAAAATGTATGAGCAGGTTTTGCCTCCAGATTAATCGGTGTAGGGTATGAGTTGTTCAAACGACAGTGGTAGAAATTCTATGTCCTTCAAATATCAACCCACTCAAGGTGGAATGACAGAGAAATCGTTGATGGGCTAGAAGTGCAAAAGTAACAAGTGAAGGTTATTCTCTATAAAAAAAAACAGTAAAAAATGAAATGGTATAGATTATAAGACCGATTCATATGAAATAAAAGATTATTATATGTCTGAAATCCTCAGGTTAGAAAAATAGTAACTCAAAAAAAAAAACTCCCGTAATATGAGAAACCTAATTAAAACAAACAAATTTTCGAAAAAAAATTCTGTCAATCTTACCCTTAAATCTAACAGCCAGAAGAAAAAAGAATAACATGGAGTTTCTTAAACTCTCGAGAAACTCTAAAACTCAGTAATTACTCGTAAAAAAATAATTTAGAAGCGTAAAGTGAGAAGAATATCCCAAGAAATCCCCTTGTCGATGAAATTCTAAAACACGAGTATCATGATTTCCTTGGGAACACGTGCAGCCTACGAAACAAAAAGAAACAAAAGAAGGCCCGCAAATGATAACTAAAAATATGATCTTGTACACGCACAAATACCATATCTAAGAATTGCAATGTGAGGGATTTTTAAACGAATTAAAAGTAAAATGTGGTGGAAAACGTTATATGTATATATAGTCTGGCCACGATATCTTGAATTGACAAATGAAATTTAACGTAACAACTGAACATGGCTTTTATTAATGTTTTGTTAAAATTGTTTTCGGTCTCAATTATTTCGATTTTATTTAAGTTGAAAGTGTCTTTTTCAAAACTATGGTGATAAAGTTCAGCACGTATATTGTTGGTTCTAATATTGTTTTATATTTATGACTATAAATTCTTTTGAATAACCGTTGTTTTGTGTGCCGTATGCACAGTTATTACACGGTAAGTTTATACTATTATTGTTGTTTTCATTTTATACTGTAAATTGCAATTTCAGAGAAAAGGAGTCGAAGTCATCTGCTCGTATACAATCGTCCACATACCTTTCATAAAAAGGGATTGGTACCTTTATTTGTTTTTAAATGATTGTTTCTAATTTTTCTCATGACTAGACCTGCTACTGTAGAAATTTCTGTGCCAAAAGATTTTTGCAAGTTGTATAACAAGAAGTGTTAATGCATTTCTACATTTTTCCAGTGTTATTGTAGTTTGCTTTTTTAATTCGTTTCATCTTTCATTTATGCTTTCGATTGCTAAATTTGTTAGAAGGTTATAATGAGTTGATATCTAGACTGATCAGTTTATAGTACCCAAATACAGTAAACTACAAAGAAAATGAAAATATTAATGACTTAAATGTAGTATATGAAGATTATTCGACAACTGCGTATATAAGTTATTTGACAAAAATATATTTTATTTTTCAATATAGTCTCCTGCTCGTTAAACATACTTATTCTACCGATACTCAAAATTAGCAATGCATTCATTGTAGATACGTGAATAAAAGTTCTTGAAATAGCTATTTATAGTAGTGATTACCTTGAAGTTCGACAAAATCTTTTTTCATCTCAACCGTCTTTTATATTTTTGGAATAGATAAACACTTTTCTTATGTATTTTTTCAAGAAGGAAACAGGAAATTAATAACAGCAAAAGGAAAAGGAAAATTAACAGGTCAACCAACTTATGTGGTAGATTTCTGCTTTGCAAAAGGTATAAATACTAGAAAATTCCATAGCGAATCATGTTTAGACCTTACATCTGACCACACCCCAATTATAGTAACGGTACAGACAATAAATACTTAAAAAACCGAAAGAACTCTCACTATACTGCAAGAAAACTGGAATCTATTTCATGAAAATCTGGATAACCAAATCACACTGGACATTCCCTTAAAAAAACTGGAAAATATATAGAAACAGCAGTTATGTATCTAACCAAGGTAATTCAGACGGTAGCTTGGGAAGTAACGCTTGACCGACTGGAAGAACATATGTCCAGTCAAAATAAAATAAAAAATTGGAGAAAAAATAAAATCTAGAAAACGGTGGCAGTTAACTAGATCTGCATGAGACAAACGAAATTTCAACAAGCTATCCAAAGATTTGAAAAACCAGTTACAACACTTGAAAAATCACTTGAAAAATTAATCCATAGAAGATTACCTACAAGAATTAACATCGACAGACGCCACCGATTACAACTTGTAGAAAGCTACAAGAAAACTAAAACACTCCCAGGAAGCAATGTCGCCTATTAAAACAGTTGGTGACAATCGAAAAAAAGCAACAGTATTTGCAGATCACCTCACCTATATTTTTAAACCGTTCGACTTGGAAATCGTCATTGAAGTAGAACACGAAATCAATAGTTCTCTTGAAACTCTATATCAAATGCATTTACAAATAAATTAGAAATTGTTGAAAGAACAAATCTAGTAACATGGGTTGCAGAACTTCATTAATAATTCACCTTTTGTATTCACATCTAGACTTTTTCCAAACGGTTTGGAATCTGTAAGCGATGAACGTTTTCATCAAGATATCCTTACCATGGAGAATCGTTACTAAAGGTACTTGGATCCTGCAATGTTGGACAATTACTGTTGGTTTCTGTTTAAGGGGACTGATTAGATACACAAAAGAACAACTTCAACATCACTTTTTGCCAAATCAAATCGATTTGGCTTTGTATATATTAACATTGTAGATTTTGTGTATTATATTAATTTCCGTTATATAAAGGTGTTTTTTTACTATTAAGAAAGCTGTGTTATAATCAGTTTTAAAAATTGCCTGCTATTACATTTTTATATTTTGGAAAATGTAACTTGATAGAGAAAATCTGAGTATTCCACTGAATTGTGCATCCCGAAATTAGTTAAATACACACATTTACTAACCAAATGCCAAAAAAATGAAATTCGATACGTAGTGTAATCGTTGGAAGTCAAATCTTGAAATAGAGCGATTGAAGCACTAACTTAAATCAGGATTCATAGATTTTGACCATGATGATCACAAACCTGTGAGCAGGTGAGTTATCTTGATGGTAATGCACTTTATTATTTACCAAATGAAATCGTTTCTTTTTGATATCGTCGCATGTTTTTACTCGACGATTATCTAACAAACACAATACGATGGACTTTTTCATTTATATCTGAGGCAGTATGCGTTTTTAAACACCCATTGCGGAGTTCATCCTTTGTGCTCGTACGACCATGTTTAGATTCGAAAACCAGTTTTTAACAATTGAAAAGGAATGAGCGGACTCTAATAATATCAAATTCAACTCTACTTAGATTTTAAGTGGAGTTTAGCCATTCAAATGAAAGTACTTATTAACCGCTCGTAACTCAGTGTTTTCTGAATTCGTCACTGAATAATACAAAATCACGCGAGACATTCACTTTGGCCACTCTTGTATACAAACCAATGAACAGATGGCTCTGCACCGTAAAATGATAAAGAAGACCCTGCCTAATTCGCTCACACTTAGTGTTAGACTAGTTAGACTACGTAGTTATTGAACCACCGGCGCACAAAAATCTAATTAAATCAGTGGAAACTAAATCAAAGTACGATAATTAAGAAAAAAAAGTGAAAGAAAAATATATAAAAAATTAATTAAAAAAAATAAGAAATAACTGTTGTTTACATCTCGCAAACTGTTCCGGAAAAGATGGAAAAACTCCATGTATGTTAGTACAAAGAGAAATAGTGATACAAAAAGACCAAGATCCAGATGATCTGTGTCATCTACTTCAGAAAGAGTCACAAAGCATGTGTATACAGCAGAACAATTCTTACGTATACAGCTCCTTTGTATTAATATAATTTTAAGGTAAAGTAATTTCTATTACATAATAATTATAGTTATTATAATACAAACACTTATTATATTATACTATTATAACACAAAAAAATTGTAGCACTTGTGAATGTAGTAAATACACTATGAAACATTTCAAAGAAACAGTGTTTTTATCTATTATTTTTTAATGAAAAGTTGTGAAGAAATAAGAAGACTGAAACGTCCAAAAATAATAAACCAAGAATTAGTATTTATTTTATTTATATACAAATGTATATATCAACTTATAATTATACAATAACATTTGCCACATTAAGAGAACATTAAAAGGTTGATTTCTAAAACTGACAATAAATTATACGATTCGAAAGTTTATAGCTTTGTGGAAAATTAATGTATTGTTCGTGAATGAATGTGTGCAAGCCAACAAAAAAATTCTTGAGAAACTTGTATTAATTAAATTAGAAATGAAAGAGTGAGTCTCTTATATCTGCAAGAATTTGTCTGTAAATACATTAGTGAAGGATAATTGGACAAGTCGCACGGTCTACGAAGTACCCTGTGGAGATGGATAATGTAATCGTAATGTGAAATTCGTATGTATGTAACATGTTACGTAATGTGATTTTGAAATTTCTTCTTTGACGAATATTGCTGCAGTAAATTTAGTTACTGAATTTAGAAATTATTCATTACATACAAGTATAGTGTGATGTTATACTTTAGAATCGAAAAATTATTTCTTCGAAGATTTTGGATTAAGCTAAATGCTATCTCTACATATTATTAGGTAAAAAATTAATTTTTATTTATACCAGGAAATTTCTCTACCTCTGTATTGCATATTAACGTGATAACGTAATAAAACGTGAGCAGATTTCTATGCGTTATATCTTCCTTTTATGTAAAATTATTCATAGAAACTTTTAATTTTACTAAGTACAAAGTTAAATAAATAGAAAGAAAAATTATGGTTTAATTAACTACCAACTAGTGATATATTTTATATATCACTAGTAGTATATTTTAGTACGATGTAATTTTACAAATTTGCAGAAATGTCCCAATAAAAACGAATACTCCATAAAGTGAAAATAAAAATAGGAAGTCATTTTAAGGAAAACCAAAAATAATATCTTGAAAAGCAAGTAAAATTCTATCTTAATAAGACCAATATCAGAATCTTTTTGTTTAAAATTCTAATTAATTTCAAAAACAAAGTATTAATTAATCTAGTAAGTAGACTTCCGCGGTCGTGGTCCATGCTATCTGCTTCTGGGCTCCCGGACTGGAACTGTGCTACTTGTATATCTGCCGAAGTTTCGTACCCATTTGTGCCGAAGTTTCGTACCCATTTGTATTGGACACCTTCAGGGCTTAACTACTGCACTGAAACTGGTCGATAGTGGACGGGTTTATATATGGGTAATGGGTCATGGGTCAATGGAGCGTTACGGTTGCGGTTGGGTATTTTGGAGATGAAGAATTGCTAGGCGTTGTGTAGGGGGGTTGCCATCATTGCGGTTAAGATTATTGGGGTGCTTACAGATCCCTATAGTTTCACGGATTTTGCGACCATAGTAATGGTTAGTGCGGGATAGGATCTTGGTCGAATTAAATTGGACATGGTGCCCGGTTTCCAACCTATGTTCGGCAAGTGCAGAACTGGTTATGCGAGCAACCTAGTACAATGCTCATGTTCAGAAACACGAGTGCCGACAGGCCGCTTTGTTTCACCAATATATACCCTGTCGCATGAGCAAGGAATCCTGTACACACCAGGTGATTCTAAAGAAACATGGTCTTTTACGGAAAGGGGTCAGATAATTTGGAATAGGTTTTGAAGATAGTTTTGATGTTCTTTTTGAGAAGAACCCTACTGATGCGGTCAGTAATACCTTGTATATAGGGTGGGCTTTAGAGAGGAGGAGAGATGATGTAAGCTGTGTATTATCCCACAACTTATTCGACTTATTCACCTTTGTGAAAAACTATTTTGCAGAGAAAAACGCCATGTAGTATTTGGATGGGTTAAAGAGATGGGAGCATCGCTGGGAGAAGTGTGCAGAGTTACAAGGAGACCATGTAAAAAAATAAATATAAATTTTAAGAAAAAATGTCTTGTATGTTTATGAGGCTGGAAACTTTTCAGACCACCCTCGTATATTACTGTTTATGAGTGAATTTTTTAATACTGCCGAAGGGTGTTTTGGAGCGTGCTTTTGCATATAAATATATTCAGGCGATAATCGTAAGAGGTAAGATCTAAGATGATATTAAGATATTGTCCGTTACCTTAGTTAAAAAGGTTGAAACTAGCTTATAGACATAAAAGGTAGATATTATTTACTTCGTAACTAATAAACTCATTAGTAGACATCCAATTTTTCGTAATCGGTAGACCTATTAACGAATATAAAATTAGCTATTCACTGAAAAGCCTGTAATACTTAAATCTTTCTGGGCGAACAAAGATTTTATAAAAATAAGAGTTCTATTGGTAGGTAACCAAAATTTTAGTAGTCATGTAACATTAATGAAGTGCATTTTTCAAGAGAATTACCTTAGATGCCGCGTAGACAGTCCACAACGGAAGCGGTTGTAGTTCCGAACCGGACGACACGTTCACTATGGCACCTTTTCCTCGTTTCATCATGCCTTCGATAAAAATCCTAGTCATCATAGTGACAGCACCCACGTTTACAGTGATGATATCCCATAATACATTTTCTGGCACCTCTCCGACGTACATGGGATACTCGTACTGCGTGCCGACATTGTTTACTGAAAGTATCACAGCGGAAACGTTAATGAACTTGAAATTATGTATGTGTGTACGTCGACCGCTATGTGTTATTATATCACCGCCTCAACGTAATGTTATTATATTACATTTGTACAGTGAACCGGCAATATTATCGTACAACTTGAGGCCTTCAAAAAAGTACATGGTCACGCTCGATTGGGTAATACTACTATGCAATCGTTAATTATTATTGTTTATTCAAGAAGTGTCTTTTGGTTTTGTTTCTGTAAATGGTAACGATTATATCATAAAATGTGAATGTTCGTAAGTAATAATGTTGTCAACAATTGCATACCTCTTTTGGCATAAAATATAATCAATTTTGAACTTTATACGTATTAAAACAAAAAGAAAGTAATTAATAACTAAAACCGTTTATCGCAATATGTTAACAGAATAGGATGTTGTGAAATATATTTTGGGAGTACGAAAAGTGTATTATCGTATAAGAAAAATCAAAAAATCGTGTATCTTATTGACAACTTTGCGTTTAGTCATATAGAATAAGTGATGAAATTTTTATTTATAAGGTACAAATTATTAAAATTATAAACGCAATAATAGCTTTTGTGAATTGATTAAAACCCTAATACTAACACTAATTATAACGATTCGGTTTAATTTGAATAAATTTATATTATATATAAACAGAATGGTCAAAAATTCACGGATAATCGTGAGGTAAATTGATTCTAAACTTTTACACCATACGAATTGCTTAACAGAAATGTAGACCTGGCAAAATGGTATAAAATCATCAATCAATCAATAGGAATGATATGACAATATACGAGCTTTATTTAAGTCTAATAATAATAACGATAATTTACGCAAATATTGAAATTAGTAGCCATTGGTTTGAAGACAAAGCTGTAGCCTTTATGAAATTTAATTCAGGACGCGTTGCAACATAGCTGGGGTAATTAACTGTATTGTGGGGTTAATTTATTACTTCATGTTCATTACTTTTACCCTAAAAAAAATCCAAAACCAAGAGACAAGAGGATTCATATCTGGTGATCCTAGAGACCATGATATTGGTCCATTTCGCCCGATCTATCTATTTGGAAAACGTTCGTTCAACCATGTTCTTGTAATTACTGCATTATGAGCTGGTCCACCATCGGGTGTGTAATACATATTGGCGCTAGCATTTAATACAACATTACCTAATACTTGTTCCAAGACGGTTACGTATTCATTTGCATTTAATCTATTCAGAAGATATATTGGTCCTACAATTTGAAGGCTAAAATGCTTAACCAAACGTTCACGGTAAACTTTCTTTGGTATCCAAATTCTCGAATAGTTCTGAAATTTTCTACGACTCAAAAATGAAAATTGTCCAAGACACCATCTCTTGTAAACAGGCATTCGTCACTCCATAAAATAAGTGATAAAATGTTTGAATCTCCTTGAATTTTGTTTAAAATTGTATTTTCAAGCATTCTGCGCAAATTGTCATAATGGTTGTACTTTTGTAGCATGAAACGGCGCAAAATGCTTTTCAGTAGACACTGAAAGAACTGTGCCTTTCTTGGATTGTTCGCCTGGGCTATTTTTCTAGTGTTGCAAGTAGGATTCTGATGGGCAATATCCTAAATTCTTTCTTCAATTTGGATCGTACGATGATGCATTGGTCTACTTATTGTACATCACGTAGACTGGGAACAAATGTGCCTGTTTCACGAAGCCTCTCACCCAATCATCGAAATGTATTGGTGCTGGCGATGTGGATACCTTATTACATATTCGTGCGCATTTCCATTGTAAAACTTACATAACATACACATGTCAGCGTATTCGTTGAAGATGTATTAGGTGCGCAACTAAGTTCTCGCTGTTTTTCAAGAGATGGCTCCAGTAGTAAGTGCTGGTGGATTGTGACATAACCAAAACGTCATGAACCAAGCTTAGACATATGGTAAACAAACCGCTTTGACACATTAGTGATTTTGTTTTTGCGTCATATACTTTTGGTTGTGTGAAAATGTCTGATTTTGTGCCAAATAATCGTCATTTGCGGGAAGTGTTGCGTTTCTTCTTTCATTCGAAGAAAACGGCGGCTGAAGCGCATCGAGAACTCCAAAAAGTTTACGGAGATGCTGCTCTAAGTGAAACAATGTGCTATTATTGGTTCCGTCGCTTCAAAGACGGTGATTTCGATGTTGACTACCGTTCGCGTGAAGGAAGACCAAAAACCTTCGAAGACGCTGAATTGGAGGCATTGCTCGATAAGGATCCGTCCCAAACGCAAAAGAGCTTGCTTCAGCATTAGGAGTTACCCGCCAAGCCATTTCCCAACGATTGCATGCGTTGAGAATGATTCAAAAACAAGAAACTTGGGTCCCTTATGATTTGAAGCCAAGAGACGTTGAGCGTCGTTTTTTCGCCTGTGAACAACTGCTCCAAATCAAATCATGGTGACTGCCCGGTCATGCTTCTACATCGTCGGTTCGGCCGAATATTCACGCTGCGAAGGTTTTGCTGTGTATTTGGTGGTACCAGGGCGGTGTTATTTATTATGAGCTGTTGAAACCGAACGAAACCATCACTGGGGAACGGTATCGAACTCAATTGAGGCGATTTAGCCGAGCATTGAACGAAAACCAGCCACGATACGAGCAGAGGCACGAAAAAGTGATTTTACAGCATGACAACGCTCGGCCTCACGTTGCCAAACCCGTTAAAATCTATCTAAAAACACTCAAATTGGAGGTCCTACCCCACCCGCCATATTCCCCAGATATTGCGCCGTCCGATTATTACCGTTCGATGGTACATGGTCTGGCTAATCAGCCGTTCCGCTCATATGAAGACATCTCAAAATGGCCTTGATTCGTGGATAGCCTCAAAAGACGAACACTTCTACCGTGACGGTATTCGAGCTTTGCCAGAAAGATGGGAAAAAGTTGTCGCTAGTGATGGGCAATATTTTGAATGATTCATTTGTAAACATTTTTTCACAATAAAGTTGAATTTTCTTCAGAAAAACAGTAAGAACTTAGTTGCGCACCTAATACATTACAAATTGCTTTGGATATCACAAGAATATGGTAAGTAATGGAAAATAATGAACGTTAAACTGACAACTCAAAATTTGACAAATAATTATTTTTAAATTACAGACATTATTCTGGGCCATGGTTGCCTTATGTAAATTAACGTAAAGAAGCAGTTAAAGGAATGTTTAATAGAGTAAAATATTGCCATAAAACGATTAATTGCACAAACGTAGTATTGTATAATTTTATTTGACAGTATAAAACATGTTTCTTTGTAGAAAATTTCAAAAAATTCGAAATATTTTTTGTCGCATTTGCATTTAATCATCAACATTGATGGTATCGTACGCCTTAGCAACTGACAATACAGCGTTTTTGTATTAGGATTGTCGATTCGAAATTAATCATAGAATCGTCTTATCTGAGGATTATAAGTGAATTTTTAACCTCCCTGTATACACATACATTAAATTTGAAATTTTAAAAACACCACCGGCTAGCTGCATTAATAACGAGTTAATATTGTATCTTTCACTCAAGGCGGTTCTAATTATTAAATATAGATTCTTTTACGTTAAAAATTCTTTTTAAATTATAATTCTATTCGTTTTATGGGTTGTGAATAAAATAAAATATGTTAAGGACTTCTATGTAAATAATATTTTGTGAACAATATCTTTGAAATATAAATATGAGATCTTCTCACATAATTAAAAATTTCTTTCAGTTATTCATTAAAATAATAAACTATGTTTTCATTAGGAATAGCAAATTTATTAATTTCTTTTTTAGGTTAAGAAGCAATGAACATGAACATGTACATAAAAACAGAGTTAGACAGAATATAAAGGAAAGTTCAAAGGTAACAGAAGAATTACTGTAATATAATTAATCAATTAGAAATTGAATGATTAATAAAATAATTAAAAAAAAACTTTTATCACCATTACTGACTAAAAAATGAACTTTAACGTTTGCCACGCCTTAAAAGTTCAAAACAGAGTAGAAAAAAAGAAAGTTATAAATTTCAAAAACCTACCAACAGATGTTTGCTAATGCAGAGTTGTTTTCCCAAGGTGTAACTGCCGCTTGCCCAGACGGGGACGATCGAGTCGGTTACTCAGTAAATGGAAATGAATAAAAGGGCACCAGCTTCTTTTACAGAAAAAGGGACACCTGTATATAAGTATGTGGCCTGAGTAATCAGGCATCTTGTACCTCTCCTGATTATCAGACATCTCGCATAACTCGTTGACAGAATAATAAAAGAAACTATTAAAAAGGAACCAACTAAACAAATCTGGCTAAATTTTAGGAAATACAACATTTACGAAAATGCAAAATACAGAAAAATCGCTAGATGGATGCAAAGAAATATTGCCTTGTTTGTTGTTGGAGAGACTGGTCTCTAGAAGGTAATATCGTGAAAGAAACTTTGGACGACCTAGATGAATCAGAGAGCCGGAAGATAGAAGACTAAGATTGCTTGCTTTTACGGATAGGCATAATACCTCAAAGTTTGTGGGAATTATTTTTTCTTTTTCGACAGAAACGCGCAATAACAATACATGTCATATATTTGCCTATTTGTTCGTTTGGGTTGACTTTATATCGTCTGCCTCTCAGTAATTGGCATTGTGCTTTTAGATTAGAACGGGTAGATTGACATGAAGAATGGAACAATATCGTTTTTCCAGACGACTCTCGTTTTTGTTTGTGGACCTACGATGGTCGTAGGTAAATCCGATGTGGAAGAGTAGAAGGAAAGGGTTTTTTTCTAGACCGTAAGACCACACTTACTAGAAGATTAATTATTTGGAGTAGAATTGTTGTAGGATGTAAGGCATTTTCAATATTTATTCAAGGTAGTTTAAATGCTCAAACGTATATTTACGAAGTTCTGGAACCATTTGCTTTATCATATATCCAAGGACGAAGTAATTTCACAATTCAGTACAATGTCCATTTTCATATTGCAGCTGTTCATTACGATTCCCTCAAGAGGCCAATGTGTCTGAGATTATGTAGATCGAAGGGTTGGTATGCTTCCTAACTCAATGAACTTAAAACAGCTGCATTATGTCCAAGAAATTACTTGGAATATGCTTCCACAGAAGTTCATATAACATCTTATGAGGACTATGTTCGGGAGAATAACAGAATGTATTCTTTTATGTAAAGGGGTAATTCATCATTAAATTTTCTCTATAAGTGATATGGATTTTTCAATGAAAATTTAATTATTTATTATTATATTCACATGAGTATTTGCACAAAATTTGATTTAAAAGTATATAAAGTATATATACTTTTAGTGAGAGATTCGCTTTCTTTGCTGCATATATTATGTACACATTAAGGGAAAAAATTAAATGTTAAAGATTTTTAAAAATCATTTCTTCATCATTTCTTTGAATATAAAATTTTTACTAGAGCTAGATATTTGAAATTCAAAATCCGCACAAGCCTGAACAAATAGGAATGTTTTTTAAACTTATTTGTTTAGTTTAAATAGAATACTACTCTGAAGTAGCAGTTTGATCCTTTTATTTCCAATATATAGAAGAGTTGAATTAAAATTAGCGCGTCGATGTGATTAAGAAATCACTACATTAAAACAAATAAAGTTATGTACTTTCAAGATGCACTTTAAAGAACAGTCGTGTTTTAGTTATGTAAAGCACACAAGCATGTAGTTAGAAAAATTAGTTTCTTGATTTCGCGATGTTGTATGGATGGTAACGCAATAAATCATATAAACGTTTAGAAAGTTGGTTAGCTAATCCGAACATATAATGACAGATGGAAAATGTTTATCGCTAAATCACCGCAATGTAAAACGTTTATAAAAATTCATTTAGAAGTAAAATATACATACTTTTTACAGTAAGCAGAGAAAGTTCCATAAATATTGTAGCAAATGATATTATTTCTTTATTAGTTTTGGTAAAAAATTAGTACTCGAAGCTTATAGAACTTAAAATTTATTATTTTTTTTATAAATATATGAACTAGAATCAAGAATATATTCTCCTCCATTATTAACGATCACCCTAGATCATCATGAACTAAAGGTTAATCACTTAAGGTTGATATATAACCCTTTTCCATATTAATTTTCATATTCTGTATACGTATTTTAACAACTAAGTTGTCATCATCAGTAGATAAAAGCTCGCACGAACAAACTTGTACCGTCGAAAGCGAAGACGCACACTGTACATTCGCTTTACATAATATTAAAAAATTGTATTCTATCCTAAAAAAGTACTCCCTTGTCTAAGCTTTAACGTCAATTCAAATAAAAACTAAGATGGAATCAACTCCTGACAATGGTGCTGAGCATTAATTTTTAAACGCGGTCGTAGATCGTCTCATGTTGATGATCGCCCTGAAGGTTTTTCGAGGGACACTCTCTGAATTTTTGCATCCTTTCATAACATACGAGATCAAGCAGCAGACTAGACAATAGACTCACTTAGAGCTGACTAGAAGCTAGTTCAATTACTCCAAAGATGGCAAAGTATTTCCAATCGCCTAAGAAGAAAACAGCTACCATGTTTTTAATATAAACAAGAACTGCATAACGTTCTTGGATACGCTGAATACTCGAAAAGAGCTACTGACCACACTTTTCAAAGAAGAAAAACATTTCTCTCTATTCATCATTAACGCAAAAGCATAAGTGTCTACGCTTTGAATTGTTCCAACATACGAGGGGTGTTTCCAATATTCTGGGAATTGGTGCTATAATTAAATAACGCAGAACTTATACGCAATGTTATTGATGCCAGACAAATCTTGACATGTTTATGCAACTATCTAGTACAACATTGTTCAGTCTGATTCAGGTATTCGACTGATGTAGACGCGTTTTAGTAGCACTATTTTTGTAACTATGGAACACGCGGCAAAATCTCAAGGAGCGATAATTTTCTTTTTGTGGAAAGTACATGTGAAAACGTCAGAAATTATTAGTCGTCTGCAAGGAGTATTTGGTGAATCTATAGAATCCAAATGTACTGTTTATCGATGAATCGATCGTTTTAAAGTCGGTAGAACATCACTAGAAGACGATCCACGCAGTGGGCGGCCAAGCAGGTCGGTAAATGAAAGAAACATTACTGCCGTCGAAAACCTACTGAAAGACGACAGGCGAATAACTATTCGTCAAATTAGTGTACACCCAGGGATAGGTACACGACAAGTTCATGACATCTTGCATGATTGTTTGGGCGTTAGCAAGGTTTCGGCGCGTTGGGTGCCAAGGCTGTTGGGACCAGAACAGAAACTCAATATGTAGGTCCGATACTTGTCGTCAATTCGAAGAGCTGTTAGCTCGTTACGGTGATGAATTTTGGCAACGAATAATAACCACTGATGAAACGTGGATTCCTTATTTCAATCCTGAGACGACAAGTCAATTCAAAGAATGTCGCAAACCTGAAGAAGGGCCTCCACTTAAGGCGCGTGTAGTTCCGTCTGTTGGAAAGGCAATGCTTGCTGTATTCTGGGATTGCGAAGGGATTATTTTCATGGATTATCTGCCGAGAGGTATTACAATTAATGCAGAATATTATTCAAATTTATTATCCGGACCACTGCGACAGGCACTAGCCAAAAAACGGCCTGGAAAGTTGCATAAGCGTCTGTTATTGCAACAGGATAATGCAAGACCATACATCGCAAGAAAAACGAAGGATGTTTTGAAAGATTTACGATGGGAATTGCTACCGCACCCACCCTATTCCCCGGATCTTGCACCCAGTGATTACCATCTGTTCCCAGATTTGAAAAAAAATTAGAAAGTTTAACTGACTAAAATGTGCCATAAATAGGTGGATCGACAAGACACCGAAAAACTTCTTTGAGGACGACTTAAAAAAAATTAGTTTATCGTTGGGATAAATGTATTCAGTTAAATGGAGATTATGTTGAAAAACGACATTGTAATATTGACGAAAATTAACAAAATTATAAAAACTATATGTAATTTCCAGAACTTTGGGAACATCCCTCGTACATACATCTTGCTCGCTGATGTTATCCTCCAGTGACTTTTTCTCTTTCCTTAATTTTAAATATGAATGGCTAGAAAGATGTTTGGCTTAAACGACGAGGTAATCCTTGAAGCTGTTGCTTTTTTTGAAGGTTTCCAGCAGTCTTACTATGCGGCGTCTATAAAGTAGCTTAAAAATCATTGGACTAAGTGTGTAGAATTGGGACGGGAGAGGAAGGGGACTATATAGAAAAATAAGTATGTATTTATTTTAGAAGTAAGACTGTGTTTCCTTGGTCAAGCTGGGAGTATTTTACTTTACCTTGTATATACCGAAATTTGACAGTTACAAATGCCCACTGCGTTGTACAAGTTTTAAGAATAACCTTTGAATGATGATGATGAGAGGTAATTTTATTTAATAAGGTCTAAAAATCTTTTGAGTCTGAATAGATAATACTAATATCTTATTAAAATTTTAATGTGAAAATTTCGAAATTACTTACCGAGAACGCCAATTTCCATATTTCCTATTTCTTGTCGAATATGTTCAAGTGCAATAGCTCCCTGTGAAAAGTCCGCAACGATTATTTTGGTTTTAACGGAACAGTTTTCTTCTGCAACAAAGTCATTGTTATTATCTAAATAAGTTTTTACTGGTTTACGTGACATTACCGATTTCTTTAGCGGTATTCATTAGCTTATCTTTGGAACGACTTACAAGCACGATGTTTAATCCTTTCTTGGCGAGTTCCTTAGCATATTCCTTGCCAATTCCATCCGTGCAGCCTGTTATTACTGAAACAATGTTTTTTCTCATTAATTACAGCGTTAAATATTTCGTTTAAAGCTGCGAAACTATATGTTTTCGCTCTAAATGTAGTAGTTAGAATACCTTCATAATATTAAATTAGATATATACCAATTGGATATGTACACTTGGAGAAAAAAGTATTGTCATACCCTTCAAGCGTGTGTATTTAGGACGCTCTGAAGTCTGTTTTAGACAACTCTTATTAGGCTGTTGTTGTTTATATTTATGAGTTATTTCTACTTTCAAATGAAAATATAAAGTCATATTTCATCCGCAATATATGTATGAATGACTCAAAAAAAGATGTTATGAATCTTTTAAAAAAATGATTTCTAATTTCATAGGATATCTTTTTTCAATATTTTGCCAATACTATTTGTAATTTATAATAATAATAGTAAAAATAGAAGTTAGGGCTATTTACAATTACCTTACAACTAATAAGCAAAAATAATTTAAGTATACAGAGTGTTTGACTACAGTAACAAGTTGTGATGTATTGCATAATCTTACGCATACAAATAATATCGTATTTTGGATGATTTATGCGCGTTTCGTACATCGCGTTTCGTACACTGTTATAAAACCTTCTCATTTCGTACACTAACCCGATAAGCTGTAAAATTTGACTTAATCATATTCTCGTTTCGTACACTGGCCATATGGCGACAAAGCAGGTAAGTATAGCAAATTAAGAATTTCTTTCATAAAGTGATTTATTTACATTACATAATATTACATATATACATATATTGTCAAAAAATATTAGGGAAATAATAACTATATTAAAATAAGTTATAAAGAGCAGTTTTATAGAGACTTACACACGTTTCCCGATTAAAACAATAATTAGTCAAATTTTACAATATAAATTAGACGTTTTAATGCATCCAGAATTGTTATTTTGCCTTCTAAATAATCACTAACAGTTTTATTAAGAAGGTTATCTAAGTCACTATACTTTTTGCATCGTTTTGGTGTAGAAAGGTAAAGCTCACATCTTCGTTGTACGATATCGTAATAATTTATTTCTTCTAACAGCACAGTCATAAGTTCATAAACATTAGGATGTGCCTTGCCAACACGTTTATTTAAACGGTTATGCCACCCTTCGACTGAATTTGTAGTGCGGTGCCTTTCATTGTAACACACCCATATCGAAGTACCTTCCAGCCACTGCTCCACAAAATAGTCATTGAACTTGGTAAGAGCCTCCATGTTTGGTGAATTTTCCATTATTTGTAACCACGCATCACTTACATCTTCTTCTGGTAAATGTGCCAATGCTGCACACATACGAATGTGATCCCGTACATCCTTTCGTTCCTTGTAATATGTTACTAACTCCAATTGTTGAACTCCAAATCGCTTGGTTGAAATGAAAGTTGAATCCTTTTATAATAACTCCGGGAAAAACATGTTGTAGGGCATTTATCGCAGCTTGCTCGAAATCAATGTGAATTTTCATGGGGTTAAGAGTTGGTATCTTTTCTCGTAGTAAATTGAAAAGTCTCTTATAAGTAGATTCTTTCCGATTTGGTAATAGGGCGTAAATGACTGGGACAAAACATGTGTTTGTATCAATGGCCAAGTCCATGTGGATGGTGTAAAGTTGATCAAAAAGCGAGCAACAGCTTTTAAAAGTTCCATCCATAAACAACTCGCTACTTTGCGTAAGCAGGTGTCCTCCATTGCTTGCAAAAATTATAATTCTGTCTTCGCATCCTTCGGCATCATCTACAAGGAGAAATGGTTGCATCGACACTGGGATGACAATATCTTCTCGTTTTTTCGGCAGACTGCTGATTCCCAACGCTCTATGTCTTTCTCTGTAGAATCGGTCTTTAACAGATGAAAAGTCGGGAATTTCCATAACGAAGTCCAGTCCGGCATCTCTTGCGGACATCATTTCTTGTCTGTAGATTTGTGGTATCGGAACTAGTTCTTCTCTGGCACGCTTCTTGGCTTTATGTAAACACAGGTGAACTTCATTTTTTGCTATGTCTGGAACACATGTATGAGAAGATTTTTCTTCCAGAAACTTATAGTCTTTACAAGTTGTTATTGTTCCAGGACAGGTTCTATTAGCACACGACCACAATTTATTCGTATTTTTAAAAATACGCTTCATAGTAAATCTGTATCCTGAATACAGAATCGAAGGCTTTCCCCTTTTGGTTTCAACTATTTGCAAATCCATTTTCACAAATATTTTCTTTCGAATGATTAAACTATACTACCACTAACAATTCGTAATCTTTACGTTTATATATCCACCAATTCTACCCATCTGCAATACCATATTTATATTATTCTATTGGTTAGAACCCCTTTGTGACCGCGGTAGGGGTACCATTTCTAGAAATATTACCCCTAATATTTCTAGAAATTATCCATTATCATTACATTAGAGGACGGGACTCAAGTTGACAATACCTGGAACTCATCTCGACTGTAATTAAGTAGGATTAAAATATTTCGGACCGCACCGTTATTATAAATCGATTGGACAAAGTGTACGAAGCAAGAAACCATAAAAGTGATTATTACTTCGGTGTACGAAAGAAGAAAATATCAGGTAAATTTTAATAGTGCACGAAACAAGAATGCACGAAACGAGAAAATACCTTTTGGATTTGTGCACAGGGGAGGCAATGAATCGTCGTAACTAAATTACCGAGTTTTCTATACTACCTCACCGAATTGGGTATTTGGGCTTGTTTGAAAGCGATTTACAGTCATTCACTGACTTTTAATAGTTTAAAAACAATTTATATAGATTTGTCAGCAAAGCTTATTTTGAAGTTTTCTTTAAAAAAATTAATCAACAATATAGTGGAAAGCAAATTAGATTTATTATTTAATAGAGTTATTAATCAAAAGAAGCAATATATAATTATTGAGCTGGAGGCATTCCTTAGTGAATATGACCAATCGATCAGTAAAGCAAATTCATTTTTGATGAAGTATGAAGTTTTTGGAGACATAATTGTTAGACTGATTTCTATTATTAAACCGTTTAAAAGGCACAAATCATTTAAATATCAACAAATATTAACCCTTATAGAATATGCTTCATCGGAAATAAGAAGACTTATGTAGTACTTCGTGTGTCATTATAGTACTACATACCTTGTTCTAACACACCCTTCATTTGGAAAAATTTCCTTTTTTGTTCGTTGTAATTTGTTCTGGATTCTAGAAACATATTGGATGTCTGTTGTGGTATTAAAGAAACATAGAAGGGAAACGCAACCAATGGAAAGGAATCAACTAGAGGATGAAGCTACTGCACTTTTCCTAATGAAGTTTTCATTTTTCTTATTATTTTCATAGTGGTTTCATTTATGGCATAAAATTCAATTTCGATCGATTTTGTGTGAACTTTGATTCTTTTGTGAACTTATAGGAGGCAGAGTGAACAATTATACATAGTTGTCGTCTATTAATCATAAAGAAAACACACGTATTATATCATTACTCAATCTTTTTCCAGTTATTACACACCTTCGGAAAAAATATAATTCAATAGCATTTTCGAGTGTTTTATTAGATACGGGTTTTAAGCTTTTGAATAAGAAAATTTCGATAAAGCTAGGTGAGAGGTGTAAGTTGAATGTTTTAACTGTATGCATCCATAATTATTGATGTCCTGTTAGACTCTTTCCCATCGCGAATTTTACAATTGGTGAGCAGCAAAAACTCTTTTTCTGAATAAGAATATCGGAATTTTTCCTTTACAGAAGTTTTAAATGAAAAATAACCAACATGCAGATGTTTGTACATTATACAAATGATGGCAAATAACTTTTACTTAATCCAGACGGCTGCACAAAAAGCTACACGTAGTAACGTTAGAACTTAAGACGAAAAGTAAAATTGCAATACAAAGTTAAAGATTGAAATTTCTAGAGTAAAAAAATTACTTCACCAGCTTGAAATAATTAACAACTCGAATTAACGAGATTGATCTCAGAATAAACGTCGGGAACTTACTAAATTAATGTAATTAGTACACGACTCAAATTAGCTACCTTGATTTAAAAAAAAACTTACTTAGTGACGGTGGTCCTTTTCCCCCGCTATGAAAATAATCCTTAACGAACGTGAAATAAGCCCCAAGAAAAAAAAGACCTTCACAGCCAGAAAAAGAAACATGACGGAAATTAATATTTGTAGATATATGAAAGTGAGAAAAAGGTCCTTCCTTGTGACGGTTTATATATATAATGCTAGTGAAAGAATAAAAATTATTATGCAATGTTCAGTTTCTTCAAAAGTGTAAGGAAATTACGTTCCTTGTCAGAAAAATTTAATTTTATTCTCTAAATTAGGAAAGGATTAATTACTACTAACCAAAATATAATGCCTCTAACTATTGAATAATTTCAAATTGTATCCTTTCAAAATACAAATTTGAAAGTTAGTTTCCTGTGCATCAAGATCTTCTTCCAACGTTCCGGGGCACAAAAAAAATTATATAAAAAAACGTACGAAGATTAATAAAAATATGGGATTAAATTTTGCATATGCGGTATACGGCTATTTAATGAAGGTTTGTCTTTATTCATAATAATATGTGATACGGTAAAAGTAATCTAATAGATCATAATATTTGAAATATCCTCTTTATCCAATTAAAAAGCAAATTTTGGTGCTGTTGCGAAACCTTTGTTTATAAACATTGCAGTTTCTAAATGCAAATGTAACCTTTCCTTTAAATTTTGTTTATAAAGCAAGACTGTCTAGAGAAAATGCAAAATGCAAGCTCTAATTAAGTTATTTTAATTACAAGCTTTACTCTCTAAGATTAGACAGAATACTATATATGTACATACATACACGTTACTATAATCTTGAGGGGATTCCATAGTTGGAGCGTAAGCCGGTGCGAAATAAGTAGTGTAATTAAAACGAATTCTGATGAATTGTACGTGTTATACGGTACGGAATAACTAGTGCAGTTAAAACGAGTTTTTATGAATTGTACGCGTTATATTTAATTTATGTTAATAATGCAACCAGAAGCAGTTCAGTGTGAAATGTTACTGTCAATGTTGCATGGTTATCCAATCGGAGCTGTGACATTCATAAGAAAATATTTAGAATGACTCGGGAGGAGTGTGAATATTTTAGTATGCGTGAATTATGTAAACAAGAATAACAACGTAATGTTTAGGCATTTCTCCAGTGGCACAATTTAACGACATACTTACATATTTGCGAATTAAAATTATTATGATAATTGACATTTATTTGTGTATATTTCGAAACTGGAAAGAGCTACTTAATAGAAATGTGTTATATGCATGCATATACATATGTATATGTAAATTTAAATCAAACATTGACTGGATAAATTCTTAAGATTAGATTTATGTGAATGATTGTGTTCGGGTGTTAATTGCATTTGTATATTTGATGTTGAAAAAACTTAGTGTCAAATATTGATTTCGACAGTACTTATGATGCATTTGCATAATAATAATAGTAACAGATTTATTTCTAAAAAACATAGTAAAATAAGATATGCATGCTAGAAATACTTCAAATACAAACAAAATAATATGCAAAGTAGATTATCTACAAAGAGTACTAGAAAAGTTTTGCAGTACAGCTTTGTTTATTTAATTTTTTTCAAAGCAATTTCCTCTAGATTCAATACACCTCTCCATCCTGCGAAACCAATCTTTAAACCAGTTCTGCCAAGTTTCACTAGGGAGTAAAGCACACTCGTTGTCCCAAGCCTGCAGAAGGTCCTCATCACTGGAAAACCGCCTCCCTTTTAGCTTCATTTTCACATGCGGGAATAGTGCAAAGTCGCAGGGAGCAAGATCTGGACTGTAGGTAAGCTGCTCGAGAAGTTTCAAATATTCGGTGCAGGCTTTGGCGCGGTGAACTGGAGCATTATCGTGATTTAGGAACCAGGTGACCACTCTTGACTTTGGCCGCAAGTTCTTCATAGATCCAATGGCTTTAGGCAAGCACTGTTCAGTATACCACTTAGTTGTGACTGTCTTTTGTGGGTCCAAAACGACGCGTTCCACAATTCCACTCGATTTGAAAAATACAGCTATCATTTGTCCTCATCATCAAAGACCCAAACTTCGTTTTGAGCTTTGGTTGGCACATCGTAATAGTACAGCCAAGTCTCGTCACCTGTCACGATGTTGTTCACATACCGAGATTGTCCCTTATTAAACTTTTTTAGCTTCTCCCGGCACCAAGTCACATGTCGTGTCATCTGCTCTTCAGTCAGTCGATGCGGTACCCAGAGAGAATAAAGTTTCTTCGCGTGCAAATGATCATGCAGAATGGAACGAATTGCCGGTGTATTTAGGCCTGAAGTACCTCTATCTGCTGGTAGGTCACTCGCCTGTCTTCGCCAAGCATTTTCTTCACACTAGTAACGTTTCTCTCCGTAACTGACGTTCGTGGCCTTCCCGGCCGGGAAATTTAACTGTGGAGGATGCTTACTCCACAGTTAAATTTTCCCTTTGAAATTCTCAATACCACCTGAATATTGTTGTGCGATGTGGACAAACATCACCTAGTGCAATAGTCATTACTTCGAAGCACTGGTCTATGTTTAAACCACGTACGAAATTAAAACGCAAAAACTGCCCTTATCTCATTTCGTGATCACGATGCCATCGCAAGCACTTTACACTCTCACTGCTAATCAATAACTGAGCGCATCGACATGGCGCGGCGGTTACTATGCACGTATGAGCATGTCTCAACATGCAGCATCAAGCAGCTTCCCACGATTTATTGTTGCGTCATATTGCAAAACTTTCCTAGTATCCTTTGTAGAGAACAAAAATCATTAATACGATAACGATTCAGAGATAATAGAGTCTTTGCATTTAATTTGAAAATTTTAAGATTATTTAAGTTTTTAAATGTGCACTACCGTCAATTGAAGTTTGACCAAGTAGTAAAAGTTTAAAAAATCAAAAAATAAAAGATAATTAATACTAAAGAAATAAATGTATTACTATAAAACCTAACAACTATCAAAATCTAGGGCAAATTTTATTTTTTTATTATTTTCGTCCAAAAATCCACATTTTTACATTGATAACTGCTTTAACAATTCACCACATACTTTCGATTAATTTTCTGAGTGTCATTTAAGATGTTTCATTTTTGTTGGCGAATATTCCACAGCTATTTCCTGGAAGCAGGATTGACAATTTGGACTGAACTTTCCGGGGCCATTTCATAATATATTCTCTTAAATATTCTCTTAATTTTGTATTCAGATACTGTTTGCATATTCGGGCTATATACTTCGGTTTCGGTGTAACATCCCTGTTCCTGAGTAAGAAAAGAAGCTCCAACCTGTAACTGAATCGCCGCCGTGTTTTAATGTTAGTACAACGAATTCGGAAAGTATTTTCTAATTAGCGGAACGTCTGGCAAACATTCTCCTGTTTTGACCAAACACTTTAGGTATTCGTTCGTCAACCCATAAAACATTTTGTAACTGTTCTACTGTCTAATCCTGATGCAATGGTTTACGAGCTGTCACGAGACCGTGTAAATTTCCTTCCACTAGCCGGCATTCGACCTTGGTAACTGGAATCAGATGCCGACGTCCGCCATTGAATTCGCTCGCTATCTCTAGTGCTATTTTTCTACCATTCTGTTTGATAGTTGTAGTAGGCCATCATCTACTGGAGTAGTTGTTTCTGGCGGACCTGAACGGTTACTTACTCTTACTTTTACTGTCGATGAGGTTAGATTTCAGTTTTCACCAATTTGCCTGCTGGTGTAACATTCTTCTTTAGCAATAGCTATTGATTTACCACGGGGCATTTTGAGCTCTGTTATTTACTTACTGTACCACCACGACAATATTCAAACAGAAACTATAGTCGTATTAAAATTTTCTAAATGATTAAGTAGGGTAGGCACGAGCCCCTGAGAGAGAGAGAGGGCATGCAATAAAATCTTCACGTACTTGATTCTATCGATAATACATGTCGTTAGATTAGAATAATCCGGTGTTAAATACTTTCGTTATTTTAGTTGCAGATGCATTTAAAACAAATATATATTCAGATTATTATCGTTGAATGCAATAAAACTTATTTAATTAATGTACTGTAAAATTTGATCAAATTTTTGAGAACGGTAGTGTACATGGTAATGTATTAATAAATTATTGAAATAAAACACCATAAAATAAGTTTCATTAAAAAAAAAACACATGTATAATTCGCGTGAACTGCACACATATTCAGTAGCGAGTAGCTTAGATTTCTTTCTAACGAGTTTGTATACAAATTCTGAATGTCATTAACAAGGCGTAAAGTGTTAACGTGTATAAATAACAACATTTTATTGTTAAGAAGTGAAACGTCCTTGTTTAGAACGTTATTTTTGTATTTTTTCATATATGTATGTCTAAATTATATATAATCCTCAAGACTTTTATTCTGTAAGAGGAAAGCTCTCTGGATGAGTTGACACTCTCTAATGTACAACACCGTAATGTACATATACGCGATACGAAGTTGGTTTAATAAAACATCGGTGTTACATGACTACATAAGTTGTCATAGATCGACAATAAAATGTTTCTTGTGAAATTAGTTTAGTCAACATAATATTTGAGTAGATACATGACACGTTCCTAAAATATAATTCTAATATATGAAACGTTCGCAGGTGATTACAATTTGTGTGAGTACGGAATCTAAGGTTCCTGGGCTAAATCCGAACTAAGGTGTCAAGTAATTTGCAGAGAGTTGCGTGGGTACAGGGAAGTACTGTAATTAATCTTATCTTGTGGATTTCGTGGGTACCAGTTGTAAGCCCTTGTATTTAATCTTAAGTTAAGCGGCGCTCTCAGAATAGTATGGAAAAGATAAAGAGCAAATTTCACAAAAACGTAAGAAAGAACATGTAAGACATTCAAAATCTGGAAGGCAAGAATGCTATATGGAAAACACAAGGTGGGAAGGTTGTAAGGATTAATATAGTAAAAAACATGGATTTGATGGCCAACAGAAAACCCAATTAGCTAGATGTTCCGAAATTTTGAAGACTAAAGTGCGAAGGGGCAAAGACTATATAAAAGCCACAGGAGACGTAATTAAGACCAACTTTAATAGGCATATACAAAGAAGTTAAGAAACTATAGTGAGACATGAGGACCCTAATAGATCCGAAAAGTTGCAGTGGCATAGGTTCTATGGCCATCTTAAGTAACCTTAATTCTACACAGTATTGAGGCAATTCTTTAAGAAAGGCGAAAGTATTACTGTTGATGACCATTGATGTTTTGGTGATCAACAGTTCGACCTTCTACTAATGTTTTCTAATGAACAACTAAGAAATTGATTTAGAGGCAACATTCGCAGGATTTTACAGAGTTGACTTTGTATCTTGTTTTGGTTACTTCAAAATGCACTTTGTGAAGTTTCATTTAATAATCATCAAGAGTAGAAGAATTGATTCCTCGATGGGTCCATCACAAAGAATGTAGTTTTTCTATCGCTATGTAACGGGTACATCGTTAATGTCCATATTTCCATTTTTTAAATATATCTAACCAGATGTACACTTTCAAAAAAATGCTATTATCCCAGAACGAATTCCTTTCCAGTAGAAAATCTATCTCATAGATTTTTTTTAATTAAAGAAGAGTCAGAAAAGTTACACAACATTTGGTGAATAAAAAGATGTCCCTCCGTTTATATACTTTTATCCTTCAACAAATTAACTGTTAATTTTGCTGCAAGCGTTGTCTGGGTAAGTATTAAGATGTAGAAATTCGAAAACATATACTTCTTTAATGGTCGTCCAATGGATCTTTCTTTTAATATAAAGTCTGTTATGTTAAATTAAAATTGAACTACACTGGATTCAATTTCCGAAGTCCTTTTTACTTCAACAACACGTCATACGTTGGTCATTATTTATCTTACGCGTATAGTAAACATGTTTTCAGGAATGACTGCAGTTTTCAGCCTACCTTCACAAGTATTATCCTGTAAAGAATTGCGTCGCCTTTTAATTTCTTTACTTTTAGATGCAGTAGCCTAAGATGGAATTTTCCTCCCAAAACGAGATCGAAAGTGATCATTGTTCTTCTTTTAAATCAACTTTAAGGTGATAATAAGGTCTCTCACGAAACTGTACCTTATTATTTAATAAAATTTATTGTCCACGATAGGAAAAAAGACATAGCTTTTGTAAATTTTTAATGCAACGAAATGTTAAACTTTTTACTAATATGAGTATGGTTGCTATGTACTTCATATCTATCTTAAAGTTTGAATAGTATTTATATTTGCAATTTCACAATTAAGGCTGGAATTCAGAACAAATTTTTGAGAGCCTCAATATATTTAAATTATCAGTTACAACAAGTCATAATTGAGTTAGTGAACATAGTTGAATTGTCCTAATCAGTGGATATTTTTATTTGACACACCTTTGCATAATTATAAAGAAAAAAAAACAATTCAACAAGAACGTAGTTAATTTGATGTTCTAGTTATATATTATTGCTTCTAACACGAATAAAATAATGTAAATTACCTTGCCTATTTGCAGTTAATTCGCTAAAGAAATTATGAAAACTAAAGTAAGAGAGTCCGACAAAATTATTAATTAAGTATTACAAGAAAATTTCCGGCAGTAAATAATAATTCTAAGTGTATCTACATAATTATTGATTTAATAATAAGTAATGCAATTGAAAATTACAGGAACTGAATAGAATAGCGTTTGTATCTCACGCATGTTGAGTAACAAATCTAATTGTAACACTTGAGAGACGAATATTCTTATTTAATCATGATGATCCTTTATGTGGTACATTTCTAATGCACAAATATCTAAAAGGAAAGTGGTGACAAAGTTACCCATATGGAAACGCCTTACGTCTTTCAAAGAAACGTTTTTCTATATTGGAGTAATTATTTTTACATAATGGTGCGAGAAAATAAAAATGGTGCTTTCATTATTTTCTCACAAAATAATAGCAATTGTTTTTACATGGAAGTAATATCGACATATAATTAATATACTGTTCATAACTTAATACTCGTAATAAATACGCAAATTGTTAAAGTTTTCATTTACTTTTATTTACTAATTGTTGTACACAATTGTTTCACCATGTAATTGTCTTCGTCAGATGTTTTACGTGGACTAAATTTCACATATAACTCTATGAGTATCACGTATTAGGCAGTGTGTAATAAACTAATGACCTAAATCACAATAAGTTAAAATTGTAAGAAAAAAACACACAAACGAATGTAATAAGGGTGAATGTATTTCTTTATTTATTAAGTTGTTTGATTTTTTGAAGTTTATCCATGTTTAAAAATTCTATGTAAAGGATATAAGCTAAATTTATAAGAATTTTTAGATATTAATAAATGTACGTTAGAATTTAGTTTTCTTCAAACATCTGAAGAAGTTACTGTACGGCAAAACAATTATTATGTGCAACAATTAGTAAATAAAACTAAGTTAAAATTTTAAAAATCTATGTATATTATTAATAGTTACTAATACAAATTTCAACAAGTAAAGGCCGAATCGATGCAACATATTTTCCGTAGTTGATAATAAAAGTGCCGATTAATATTACACATAAATATTTCTATAAAAATGTTCAGCCTTTTTAAATACGTTGACGTACGTTCAAAACGTTTCTCGAAGTATTCATTAATTTATTATTAATTAGTAATGAAGATTTATAATTTTGAGTGTCGTCCGAAATGGAAAGGCATTACGATCTGTCATATAGGTTTGCAGAGCCGTAGATCAATCGGAAAGTGAAAGAATAACACAAAGTGTAACTGAACTGTTTGTAGTGAGTCAAGGCGTAACTTCTAAACTTAGGAATCGCTTTTTAGAAATTGAAGGTGCTGGTTGATGAAAGTGCAAGGTTGACCAACATCAACAACACCAAGAGATAATTGATTCCTGTCACGATTGGCTGTAGAAATCGCGCTCCTAATACAACCTAGATTTGAAGTAGGTTTGTTACTGCCACTGGAAGGCTACTGCCAATCCAAGCAATAAGAAATCGTTTGTATATGTTCGGCTTATATCCCTTCTTTTGCACAGCGGCCGAACTTGAATGTGGAAATTTTAGTAATGTTAAGGACCAAAAAATGTCATTTAGAGAAGCAAGAGGCTCAGGTAGAAGGAACTGAGACAGGACGTGAATTGCGATCCTCGGGGTACAAAATCGTCACGCTTAAACTCGCAACAAGGATAGTGACTTCGGTTTTCGAGCAGGATCACATACGAAATATTATTGATGCGCTGTTCCGCTTCCACCTAGAGTGTTGAGCAGACCTTGAACAATATCCCACTATTTAACGAGGTGGAATTGTTAAGAGCTGTGAAGTCGTTATAAAACAAAACTATATGGAATCCCGGTGGAGGCCCTTAAGGCCTTACAAGTGATGAAAAGTTCAATGACTTGATAAGTAAAAGCAAAAGCCACCTAGCTATTGTTTTTTTACAGGCGATTATGGCTGGCAAACTTTTACGAAAAGCATTAACGACGTTGGAGGAAGAGTGGATCCACGGTGGTAACTAATCAAGTAGTCAACTTTTCACTTGATAGAGTAAGGTTTTTAGTAAGTCTGTGTCTTACATACCGGGGATGAGTGTCCAGTCCCTGATGATTCAGATAAGCGTTTTTCCTCGCGCAAAAAATATTATTATTATATTATTGAAATACCGATGGAAATTCGGTAAAAAATTTATTCTCAACAATTTCATATATGCACTTGACGAAAAATTATAAATTTATTATTATATATCTTCATGAGCTTGCCAATATGTTAGTATCTGAATATTGTAATACATTTGTACAAAAAATGGTATAATCATCGTTACTTTCTAATGAAATCGAATTTAAATATCTGACGGAAAATATAACATACATAAAGATTTAATTATTGTAACTTAAAGAAACTAATTTAGTTGAAGCCGAGTGTTTGATATTAATTTAGTTATTCTCTATTTTCTATTCGATGGAATTTCCTCGTTGCACCTACTTAATTAATAATCTTATTTCTAAAGAGAGCAATGATTTTTGTTAGAGGAAATTACGTAATGGTATTGTATTGCTACAGTTGAATTAAAGTTATGTATAACCTTTCCAATAAATTAGGATACAAAGATATATATATACAGCACGACCATCATATCCTTGGACAAAAATCTACTGCGCATCGTAGGCGTGCCGGGTGGTACACTCCGAGTCATCGGTAAGCTGTTTGTGTCCTCAGTGTGCTTATGATCGTTGCGTGGTTAAGTTGTTAAGTTACGGTTAGTCAAAGTGAGTAATTGAGGTCTTGCATTATAATTGGTTATTATTTGTTTTATTTATTATAATTAATAATGTCCAACTTAGGAGGTGGAAAAGGACTGCATTCACAAACCCGTGAAGTCGTGTTTAATGTTTTTAAGTTTTTAAAGACAATTTCAGATAACGAAACAGACATAAGAAATCGTACAAAAAGCGAATTAAAGGAATACGTAGCAAGAGCAACTGGTGTTTCAAGAGCTTCTGTCTATAATATTTTAAAAGAGGGGAACGAATATCAAGCAGAACCAGAACGAAATGAGAAAGAAACACAGAACAACTACCAGTTTTCAAATCGCCAAAAAAGAAAAGATCGAGGAAATGTTTAGTAATGGATTCAATAGACGACATTGACCTATACCAAATAAAACATATTATTTATAATTTCCACAAGACAAATAATCAGCGGATTACTATTAAAAATTTACTACAAAAACTTAAAGAAGATATAAATTTTCCGGGCGGCCGAGAATCCTTAAGAAAAATTATAAAGAAGCTTGGTTTTAGATTCTGTGCTACACAAAACAATCGCAAGATATTACAAGAAAAACCAGATATCAGAAACATTCGTACAAATTTTTTACGAAAAATAGATGTATATCGACGGCAAAATCGTCCAACTATTTATATGGATGAATCCTATATTCATAGCGGCCATACAAAATCGAAAAGTTGGACAGACAAGTCAAGAAATGGGTTATTTTCGACAATCTCCAAGGGCCAGCGTTTAATTATGTTGCACGCTGGAGGTGAGAACCATGGATTTGTAGAAAACGCTTTGTTACTTTTTAAATCCGGAACAAAATCCGGTGATTACCATCACGAAATGAATTTCGAAAATTACCAAAAATGGCTCGTTGAAAAACTAATACCAAATTTACCAAAAAATTCAGTACTAGTTATTGACAATGCTCCATACCACAATGTTCAGATAAATCCAGCGCCTAATTCTAATGCAAACAAGCAAAAAATGTTACACTGGTTGACCGAAAAAGGTATTGCCTGTACATCTGATATGACGAAAGCCCAGTTATATATGTTAATAAAATATAATAAACAACAACACTTACGATATAAAATAGACGCAATTTTGGAGGCACACGGTCATACAACTTTACGATTGCCTCCGTATCACCCTGAACTAAATCCAATCGAAATGATTTGGGCGACTGTGAAAAATTTTGTGGCATCACAAAATGTCACATTTAAATTAGAGGACGCTAAAAGGCTAGCGGAAGAAAAATTTAAAAGCATTACAGTAAATGACTGGAACAAACTTTGCACTCACGTGAAGAGAGTCGAAGATGAATATAAACAAAATGAAGTTTTTATGGATGTTCTTACGGAGTCACTAATTATAAACGTGGGTGCTGATACATCTGACAGTGATTTTGGTTTCAGCGATGATTCAGAATAACTTAGTAATCATTGCTTTGTGAATGTGTTTTATTGTGTAATTTATTATGTAATTATGTAATCATTTTGAAATAAAGCTATTTGCTTCTAATTACTGGGTATTATTAAAAAATTTTGTAATTACATTATCTACCTAATCATATTAAGATTTACTTTCATAGTACATCCTCAATAGAACACTATTAAATAACACTTAGCAGCCTCATTAATTAATAATTTACATTCCATTTGGACCAGTATAACATATATTAATAAATAAAAATTTTCTAAATTCTTATTCTTGGCGTCGCGTAGTACAAAATAAAACCGCGCCTTTCTGTTGGGAATGTACCTAATCACCGAAGCGAGCGACACACTGGCGACTGAGTACGAGTAATACCGAAAGTGTGCGCAGATTTTTCTAAGGATATGATGGTCTTGCTGTATATATATATATATAATTTTTGCAAAATAATGAAATATATACAAAATGCCTTCAAGTACTAAGATCTTTCAAATTTTTCTAGGGCAGTAGACATTAAGTTTCGCTTAAGCCTAAAATGCGCAAACACACTGTGTGAAGTTCGTATAATTAAATGGGATATGCTGTGATGGTTTTATAGATGTAAAATATATATGCTATCAAGAATACGACAGTTCAAAAGAGGCCGAACATCGTATAATAATGAATTCGAAAAGTCTTGCCACAGACCAGTCGGACTGACAACATAATTTCATGCGTAGGGCAAATTGTTATAGAGGATTTTCGATTCGGTGTGAGTGTCATCCCTTGTAAATTTTTATTTTCGCGAGATATGTGCACATCATTCTGCATGAAGTATGGTTACCTGAAATGCTGGTCGACGCACACAAGGTTGCACGGAAACCATTTGTCAGACGATATTGTCGATGACGGTATGTTGTTTTTCATAAATTGTCACAATGGATGAGATATGGATCCGATTTCTTAATCGCGAATGAAACAACAGTCAGTGTAATAGACATCGACTCATTATCGAAGAAATTTCGGGTTATAGTGTCGAGAAAATGATGATGGTTTATAGTGACGACCGAATGCCACGAATAAGTTTTGAAAACAAAGTTCTTTGCAACGTTGCAAAAAAAAGCGACTGGTAAAAGCTGCAAGTGTACTTTGATGAAGAAAATGATCCTGCTCATAGATCAGTCCAATGTAGTGTCTCAAGCTTTCTACCTATTTGATTTCGCTTCTGGAGATTACTACTTTTTTCTAACGGTGAAGGACAGTCTCCGTGGTTGATCGTTTTCTAATCGAGTCACTCTTATATCGGCGTTTTTCTAGTCAGTGAGAGATGTTGTGAAATGTTTATGTTTACCGAGTGATTATATTTAATAGTATTTTATCAGACCAAAATAAAGTGTCTTGGGAACTTGAATGTAGCTCATATATTAATTGTTATTGTAATTGTGCCTGTAGGAAAGCTTTGTGGCACATTCTTTTTGAAACAGGCGCTAAGTTCAGATAGTTAAGATATTTTTGAGAAACGCGATTAAACTAGCTGCTCCTATATTATAGTGCGTATTGGTTTTGATATGTATATATATACATGTATACTAGGTGATTCCTGCATAAATTAGTGAAGCGTACCTTGATGGATTAAGTTGAAATTTATTTATTGTTACTGGTACGGAATGAAAGTGATTCATATTTCGAGCGTTCATCTAAAGAATAGATTCGCTAAAGCAACCCATTTAAATAGCCTTAACAGCAAAGTTGGATTTACGTCAAAATGCCGTGCGATTAGTGGGTGAAAAAATTCCATTTTATTATGAACTTTAATAATAATTTATGGCTAGTTAAAATTTCGTATTCGAGGTATAAACTATTTCAAAAACTGGATTCTTCTTGGCTTAATTATGGCATGCGTTCTCGGCTGCGTGTGATTGTTCCTGATTCTGCACTCGATCCGTATGATTTTGGATTACGCTTTGTCGCTGTGCGTTTCAGTATTATTCTGTCGGTCAGCTAAAAGCGCTTTACATCTAGGCGACATGCGTTGGCCGTTGTCACATCTATTCAGGTTGCTAGGCCTCTTCTCTATCTCGATCGATTATAAGAGACGCGATCGAGCTGCAAGAATTATAAGAGAAGCAAGTGAGAAGATACCTAACAGTATGAATAAATGTGACGACGGTCAACGCCTGCCGCACACATGGAGATCGTTTCTAGCATAATACCACATAATCATACGGACCGATTGCAGAATACACGGATATCGGGATCAATCACACCATCGAGCGCCCGTGATGTCGGTTAGGCAGCGGCCCTCATCAGGGCAAGTATGTGTAAGTAGGTTTAGCTTTATTAGGCAACAGACTAGCTACAGAAGATGACGAGTGCGATCTCGTTGAAACGTCGTGACGACGGTCCTTTTCAGGATGTAGTTTACACGCGACTTAGAACCTGATAAATGCGTTGTCATATATATATATATATTTACAAATGATTGCACGAATATTACAAAACACTCCTGCGCATCTACGGCCCAAGGATGTCGTTAGTTTATGGCTCTCTTACACCAGGGGATGCAGTAAAGGTATATTCTTTCTATTTAGTCAAATTAAAATAAGTTAAATCGAACTATAAAATGTCAGTGTTCCAGACATTCGGTACTTTCCCCTTCTCTAAAAGCCTATTCACTACTTCTGTTAATTTATTATTCCTTCTCTTCCCATCTATTTTATCATTTTCGGGGTAATATTGTCTTTGCCGTCTGCTTTACCTAACTTTTAACGTTTTTATTATATATGTATATAATAATTGAAACTAACTCATTCTTCGAAGAGTTTGCTAAGGTTTACTTTGCTGAACGAATGAAGAGATCGGAGCTAAATCTAACGAGTTGCTCGAAGCATTGTTTTATTGTCTGGACTTGCTAATTACTGATTCGTGCTCGTATTCATATTTATGTTATTTTCGATTTACAGGTGATTTATCAGTTTGTATAAATACAAAATGCAAAATTAATTTTTCGTTTCATTTTAAATTATAATTCGAAAGTAGAAATAGTTTATAGGAAAAGAAAAAATAAAACAGAATAATTGAGATATTTCGCTGAAATTTAGTCCAGGTGCAGTATATACATATGTTACATTTAACTATGGAATTCGATCTCGTTCATAGGACCACTGCAAGCACGTATACAGCAACACACACTCTTTCATACATATCGGTAATTTTGCGTTCGATATTGTCCTTGAAATTCTCTAACGTTGTTGATTTGTTAGCATAAACCACCGACTTAACGTAACTTCATAAAATCGCTATGTTCGTTCAATGAAGCTCGCTATCGTGCCATGTTGGAAGACTATTTTTGGCCAGAATTGGATGGACTTGATATCAATGATATGTGGTTCAAACACGATGGTGCCAATTGATCTAATGAAGAGGAAGTTCAGTAACCGTGTAATCACGAAAAATGGTCAGGTCGAGTGGCCATCCCGCTCATGCTATTTTCGCCGTTGGATGCGTTAAATTGTGGTCGTAATAGAGTTTTTTGAAGCACATGTGGGCTTGTTGCTGTCTAATACATATTTTGCTTATTGACAAAGCCATTAACCTAAAAAATGAGCTTCATCGCTGAAGATGTTTCGATGAAATTTAGGATTTTCTTCAAACTTTTGCCCAATCGGAGAAACTTCGGCGCTTCAAATGATCAAGAGCTTCAGTTCTTGTGTTAATTTGATTTTATAATGGTGTAAGCCAGGATCTTTACCCAATATTCATCACAATGTGGTTTGAAAGATTCGACTGAGTTGGTTCACTTTGAACTGAAGCATTTACAGCTGCGATATTTTTGGTATTTCGACCGGTGCGTTGTCTCACTGACAGAGCAACATCCAATAGTGAATATTTTGACTTGAATTTATCCATTATGCATGCAGAGTCTGTCTGGTGTGACGATTTTTATAACCGAAAATTGGAGTAAGTTCTTTTAAAGTTATGACCACCAACTCAGAATTGCGGTAGCAATTTTTAATAATTTCCAATCGTTGCTTCACCATGATAAAAATATTAGTTATTGACATTGAGACAGATCATGAAAAACGTTCAAGGGTGCATTCGTATAAAAAAAAGAAGAATTTGTTGTGTTCCAATTAAAAAACCCTTTACAATTATATAAGAAACAGGCCAAATGTGGTGTATTGTAATACGCATTCATTTACTATTAATTAAAAATTGTCTACACAATAGTATATGCTAATTGATTATTTGCAAATTTTATTGTACTTTTTATCATTAACAACTAATACAACTATAATGTTTTCTCAGTATATGGTTTGTTTCGAAACAAAGAATATACGGTATTGTAAGAATTTATTTCATGTGTCGGCACTTGCTGGAATAACATGCCGGTTTTGTTTTTCGGTAGGAAAAATAATTTTTAGAGCGAAAAAATCTTCATTTAGCAAGAACAAGTCCATTAATTAAGATTACTGTTACGAATGCCTGGTTTTACATTGCAATTTTATTCTAAAGTTATCAAAGTTTGTGAAAGAATGTGCTTGTTATTTACTTTTCGTGTGAAGTAACTACTATAATGTACATAATTTATGTAATATGTGAGAAGGCTCGCTGGTCTTCATAAGGTTTATACAGATTGGCTTCATATAACCTACACGTATTTAGTGCCGTGATTGATACTGATAATATTAATGAATTTCTATTCAACAAGTCAGGAAAATGGCTACTGTAATTACATTATATATTACCTATTTGTTTACGATCTGTTTGCTTCTCATGACAAAAAGTCCATATAAATATCAAAGTTTATTCTAATAATTAATTTTATGTATAATGGAATACTTAAAAAGCCTATCTCTTTCTGCCTTCCTGTTCAATTAAAATTTATAAAATATTTAAGTGCGACAGCACTCATATATTTATAAATAGTTTCAGTACTACTTTCTTTTCATGCAATTACATATTGAGAGAAGTGCTAGTACATAGTTTCACGATATGGTATATGTATTTATATTGCAATAGCGATTTAAAGTAATTATAATATAAATAAAAATTATATATACATTTGTTTTTATGACGCCTTAGAATATATCCTTTAATAATAATATCTTATATTGCCAACCTATAGTAGGATAAAGAAGGTATGTCTCTAAGTTCATTGCAAATCATTTTCAATGGTATTTTGCTCGATCCTGCACTCCCTCAAAGGAGGATATCGTTTATATGAGGGTAGCCGTTTATATTTCGGGAAAAGCAAAAAAAAAAAAATTTTTTATTACCGAAAATAGTTTTATTGCTTTTCAAAATATTCTCCTTGAAAATCGATGTACTTTTGCATTTGTTTAAACCAATCCGTAAAGCATTGCTGCCACTGTGAAGGCGGTATCTCCAAAATATGAGTTTTGAATGCCTTTCATATATATAAGTATCGTTACAGTATATTTATATATTGTAATTAACCATCCGCAAGTGTAAATAACCCCGTAAAAAGCATAATTTTTTCGCTTTTAGAAAGCAGATTTTGAACCTTGAAAAACTAGTGCAAATTGACATTTAATGTGTGATATATTTTACAATAAACAGGTGTTCTTTTATCAAAAGGCCGTCTCTACCAAAAAAAAACCTAAAAATTTCATATGATTATTTGCCTACGAGAATGGTATGAAAATTATCGGTGTTTGGAGAGAGAAGGCACTTCAAAATCTGCATACCTTTATGAGTACGAGGGTAGGCGTTTATATTTCAGGAATAACAAACAAAAAAAATTTTTATTATTGAAAATGGTTTTATTGCTGCACCGGATTAGTTTTATTGCTTTTCAAAATATTCTCCACGAAAATCAATGCACTTTGCATTCGTTTAAACCAATCCGAAAAGCATTGCTGCCACTATGAAGGCGGTATCTTCAAAATATGAGTTTTGAATGCCTCAACTGCCTCTTCCGGCGTAGAAAACCGTTGATCATGAAGTTTATTGTTTATGTGTGGGAACAAAAAGAAATCACAGGGTGCTAGATCAGGGCTGTACAGCGGATGCTCATCAATTCAATTTTTTGCCTGGTCAAATATTCAATTGTGTGAACCGACCTGTGAGAGCTCGCATCGTCATGGTGGAGAATGATCTGTCGTTTTCGGTTTGTTTCCCCTATTTCTTCAAAAACTTTTGGCAAACAAATAGTTGTGTACCATTCGGAATTGACCGTTCTACAACTCTCTAAAGGCGGGGTTGCAACGTAACCGGTTTTTCCGAAAAAAACAGGCAACCATTTGTTTCGATGTGCTTCGAGCGCGAACAACTTTTGTTGGTTTTCAATCATCTTGAAATACCCATACAATCGACTGTTGTTTACTATCGGGCTCATACGTGTAGATCCAAGATTCATCACCTGTGACGACTTTATAAATGTTCTTTGAAGCACCGTCATTGTATTTTTTGTGCATTCCTTGGCACCAATCAACGCGAATACTTTTTTGAGCGGTTGTCAAATTATGTGGTACCCAACGTGAACATAGCTTCTTAACGGCTAAATGTTCATGCAGGATCTTAAGCACGCTGGTGTTACCAATACCTAGAGATGCCTCGATCTCACGGTATGTCACATGACGGTCTTGCATTATCAATTCATTATGCTTTCCGACACAACAACATTTGTGGGACGACCTTCACGAAATTCCTCGCCCAAAGAAGGCAGTTCAAGTTTGAATTCACTATACCACCGATATATTGTAGTTTTCGATAGTGCTTCATCACCATATAAAGAATTCAGGTCGGTGATGCATTCTTGTTGAGATAATCCATGTCGAAAGTTATGAAAAATAATTTCACGAAAATGTTCGCTAGTTAATTCTATTTTTTCGCTGACATAAAATTTTTTTCAAGTTACTATCAACAATAGAAATAGCGGCCGGATAATGAAACTGTCAAGGTAAATATATTTTCAAAAATGACAAACTTCACGATGCAATTATCATATCGGACGCAACACTAAAAGTGTTGCCAGTATAATCTCAATTTAAATAAAATAGTCAGATACCTAAAAATATTTTTGAACAAATGTAAAATTTTAGTTATACTGACACAATGAAAAATTTGCGATTTATAGTACTTCAAGTAACACTTTATTTTATTATACTCACAAGCCCAAGATCCATATCTCTTGATAAGATTCTGTTCGTCTTCCGATAAAAGGTACGGAGCTAAGATGGCACGAACTGATAGCGTAATATTCCATAAAGTATCCAGTAATAGGAGAAGTAAAGTTATTGCACCTATAACCGCTAGAATACTGGTGTAAATATGGCATCCCTCCATTATCGATTTACCTGAAATAGACAATAAAACTGTATATAAAATCACTGTTTCTCTTGATACGAAGCGATAGCTTTTGTAAATATGTGTGCAAGTGCGTACTTAGTGAAATACATTTTAAATCTGCGTAGCGAATTATACACAAAAGAGATTATAGGCGATAATGTTTAAACATTTTTATTACTTATTGGATAGAACATTATAACGCAGTGCATATAAAGCACATAATTATATGCGATGATGTATTAATAAAAATATCTTTACTCCTTAGAATTTTGTAATATTTTACAGCTGAATTTTTAAAATATAAACCTCTACTCTTTTTTAAGGAAATTTAGTATAATATGAAATATGTTCTCTTCGAGAGTATGTTGACAGTATAAATACTTTAAGTGAAGAAAAAGTTTTTAATCTTCTGGTATTCATTTTGCTATCGTTACTGAATTTATATCACGCAGCGTTTTGATTTTTCCGTTATCCATATACATGAGCATTTCGGCTTTTATTGATCAATGCCTATTATATTTATTACTATTATATACATATACTTATTGAATTTTAATATTTAAAAGTTCTCATCGAGTCGACGTATGCCCAAAATATTAAACTGTATAAGTAACATAGTAGAGACTGATCGAAATCTCTTATACCCTGTCTAGAAAACTGTTTTTTATCTTTAAACTTAATTTGGAAATATGAATGAATAAAATGACTACATTGTCTTGAGTCACGAACTTAGTGAATCTATTCACTAAATAGAATCTAAGTTTACGGGTATGGTATGTGGACGATACCTTTGTTATATATCCATAAGAGGAATAAAAGCTACAGTAATTTCTAAAACATTTAAACCCAGTACACAGAAAAATATAATTCGCAATGGAAAGAGAAAAAAAATGGTGTTTTACCGTTTCTGGAGATTCCTGTAGAAAGAAAACCAAATGAAACATTAAGTCATACAGTCTATAGAAAACAAACACAAATGTATCACATAGCCTACGCCTTCTCTTGCTCTCTGTTGTTATTCTACTCCCGCGTATATTAATGTATTCCCGCTGAGTAATGTTACTTCGCCTTTTCCCCTTTTCTTCGTTTCTGTTAATCCAAAAATGCTTAACTTTGCTTTATTAAATTCCTCGTCCAGTTTTCTTTCCCTGTTATCCCTTTTACATTCCATGTCCCTATTTTCAATCTGCATTTCTGTTTTCTATTTAATTTTCTTTTTTCCATGTCGTTTTTGTCTTTTGTCTCTGCCGTGGTCGTCGTCATTGTTACTATCTTCTGTTTGCATCTTTCCTCATGTGCGATCTTTTGTATTCTGCTAGTGTCTCTTTTTCTTTGTCCCATTTGTATTCCTTTCCTTCAATTATAATTTTCTGGTAACCCATTTTTACTGTTTTCCCTTCTTTCCTCTCTTTTATCGCTATTAGTTTTAGTTTCTTCTGTGTTTCTTTTTCCTCCTAGGTCATTTCGTTATTTATATATATCTTTCTTCTTAATTGTCTTAATTTATTTTTATTTTTCATCACTGTTCCTTTATCTTTTGCACTTTCTAGTTCCATCTTGTATACAGTTTCCCCTATCTTTTCTATCTCTTTTATGTTGACATCTACTTCTGCGTTATTCTTTAGAAAAGTCCTCATTTCTATCTTCAAGTCACGCGTATCCGCCGTAGTTGTTTTCATTCCCGATATTACTAAGTTTTACATTGTGTTTCTCTTTTCCAGGTTGTTTACTCTTATCTCCAACATCCGCACTTGACCTTTAACCTTGCAGTTTTCTCCTTTAAGTAATTTGTTTTCTTTTCTTAAACTAATTAACTCTTTTTGATATTTTTCTTGGTTTCGTTTTATGTGTTTCATATCTATCATTATTTCTTTCATCATAGTAATTAACTTTCCGTCAACGTCTTTTCCTTTTTGTGGTGATCATCAATTTCCTACTTCTTTTGAATGTTGTTTCCACATCATCCCGATCCAGAGATCTATCTCTCTTTTTCTCTGCGTCGTCTGACGTATAATCTTCACTAGTATTTTTTTCCATATTCACGTTTTTCTGTTTATACGTTTATTTTACGGATTTTTATCCCATTATCCACCTGTCTGGCCTTAGTTCTTACCGGTATGCACTTTTTAGTCTTACTAGTATCAAATTCACTTCTATACAGTATTCTAAATTATAGGTTACAGTATCTTTAATTATTTGTTTGTCGATTTTTGTATGTTTGGTTTATTACGGTTCGTAAGTCCTCACATCTGGGATTATTTTACGGAGCCTAAAACAAACGTGACTACACTCCACACACTTAGACTGTTAGCTCAATAAATAAAAAAAAAGATAGCATATGACGTATAGGAGTACAGTAATTTAAGAACAACAAACTTAAAATCATAAAAGTCTGATATATTAAAAAAATATTCAAGTTTATTGAGGTTTGAAGTGTAGGCAATTGTTTACAATAAAAAAGATAAACGAGTGACCTTAAAAGTCACACGGATATAATAATAGTCATTTTAAAAAACTTGACACAGATAATCTCGAATTTTTAATGAATTAGATGAATCGCTTGCATATACCGATGTAATTGTCGTTATTGAATTAGGAATAAAAAACTGGCGCGGCGATTCGACTCTTATTGGGCAATGAAGAAAATGACACCACGCGTGTGCATATTTTTGAAGTTCAGCCCAGTAGAAAGTTACATAAGGAAATTCTAAATTTCGTTATATAACCGTTCCACTTTAACAAGGTTAAGTGTAATTTACGTCTACTTCTCTCGTGAATGTTGGAAATGACGAGTTCAACAAACCTGAAATTCAGGCGCGTGTGATTCAAAATTTTATTTTGCGGATGAAAGTTGTATTGTGGTGTGCTGTTCAGTCTATCATGCCAATTCACTTCTAATATTTCATTTTCGTAGTCTTATTATAATATACATTATTTTTTGTTGGTTTATTAATTTCGAAAATTCTTTTCTTTTGAACGACTTAATAAAATATTTGTGATGATCCTGCTTTATAATTTTGCTATAACAACAAAATGTGAAACCAAATCGAAATAACCACAACAGAAACTAACTCTAATTTTCAGTCAAGTATAAATAATATTTATATTTAAATACTATCACATTATATAACACATGGATCAATAAGTCCCGAGACTAACAATGAAAACAACATTTTTTTTGCAAAAATTTTTTTTTTCGTCAACATAATCACCTTTTAGGGTGATACAATGGTTCCAACGCTTTTCCAATTTTTCAATACCATGTTTATAAAAAAATTTATCTTTCGCTTCAAAATAAGCTCCAGTTTCAGCGATGACCTCCTCATTTGAGCCAAATCTTTTTCCCTGGAGCATTTTTTTAAGATCAGCAAAGAGCCAGTAGTCACTGGGGGCTAAATCTGGCGAATATGGGGGGTGGGGAAGCAGATCAAAACCCAATTCGTTCAATTTTGCCATTGTTTTCATCGACTTGTGGCAGGGTGCATTGTCTTGGTGAAAAACGATTTTTTTTCTCTGCATGTGCGGTCGTTTTTTTGCGATTTCCTCCTTCAAAAGCACCAGTAAGTCAATATAATAATCACTGTTGATTGATTTATCTTTTTCGAGGTAGTCAATGAAAATCACGCCATGTGTATCCCAAAAATCTGACGCCAGGACTTTGACAGCTGACTGCTGCATTTTCGGACGTTTCGGACGGCTTTCGCCAGCTGTGCGCCACTCAGATGACTGCCGCTTCGACTCTGGAGTGTAGTGATGTATCCATGTTTCGTCCATGGTCACGTAACGACGCAAGAAATCTTTTTTGTTGCGAGTAAATAGCGATAAACAGCTTTCTGAATCATCGACTCGTTGCTGTTTTTGTTCCATCGAGAGTAATCGCGGCACCCACTTGGAAAAAACCTTTTTCATGCTCAATTTTTCATGAAGGATAGTAAATACACTTCCATATGATATCTGTGTCATCTCAGCAATCTCACGGAGCTTCACTTTACGATCTTTCATTATAATTTTTGTCACTTCACTCACATTTTCCGGTGTAACGGCTTCCACAGTTCTACCCGAGCGTTCCGCGTCATTTGTGTCGGTACGACCACGTTTAAGCTCGGCAAACCACCGACATATCGTTGCTTTTGATGGACAAGAGTCCGGGTAACATTTTTCAATCCATTGTTTTGCTTGCGTGGTGTTTTTATCCATTAAAAAACAATGTTTTATCAGAACACGAAACTCGGTTTTTTCCATTGTTTAAACAAACTACAAAACGACTTTACTCCAACCTCGATAACTCAGCTGTTTCTGGTCCGATCGACTTAAAATTTTGACACGTTTCAAGCAAAGGTTAGTACTCTAGAAAGACGTGGTTACTGGTTTACTACGAGCGCCATCTATGGGTTAGTCTCGGGACTTATTGATCCATGTGTTAGAGTTGTTCAAAACGTAATTGCCGATTGTAAATTTCTCACAAAAAAGAAAACTTTTTCGACAACTATAGAGGACACTTGATCTAACGAACTTCAATTTAACAAAAATTCTTTATTTCACGATTTTTTTATGGAGCATTGTATTTAATAAAAAATTGTATGTAAAGGGTTTTTGTAATAGGGACATAACAATTTTGTCTTTTAATACGAACGCATTCTTGAGCGTTTTTCATGATCCGCCAACGTCGAATCGTCAATCAAGGTTAACATTTCTATAATTGTGAAGTTAACGAACGAGCTACGTTTGAGAGTCTGTGGTCCCAACTTTAAGAGCGCTTATTCCAATTTTCGGCCGTAATAATCGTTGCACCAGATAGCCTGTGCATGCATAGTGTATAAATTCGAATCAAAATATTCACTATTGGATGTTCTTATGCCAGTGAAATAATGCACTGGTCGTAGTACCAAAAATATCACAGCAGTAAGTGTTTTAGGTGAAAATGAGCCAACTCATTCGATTCCATGCCGTTCACAGGAATGGGAAATCTCTCAAACCACATTGTTTTGCGTAAAGATCTTAGCTTATACCCTTCCAAGGTCAAATTAACTCAAGAACTGCAGCCTCTTGATCATTTGAAGTGCCGAAACTTCTCCGATAGGGCTAAAGTTTGAAGAAAAAATGAATTTCATCTAAAAATTATTTTCAGTAATAAAGCTCATTTTTGGCATAATGGCTATATCAATAAACAAAATATGTATTATTGGACAGCAATAAACCAACAGATGCTTCAAGAGACTCTATTACAATCACAAAAAGTGACCGAGTGGTACGTATTTCATGCCATTATCGTAAAATGATCAGAATGTCGCGGTCAATAGAGTTCGCTATCATGCCATGTTGGAAGACTATTTTTGGCCAGAATCGTATGGACTTGATATCGGATGATATGTGGTTTAAACAAGATGATGCCACACTCTACATAGCTGGTCAAACAATTAATCTTTTGATGGGGAAGTTCGAGGAAAGTCCGGTCAAATGGCCACCTCGCTCATACGATTTAACTCCGTTGGATTCTTTCTATGGGACTATGTTAAATCGGTGATTTGTGCCAACAGGTCAACAAGGTTAGAGTAGCTCAGGGACAATATCGAACGCGAAATTGTCAGCGTTTCGGCTGATATATGTGAAAGAATGGTGGAAAGTTAGCTCCAAAGGAAAGATCGCTGCAAACATGCTCGCGGTAGGCATATGAATGATATAGAATTCCATAATTAAATGTAACATGTATACTATATCTGGAATCAATTTCAGCCTAATATCTCAATTAATCTGTGTTTTATTTAAATACAAAGTTGTTATGTTCTTATTGCAAAATCCTTTACATATTATTATATATTTCACAGATACGGTAGAACATACACTACGATTAAATCTGTAAATCGAAATTTTTAGAATTTTATTAAATGTTTCATATTAAAAGAATATATTTTTCATTATAAAATACTGCTTTGTCTAAAAATTTGAACAGTAGATCTACGAAAAGTGTGATTTCATGTGCTTGAATAAACAATGATTCATTCAAATAAACTATTATGAAATATTTTTTTTTTTTATTTAAACAATACCTTTGCATGGCATTGCGTTAATGTTACAATCTGATCTTAAGATCAATCAGCAACTTACAGCTAACTTAAATTAGTACTACTATATAACTAACTAAGGTCTTACTCAACAGCGTCCTTAGATTTCTAATAGGTTTTGTGCACTAACTAACGTACACTTCAACACGCACATTACTCTGCTTTTGACAATCTCACTTCACCAACTCGAAAGGTTTAGTCCTCTTGAGTCTTCTCTCTATTCCTGCAGTGTCGAGGAGCTGGATTACCTCGACATTGGTGTGATGATGAAGTCGTAGTTCATGACTTGTGGCAAGTTTGGCTATAGTTTGATCAACAGCATCCATATCCAAATCCTTATGGAGGCTACTGTTTCTAATGTACCAGGGTGCATCCACGATGTTCCTCAGTACTTTGCTCTGGAATCTTTGAATGGTTTCTAGATTACTTTTACTAGCACAGCCCCATAGTTGAATACCATATGACCAGATGGGTTTGAGAATTTGTTTATATATCATAAGCTTGTTGTAAACAGATAGAGTGGAGTTTCGTCCAATCAGCCAATACATTTTTTTATATTTAATTTGAAGTTGTTCTCTTTTCTTTTTAATGTGAGCTTTCCAGCGAAGCTTGGCATCGAGGGTAATACCTAAGTATTTTGCTGTATTTGCGAATGGAATTCGTTTTCCGTTTATGTTTATAGGAATATGTTGTTGAACTCTATTGGTAAAGTTTACATGTATAGATTTAGATTCATTTATATTAATTCTTCACCTTTTTGTCCATTTGTCTATTTTATTCATTGATGCTTCTAGCTTTTCTGCCGCTTCTTCATGGCTATTTCCTACTGCTACTATGGCAGTGTCATCTGCGAAGGTTGCTAACATATCATTTTCTGATTCTAATTCGGGAATGTCATTCGTGTACAAGAGGTATAAAAGCGGTCCCAATACACTGCCCTGTGGAACTCCTGCATTAATTTTCTCTAGATCAGAGTAGGCTTCCTCTTGCTTAATTCTAAAGTGTCTATCTGAAATGTAGGATCCCAAAATGTCAGAGAACTGTTTAGGCAAGTGCATCCTCATTTTGTGTTTTAATCCCTTATGCCAGACTTTGTCAAATGCCTGAGCCACGTCAAGAAATATTGTGGAACAGACCTTTTTTCCTTCCAACGACTTTTCTATCACATTTGTAATTCTGTGGACCTGATCGATAGTAGAGTGGCTTTCTCTAAATCCGAACTGATGGGATGGGATCAGATTATGGTCTTCTATTATGGGTTTTAGCCTTTTAAGCAGCAGTTTTTCAAAGAGTTTCGACAATACAGGAAGAAGAGAGATAGGTCTGTAAGAGGAAACTTCATGTGGGGGTTTACCTGGTTTAAGGATCATGATGACCTCTGCTACCTTCCACATCAATGGTACATATTTTAGCCTAAAAGCTGCGTTGACTAGATGTGTTAGCTTGACTATTGCTTTTTTTGGGAGCTGTCTTAGGACTTCACCAGTAATAAGATCAAATCCAGGGGCTTTTCTAGGATTTATATTTGTTTTAATCTCTGTCATAATTTCTTTAGGAGATGTGAGCGTAATCTCTACTTCTTGTTGTGCAGTCCCTTGGTCAATAATATCTATATTATCATCACCTTCATTTGGCTGGAAAGTGTCCTGTAGATGTTTGGCGAAACTATCAGCCTTTTGTTGACTATTTTTTGCCCATTTGCCATTTGGCATCCTAATTGGTGGTATTTGCATTATAGGTTTCTTTAATCCTTTAGTGGCTTTCCATAGTGAATAGTCAGTACTAGCATCGTTTGTCAGTTCACTTAGGTAAGTACTAATTGATTCGTTTTTATACTTTTTGATTTCTCTTTTTAGTGTCTGGGTAGCATTATTTAGATTTGTCTTATCTGTAGGGGTTCTAGATTGATGCCATTTTCGCCTTAGTTTCCTCTTTTCACAAATTAGGTGTCTAATTTCTTTTGGGTAGTTGTTTCCTTTGGTAATCTGTCTAATAATGGGAGTATTATTCCATGCACATTGTTGTATTTGTTCCACGAATAATTCGATTTCTTCATCTAGTTGTTGTCTATTTTTTAAGGGTACCGCTAAGTTAATTTTTTCTTCTAATTCTAACTTAAAACTATGCCAGTCTGTTAGTTTATTTATCAAAGTTGGATTATTTTCTTTTTTTATAATATGTTCACTAATGGTTAGGACAATTGGTGAATGGTCGGAGTTCATGTCCCACCCTTCTTCAATTTGCATATAATTTGCGCATAAGTTTCTTATGATGAAGAAGTCTATAAGGTCTGGAATTTTTTGTGGATCGGTAGGCCAGTAAGTTGGTTTGCCTGTTGATAACGATTCACTTCTATTTTCTTTTATTGCTTCCAGCAGTTCTTTTCCCTTGGTAGTTGTTAACCTTGCTCCCCAATGTACATTTTTAGCGTTAAAATCTCCGCCTATGATAAATCTTTTACCTAGACTTCTCAGTAGTGTAACATAATGATTTTTTTTAAGAGCATGTTTCGGAGGACTATATAATGCTGTCACTGTTACTTCTTGGTTTTTGACATTAACAACTACAGATGTAGCTTGAATTTCTTCAGTTTTATATTCTGCCCCTGTATGATGCATAATGTTTTCTTTAACTATTATAGCACTCCCACATTTAGCCGCATTTTCCTGATGGATGGTGTGATATGTTTTATATCCTCTAAATTTTATATACGACTGTGTAGTAAAGTGTGTCTCGGCAATGAGACAGATATCTATTTTTTCAATGTCCAGGACTGCTTGCCACTCTTGTTGATATTGCAGCAGTCCATTGGCATTCCACTCCATTATCCTTAGTTCCTTAAAGATTTCTTTGCTTTGGTATTGCTCCCCTACTTCGATATTCTAGATCACTTATGCGTTTGTCCATTGCAGCTAGTTTTTCTAAAATCTGCTTCCGTGTTTGCTCTATATAAGTTATTGGCTGAGACTGTTGTTGTTGTAGTTTACTATTTCCAGGATTTCCTGTCACTACTTGGCTATATGATCTGCTGTTGGTGTCTAATCCCTCTTCTGTTCCTTTTCTGTTACCAGGGGCTTGCTGTCTAATCCTTTGGGGTTGAGTTGGTAAGCTTACTTTTTTCATTTGCTTATCTTTAAGTTTTTGCATTTCTTTAGCCACAATGCAGCCTCTATAGTTTGCAGGATGCTCCTTACCACAATGTACGCATTTTGGTGTGGCATCCCTAGGTTTATCACATTCTTTAGTAATGTGCTTGCCAGGACATCTTACACATCTAGGTTGTCTCTCACAGTACTTTTGTGTGTGTCCGTATGCTTGACACCTTTTGCACTGTGGGACTAACTTCGATTTTCTTAATGGAAGAATTTCTACTCGTGTACTCAATATATGAGTTATACTATAGATTTTATTTATGTGTTCATCTTTCCTAAAACTTAACATAAACATATCTAATGGTTTCTTGGTCTTAAATTGTAGTTTGGGTGTGGCTTCTAAGATTTTAGAACCCCTTTTTTTTAATTCCCTGATTATATTTTCTGGTCTACATGAACGGTGCAGTTTGTTAGCCATGACTTTTATAGGCCTATCTTGCTTGTTTTCATAGGAGTGAAACTGCAGATTCTTTTCCTCCAATATCTTTACCACTAGTCTGTAACTATCTCCATCAGCTACATTAATTTTGATTACTTCATTGTTCATAACTTTTATTTGGAACCCAGTTATAATGTTACTGAGTTGCTCATGTAATTCATTAAAATCTTGAATTCCGTCAATAACAATAGGTGGAGGTAATTTTGGTTTTTTACTTACCATTTGATTATCATTCGAGGTTTCCTTAGGTGGAGTTATAGATGTATCCATTCGTTTTCTTTTGTAGTCTTTGTTCTTAACCCTTGATCAATAAGGTTGATATATAACCCCTTTCCACAATTAACTATTTGTAAATTCTGTATACGCATTTCGACAACCAAGTTGTCATCATCAGCAGATAATTTCAAAGTGTCGCACCTGGTAAAACACGGCGAAAAAATTGTACGAAAAAACAAACTCCGCACCGTTGAAAACCAAGATGTGCACTGTGACACACAGTGCGCAAATTATATGCAAATTGAAGAAGGGTGGGACATGAACTCCGACCATTCACCAATTGTCCTAACCATTAGTGAACATATTATAAAAAAAGAAAATAATCCAACTTTGATAAATAAACTAACAGACTGGCATAGTTTTAAGTTAGAATTAGAAGAAAAAATTAACTTAGCGGTACCCTTAAAAAATAGACAACAACTAGATGAAGAAATCGAATTATTCGTGGAACAAATACAACAATGTGCATGGAATAATACTCCCATTATTAGACAGATTACCAAAGGAAACAACTACCCAAAAGAAATTAGACACCTAATTTGTGAAAAGAGGAAACTAAGGCGAAAATGGCATCAATCTAGAACCCCTACAGATAAGACAAATCTAAATAATGCTACCCAGACACTAAAAAGAGAAATCAAAAAGTATAAAAACGAATCAATTAGTACTTACCTAAGTGAACTGACAAACGATGCTAGTACTGACTATTCACTATGGAAAGCCACTAAAGGATTAAAGAAACCTATAATGCAAATACCACCAATTAGGATGCCAAATGGCAAATGGGCAAAAAATAGTCAACAAAAGGCTGATAGTTTCGCCAAACATCTACAGGACACTTTCCAGCCAAATGAAGGTGATGATAATATAGATATTATTGACCAAGGGACTGCACAACAAGAAGTAGAGATTACACTCACATCTCCTAAAGAAATTATGACAGAGATTAAAACAAATATAAATCCTAGAAAAGCCCCTGGATTTGATCTTATTACTGGTGAAGTCCTAAGACAGCTCCCAAAAAAAGCAATAGTCAAGCTAACACATCTAGTCAACGCAGCTTTTAGGCTAAAATATGTACCATTGATGTGGAAGGTAGCAGAGGTCATCATGATCCTTAAACCAGGTAAACCCCCACATGAAGTTTCCTCTTACAGACCTATCTCTCTTCTTCCTGTATTGTCGAAACTCTTTGAAAAACTGCTGCTTAAAAGGCTAAAACCCATAATAGAAGACCATAATCTGATCCCATCCCATCAGTTCGGATTTAGAGAAAGCCACTCTACTATCGATCAGGTCCACAGAATTACAAATGTGATAGAAAAGTCGTTGGAAGGAAAAAAGGTCTTTTGTAGTCTTTGTTCTTAACCCTTGATCAATAAGGTTGATATATAACCCCTTTCCACAACTAACTATTTGTAAATTCTGTATACGCATTTCGACAACCAAGTTGTCATCATCAGCAGATAATTTCAAAGTGTCGCACCTGGTAAAACACGGCGAAAAAATTGTTCCGCACCGTTGAAAACCAAGATGTGCACTGTGACACACAGTGCACATCTTGGTTTTCAACGGTGCGGATCGTGTACGGAGTTTGTTTTTTCGTACAATTTTTTCGCCGTGCTTTACCAGGTGCGACACTTTGAAATTATCTGCTGATGATGACAACTTGGTTGTCGAAATGCGTATACAGAATTTACAAATAGTTAATTGTGGAAAGGGGTTATATATCAACCTTATTGATCAAGTCAATCAACCACAGGCTCCATCAAATTCAACTTCTTAACCCTTATCTACTCCGTCTCCCTCGCCAGTTCTTCCTCATCTGTATGGTATTCAACTGTCTCTGCTTTCTCTTTTTTTTTCCGAGCCAGCATGTTTTCTATCTCTGCATACTTTTTTTGCATATTATTCATCTGAAATTGTAGCTGGGTGACTTTCTGAAGTAAAACATTTTTCTCCTCTTCTGCTTTTCTCCACCCTCTATATAAGGTTTGTTCATTTTGTGACCTTGCGAAATTGTCTCGGAATAATGCATTATTCTGTTGAGTTAATATCGCCTCATTAGGCGTTTGTGATAACGGCGTTTGTAAAAACGTTGTTTCCATTATTTTATTTACACGATAACTTACGGCCTTGACCGCTGGATATCACTCGTGTATATTGATATCCACTTTTTATTACGTTTCTTACTTATCGAAAGCAAAACCAGTAACACGTCCGTATTCGACGACGGTCAGAACTACACTTATTATGAAATATGAAAATGAAAAGTACAAGAAAGTAGAATATGATCCAACCCAAAAAGTAGAAGCGAAAGTCAACGACGTGGTTAAAAACTAGAAAGAAAATAATTATATCACAAAGGAACATGAGAGAAAATTTAAAATATACATTGCGCAAACACCAAAATTACATAGAATATCCAAATTACATAAAAATAATATACTACTCAGATTTATAGTATCAATAATACAAGAATGAGCTTACAAAATTCCTAGCGAACTTTATTTCACAAATCTTAAGAAAAAAATGGATATTACATAAAAAAATTCTTGAGAATTTATGAAGCTTAAATATAAAAGCAATAAAAAGCTGGAAAAAACATAGATGAACACACACCACTGCCAAAAAATTAGTTCATAAATGTTGTAAATTATATCTTGAAACAACATACGAGGGAGCGTTTTTATATTCGCGGAATGGAGGACAAGGGGTGGAAATAAAAAAACCAAATTATTTTTCTTTTTCAATATATTCACCTGCAAGACGGATACATTTTTCACATCTTTCAATTAATTTATTTATACCCTCATAAAAAAATGATTTCTCTTTATCTGCAAAATACGCCGAAACTGCCTCCTTGACTTCATCATCGGCAGTAAATTTTTTACCCCGCAGCTCTTTTTTCATTTTCGGAAACAGGTAATAATCACTCGGGGCCAGGTCTGGGCTGTAGGGTGGGTGATTCACAATTTCGAAGCCCACCTTATGCAGGGCAGCTAACGCAACACGGCTCTTGGGGACGGGCGCGTTGTCGTGCAAAAGCAGAACACCTTTTGTCAATTTTCCCCGTCTTTTCTCTTTAATGGCTTCTTTTAGTCACTCTAATATTGAAGCGTAATATTCTCCGGTTATAGAAACACCTTTATCTTTATAATCAATCAACAATATTCCTTCCGAGTCCCAAAATACCGTTGCCATGAGTTTCCCAGCTGATTGTGACACTTTAAATTTCTTGGGAGGTGCTGTGCCCTTTTTATGCCACTGCATGGAGTCTTGTTTGGACTCAGGTTCATAATGATAAACCCAAGTTTCGTCTCCAGTAACAATTCCACTCAATACACCATCCTTGTCTTCATTACAGAGGTCCAAAAATGCACGCGAACACTCTACGCGCTGTTGTTTTTGCGGCGGCGTGAGCATTCTCGGCACCCATCTTGCGCTGACCTTAGACATGCCGAGATGATCGTGTAGGATTTTAAAAATTGTTGTATCGGATACTCCAACCATTTCTGCGAGTTGTTTCTTCTTTAGTCGAACATCTTCGAGTACAATTTGTTCAACTTTTTGGATAAGTGCTGGCGTGGTCACCTCAATGCTCCTGCCCGGCCTCGGATCGTCTTCAAGGGATTCCCTTCCTTGTTTAAATAAACTATGCCACTTGTACACCATGGTTTTTCCTGGACAAGAGTCGCCGTAAACCAATGACATCTCATTCATTATGGTCGCAACTGATTTTCCTTGCCTGGTAAGGAACTTTATAACGGCACGATATTCGATTTTTTCCATATTTCACTTTTCACTCCTGATTATGTTACTTGGTTGACGATAGCTCAAAGACTAACTGTCTAATAACAATGAAACTTCGTATTTATACTAATCATGAGTCGCTGCACAGGCCACGCCCCCAATGCACCTACTCACCCCTCTACAACCCGCTCATTCCGCGAATATAAAAACGCTCCCTCGTATTTCAATTTCAGCAACATCTTTTGCCAATAAACGTATTGAACTGCCATGGGGTCACCCATTTCTGCCGTAATAGCAAACCTCATCATCGACGTATTAGATTCTCATTGCCTTTCTTTAAAAGAAGAGTCGATGACTATATTTCAGCAATATCAATTCATACAGGTAAACAAATTGTAACCGATTTCAATTTCTTTCGTAAAAAATTCACAATAGAAAGCGAAAATAACAACTGATTGAATTTTCTAGATATAACAGTAGCACACAAAGACGGTAACATCTATTCAGAATGGTGCACCAAACTGATTAATTCAGATAGATATTTAAATTTCTTATGAAATGTTTCCTCTAAATACAAAAAATACAATCCATAACTTGGTAGACAAATGTTATGAATTTTCGTGAGAAAATAATATTGCAAAAAGCATAAGTAAAATTCAAATAATACTTTCAAAAAATACTTGTTCCCAGAACTTCATAGAAAAGAACCTCAAAAAGGTTCAATCAGATTTAGAAACAGAGAAAACAAAATAGAGACTAATAATAACGCAAACGCTGATAGTACTATCACAAATAAGTGATTTTTACCGTAAGCCTATCACAAAATTTTAACAAACTTTGGGAAATACATTATTAAACCGCCCACAAACCGAAAAATATAAACAAATCCTTTTCTATCAAAATGAAACACAAAAGGAAATTAAACACAACAATATATATAAAACAAAATATCAGTTGTTAAGGTTCATACGTAGGACACACAAAACAATATCTATATATCGGAATTTATAAACACAAATACTGTTTAAATATTAACAAAATAAGCGCGACGCATTATCTAATCTTGCTTTGGAAAATAAAAGAATTCGACTTCGACAATATTAAAATCCTTGAAATAGAAAACAATTACAATAAAGCATAATTAAGGAAATGATACACATATATAAAAAAAAGAATATTATGAATCCTAATAACGATTATCCCTAATTTCTTACGAAATAAATTATCTGCATCTCCCTGTAAATAAATACATACATATATGAATGTGAACTTACAAACACACATGCATATAATGTTGGGTACTCTTGACATTCATGCATAGATTCGGCAGGAAAAAGGAAAGAAAGAAATACATATCTGCAGATTAGACTCTTATCAAATACAGCGTGTTTCAAAAAGAATATACGTATTACAAAGTATTATTTTGTCTAAACTATCGATCGCTGCGCCTCGGCTCGGCTATTGGATAAACGAATACATAGTCTAGTTTATTTAATAGCCGCTATGATGTCAGTTGTTTTCTGTTTTTCTTGGTAACCGTCATATATTTAAAATGGCTACTCCGAAGCAGAAATCATTTTGTGCTCTCGAGTTTGCGAAGTACAATTCCGTAATTACAGTGCAAAGACGTTTCAGGTTGAGCTACCAAATTGATACTCTGAATGAGTGGAACATTCGCAGATGGTATCGACAGTATGTAGATACAAGGTGTGTATGTAAAGGAAAGAGTCCTGGACGCCCTCGTGTTTCTGAAGAAAATGTTGCACGAATTCAAACTGTTTTCCAACGTAAATCTTCAAAATCAACTCGTCGTGCCAGTCGGGAGTTACAACTGCCTACGACAACAATTTGGCCTGTTTTGAGACGTCGGTTGGCTATGAAGCCGAACAAGTATACAGTTGTTACAAGCTTTGCGTCTTGATGACAAAGGAAAACCTGTGGTATTTTGTAACGAGATTCATGATGCTATTGACAAAGATAACACTTTCTCACAACGCATCCTGTTCAGTGATGAAGCGACTTTCCAAGTTAGTAGTCTGGTAAACAAACACAATGTTCGAATTTGGGGTCTACAGAACCCACATTCAGCCATTGAACATGCACGAGATTCGCTTAAAATCTATGTGCTTTGTGCGATATCCCGATCATATGTTTACGGCCCATTCTTCTTTGATGGAAACACGGGTAACGATCAGCAGTATCTCGTTATGTTACAAAACTGGTTATTTCGGAGGCTGTACGAAGACAACTTCATTTTTCAACAAGACGGGGGCACCCCCTCACTGGAGTCGCCAAGTTCGTGAATATTTGACACTGAAAACTGTTTCAGTGCAGTAATTCAGCCCTGAAGATGTCCCATACAAATGGGTACGAAACGTCGGCAAATATACAAGTGACGCGGTTCCAGCCTGGAAACCTAGAAGCAGATAGCATGGACCACGGCCGCGGAAGTCTACGTACCAAATGTAAAATTTTATTCTAAGAGGAACAATTGACTTAGCTATTTTTACTCGGGTTACAACTCTTAAATGTACAATTTTGTTGCTACAACAGCTTCTTATTTTTGATATTCGAAACAGTAGTTTTTGAATAATACAATTTTCCAATTTAATTTATGATCTACTAGATCTATATATACATATATGTATGTACATATCTCTAATGCATTTACGGACATTTTTGAAGAGCACTTTTACTATTGAATGGAAGTTCGAGGTGGATATTTCTAACATTTATCCCGTTAAAAAGTAAATGGATTATACTTTTTTAACATTGCATTATTCGAAAACTACTGTTCCGAATTTCAAAAAACTATTATAGCAATAATTATAGAATTCAAGAAAATGTATCATTTAATCTCTATTTCTATTTAAAATTATTGAGGTGACAGCCACTACCCATTAAGGTCTGATGTAAACGAAAAGAAACAGCTAAATCAAATGTCCTCCTTAGGACAAAAATTGCTATCTTCGAACAATTCTCTGTTAATTGATTAGTCATAAAATCTAGCAGGACTGTTTTCAATGACCCTCCCTGTATAGATAACAATGCTCGATTTCGTTGGCAAGTTGGATTTTAATTGAGTAAACCGTTTAAAAAGGAGTTTTGTTTTAAATTTACGCCGCTAATGAATTAGCAAAAATGTAAATATTTTCTATTGTTTTATATTTATGCATAATGCACGCATTGCAACTGGTTGTTGTAATTTTGTTTGTATTTAGTAACTGCTTTTATCAGCTTGATTTCGTTCTGTTTTCCGAGAATTTAAAGAAATAATATCATTGGTTTCGACATAAATAACCTCTGGACATAGGAAAGATATTGAATATAGATATTCGAGAAGATGTTTGCTTTTGAATAGACACTAATCACTTTGAAGAAAAGAAACTTGTAAAATTTTCTGTGAGTGTGAAGTATTTGCAGATTATCGCATGTATACAATTGGTATAAAACTTTAAGTGCATATTCAAGCATACTTAAGACAGAGGCATAGTATATAGATTTTCAGCAATTCAAAATCACTTGAAGTATTGAGAAACAATTCTAATAAATTAAAAAAGGCAAAAGAACCCCTTATCACATAAATGATACTTTATGATAATGATATACTCTGCATACGTATTTCGGTAATTAAGTTGTCATCATCAGCAGATAATTAATCAGTATTTCACCTGGATTTGCGGTATTGCTCCCACAAAAAAAAATTCCACGCACTCGTCCCACCAAAACCAAAACGCACACTGACGTTCACAAGACATACATAAGTCAATATTTTTTATTTTTAAAACTAATACTCATTCTAACGTACGTCCCCGCAATCGCTTAGCGACCTTTTTAACGTTCGTATCTTCCAGAAACTCGTAGAGGCCAGAATATCCAATCGCACCGCAGTCAGCATTGAACACATGGTTTTTATTCTTCATAATAAAGATAGTCTCGTAATTGTCTAGTTCCAGGTAATTCTTTATACTTTTGATTAAATGTAGACAATCGGCGGTTACACTACAATTATATTTATTTTTACTATTTTCTAACAAATGTTTGGCTAAAATTAATTCCGCAATATATATTCTTTATACCGGGTTTCTATTGGTTTAGTTTGACCAATGTATTTTTGATCGCCATCCCGGCAATTTATTTCACATATCTCGAATTTCTTCCCTAAAAACCTTATTTAAATACTTTGCGATTCGGTGGTACGATAAGCAAATATCGCTATTATTTTGCGGTGAACAGGAACTCTCTGTCTCCGTTTACAGCAGATCCTTTCATTTTGGGGTTAAATTTAAACAAAACACCAAATATTTTTCAAGAGTATGGAATAGGCATGAAGGCGATTTTCGAGACGCCAGTGTAATATATACTATTTAGTTAAGTAATTGAATTCAAAATTAACGATGATCAAATTCACGATAGGAAAAGAAGCTGTCGACCTGACTATTGTCCTCTAAGTCTCTATCAGCCAAATGTCATGTAGTCGGCTAAGCAAGCCTCGGTTCGCGCATAACGCACGTTACTAGCGAAGATGCGAATGCCGCCAAGAAAGGAAAAGCCGATGAGAACGGAAATGAATGAATAAAACAAAACAAAAAAGAAAAAACCCTAAAAGTACGCATTTCAATCAGAAAATGTATATGCAAATAGCGTTAATAAAAGACATACATACGTTCGTTAGTGGATGGGTTTCTAAAGATCTTTTCCAAGCGTATTATTCTAAAATCGTCAACCCACTAATGATTAAACTCATCTAAAATTACTCAAATACAGCGTCGCTTCTTGTTCCTTAGCAGAGGAGTCCCAACTTGGAGGATTGCACGAGTATTCAGTTTGGAAGTTCGATACTTAATGAAGTATACATATTATACGCCGTCAACGCCTAATGCACAGCCAAAGGTCAAGCCGATACAGGAGAAAATATTCTAAAAGGCTTACATTTTATTGCATCTAATACGAAGTTAACATAAAATATAAAATAAAATTATATGAGATGAAACTGAATGGAAACAAAACGTTACACTAAGGCTATACGAACTTACATAAATAATCAAATACACAGACTATACAGGGTTCTTGAAAATAAATTAAATAAAATAAATATACATGGTAGAATTCAGCCGTAACAATCCATAATATAGAAATTTATGTTTTCCGAAAAGAAACAAATGTTAAGAGATTTATCACAACGCATTCACGATATTTTATCACGACAATTTCCTTATTAATCATTTTCTAAGTTTCCATTAACAAAAATGAGATAGATGTTATATTGTTTTCGACGCTTTGTAACATTGTTTGCATATATCTACAACGTCATTTTGTTTTATTATATATTACAAAGGGTACTAGGAAAGTTTGGCAATATGAGGGAACAATGAATCGCAGGAAGTTGCTTGTTGCTGCATGTTGAGACATGTTCATACGTGCATAGCAGCCGCCGCGTCATGTTGATGGGCTCAGTTATTCATTAGCAATGAGAGTGAAAAGTGCTAGCGATGGCATAGTGGTCACGAATTGAGATAAGGGCAGTTTTGCGTTATAATTTCGTGCGTGGTTTAAACATAGACCAGTGCTTCGAAGAAATGATTCTTGCACTAGGTGATGTTTGTCCAAATCGCACAACGATATTCAGGTGGTATAGAGAATTCCAAAGGCGAAATTTAACGGTGGAGGATGCTAAGAGACCGGGAAGGCCACGAACGTCAGTTCCCGAGGAAAACGTTACTACTGTGAGGAAAATGCTTGGCGAGGACAGGCGAGTGACCTACCAACAGACAGAGGGTACATCGGGCCTAAATGCACCAGCAATTCATTCGATTCTGCATGATCATTTGCACGTGAAGAATCTTTGTTCACTCTGGGTGTCGCATCCACTGACTGAAGAGCAGATGACATGACGTGTGACTTGGTGCCGGAAGATGCTAAAAAAGTTTAATAAGGGACAATCTCGGTATGTGAACAACATCGTGACAGGTGACGAGACTTGGCTGTACTATTACGATGTGCCAACCAAAGCTCAAAACAAAGTTTGGGTCTTCGATGATGAGGACACACCCGTAGTTATCAGAAAAGCCCGATCCGTAAAGAAGAAAATGATAGCTGTATTTTTCAAATCGAGTGGAATTGTGGAACGCTTCGTTTTGGACACATAGAAAACAGTCACAGCTAAGTGGTATACTGAACAGTGCCTGCCTAGAGTCATTGGATCTATGAAGAACCTGCGGCCAAAGTCAAGAATTGACAAATGGTTCCTCCATCACGCTAATGCTCCAGCTCACCGCGCCAAAGCCTGCACCGAATATTTGACCACGACAGGATTGCAACTTCTCGAGCACCCTCCTTGCAGTCCAGATCTTGCTCCCTGCGACTTTGCACTGTTCTCGCATGTGAAAATGAAGCTAAAAGGGAGGCGGTTTTCCAGTGATGAGGACCATCTGCGGGCTTGGGAAAACGAGTGTGCTTTACTCCCTAGTGAAACGTGGCAGAACTGGTTTAAAGATTGGTTTCGAAGGATGGAGAGGTGTGTTGAGTGTAGAGGAAATTACTTTGAAAAAATTATATAAGCAAAGCTGTATTGCAAAACTTTTCTCGTGCCCTTTGTACTATAGTCTAGTAGGTTTTTACAACTCGATCTTGTATGATAATTATGAAACCTTCGGTTTTGGCGTAAACGTATCCAATTTTCATCCATTTGTTGGTTGCTTCGATGTCAATATATGTTTGCACTATTTGATGAGGATGGTGGAATAAATCGTCCTCAATGTATTCCTTTGTTTTTCCAGGTTTCTATTTTACTTTTGCTAGTTATTATGTTTCTTTGTGTCAGAAAGTATGTTCTGAGATAGTTTACTGGTCTATATTGTGAATTTTTTGTATTGATGAAAGCCCTGCCCCGTTCTTCTTTGGGTAATGTAAACCCTTCTAAAGCAGAATATTGGTAGTCCGTATGATATTTTGTGTCTCTCGTTCCGACGATTATGAAGCATTTACATTTATTTTCTTTTATTTACATTTATCCAATCCCAACTTCATTTTGATGTCGTAGCTGAATACTTTATTAAGTCTAGTAATGAGTGAAGTCTGTGCATGCACATATTTTTAAATTATTTATGTGTAGGTGTTGTATAAATCTTATATATGGCAGGAAAAGTGGTTATAGGACGTAAATTGAAAGATTTTAGTTTCATTTGTTTCTGGCTTTAAATAGGTCAAGTCTTGAATGAAGAAAAGTGGTAGTTATGTTGGATTTTATAATATTTTAGTTATAAGTGTTCCCTTTTTATCACGGATATTTGTCAGTTTTACATACGAAAAATTTTGCAAATTTCCTATTTCAGGTGATTTTCATCTGTTGGTCTTTGTAATTGTTGTTATATCTTGTTTTGTTGTAATTACCTGGTCCGCTTAATTAAATTTGTTAGCTAGTCTTATTTTTTCCCTTTATCAATTTGCATTCACATTGTTATTACTATTATTATTACTAATAAATGAGAGACTGCAATCAGTTTTGAGAGAAAATGCGAATTTTTAACATATTTACAAAAATTTTATTTAATATTGACCTATGACCACATTTTTAATAAAAAAGCGATAACATTTAGTTATATAACAGTAAAAATTAAAATGTTTTGAAGTTTAAAACCATAAAATATATTAATTTATTCGCAATATTACACAGTCAGAAAAGATAATTGATATTCCTATTCACTACTTTCATTTTTATGTGATCTTTTTCTATTAGCAGTGCTATTCTAACAAGTTAGGTACAGATTTGGTTATAGCATAAGAGTTGATCGTTGACCCAGTTCAGGACTCTGACGTCTTACACATAATGCCGTTTTCTTTGCTACAAGCTGAACTTGTATATTGCTAGTGGATACTACGTCGGTGTTTGATTGTTCAGTAGTAAAAGTATATTCATTCGTTTTAATAGTGCTACTAGTATTAATGAATGGATTAATTTTTTACATCTATTGATTCTGTAGAGAAACTTAAGAACGAATAGAATCGTGGTGAAATTTTTTTGTCAAATCGTGTTCACTTTAGTAGTTTTGTAAAACCTTGTATAATATTGAAATTTGGCATTCATAATGTAGACTTCGACTATTACGAATTGATATACTATAAATTTGTTAAATTGATACTTGAACCATTGTTAAAAAAAAATAGGAAATAATAAATTTATTCCGCGCTTTTACGATGAGAAACTGAAAAATTTTAATTTTAACCGCTTTTTACATCATGTATACACGATTGTCAGAAATTCACGGAAAATCATGTATATAGGACGATTTTATAATTAATTCTGGGCCGACAATCACAATACAGAAATGTTGTATTGTCAGTCGTTAAGGCACACGAAACCATTCCTGTTGAAAATGTGTGACAAAAAATATTTCGAACTTTTTGTAATTTTTTACAAAAAAACATGCTTTTTACTGTCAAATAAAATAATGCAATACTACTTTTGTGTAATTAATCATTTTATGCCAACATTTTGCCTTATTAAATGTTTCTTTGACTGCTTTTTTACGTTAATGTGCATATGCCAACCATAGCCTAGAATAATGTCGTCTGTAATTTAAAAATAATTATTTGTCAAATTTTGACGTTTGTCAGTTTAACACTCATTATTTTCTATTACTTACCTTATTCTTGTGATAGCCCAAGCAATTTGTAACGCACACCTTAAACGAATGCGCGGATATGTATATTTTATTCGAGTTTTGCAAGAGAAATGCGCACTTGGCAAAATACGAATATACAATACGGTATCCATACCAGCAGCACCCATCCACTAACACATTTCGAAGATTGGATCAAAGACTTCGCGAAACAGGTAACTTTGTTCCCAGTCAACGTGATGCAAGTAGACCAAGGCATCATCGTACAATCCAAAATTTTGGACATTGCTCATCAAGATCCTACTTGCAGCACTAGACAAATAGTCCAGGAAATAAGCAATCCAAGTAAGGCACAGTGCTTTCAGTGTTTATGGAAAGGCTTTTTAGACCGTTTTATGTTATAAAAATGCAACCATTATGACAATTTGCAAAGAGTAATGCTTAACAGCACAATTTGAAATAAAGGTCAAGAAGATCCAAATATTTTATTACTCATTTTACGAAATGACGAATACACGTTCACAAGAGATGGTATCTTCAACAGTCACAATTTCCATTTTTGTGTGGATGAAAATACCAAAGCTATTCAAGCATTTGAATATCAAAGAGAGTTTTCTGTGGGTGCTTAGTTAGGCATTTTAAATGCTACAATGCAATTAATTACCCCAGATATGTAGCATGCGTCCTAAATGTAATTCTACAAAGGTTAGAGCTTTGGTTTCAAAGCAATGCTCGTAGCTACTAGTTTCAGTATTTATGTTAATTATCATTATTATTATTTTCATTAGACTTAAACAAAACTATTTTGTCATATCATTCCTACTGATTGTTTGATGATTTTATACCATGTTGCCAAATTAACACTTCTTTTAAGCAATTCGTGTCTTAATTAATGACAATATTTCTATATTAGGATTGTTGACTCGGTGTTAATCATAGAATTGACCTATCAAAGATTATCTATGAACTTCTGACTAACCTGTATAATGCGGAAATTCTTTCTTTGAAAAATTTCGTACGGAGAGTAGGAACTTTTCAAATAATTTCTGCATTATATAATCTAAAAAACAGTTAAAATTAGAACTTTTCAGTTTCACATCATAGAATCGCATAATTATATGTAATTAAAAACCTATCGTGGGTTTTATCTAATATCTACTTTTTTCAAAAAATTTCGGCATTATATTAAAATTAGAAAATTTCATTAAATTTATTTCTTTTTTCCTTTCTCGACCGTTAAATTACGAACTCTTGATTTATTTTTAGACGCTTTGGTCTTACTTATTTCTTAATTTTTCATTAAGTAATACAAAAACACATTACAAAGGGTACTAGGAAAGTTTTGCAATATGACGCAACAATGAATCGTAGGAAGCTGCTTGTTGCTGCATGTTGAGACATGTTCATACGTGCATAGTAGCCGCCGCGCCATGTCGATGGGCTCAGTTATTCATTAGCAGTGATAGTGTAAAGTGCTTGCGATGGCATCGTGGTCACGAAATGAGATAAAGGCAGTTTTGCGTTACAATTTCGTGTGTGGTTTAAACATAGACCAGTGCTTCGAAGAAATTACTCTTGCACTAGGTGATGTTGTCTACATCGCACAACGATATTCAGGTGGTATAGAGAATTCCAAAAGGGAAATTTAACTGCGGAGGATGCTGAGAGGCCGGGAAGGCCACGAACGTCAGTTACGGAGAAAAACGTTACTACTGTGAGGAACATGCTTGGCGAGGATAGGCGAGATAGAGGGTACTTCAGGCCTAAATGCACCAGCAATTCGTTCGATTCTGCAAGATCATTTGCACGTAAAGAAACTTTGTTCTCTCTGGGTGCTGCATCGACTGACTGAAGAGCAGATGATACGACGTGTGGCTTGGTGCCGGGAGATGCTAAAAAAGTTTAATAAGAGACAATCTCGATATATAAATAACATCGTGACAGGTGGCGAGACTTGGCTGTACTATTACGATGTGCCGACCAAAGCTCAAAACAAAGTTTGGGTCTTCGATGATGAGGACGCACCCGTAGTTGTCAGAAAACCCCGATCCGTAAAGAAGAAAATGATAGCTGTATTTTTCAAATCGAGTGAAATTTTGGAACGCGTTGTTTTGGACACACGGGAGACTGTCACAGTTTCCTTCATCACGATAATGCTCCAGCTCATCGCGCCAAAGCTTGCACCGAATATTTCGCCATGATAGGATTGAAACTTCTGGAGCGCCTCCCTACAGTCTAGATCTTGCTTGGTGCGACTTTGCACTTTTCCCGCATGTGAAAATGAAGCTAAAAGGGAGGCGGTTTTCCAGTGATGAGGACCTTCTGCGGGCTTGGGACAACGAGTGTGCTTTACTCCCTAGTGAAACTTGGTAGAACTGGTTTAAAGATTGGTTTCGGAGGATGGAATGGTGTATTGAGTGTAGAGGAAATTACTTTGAAAAAATTAAATAAACAAAGCTGTATTGCAAAACCTTCCTAGTACCCTTTGTATACATTATGTTAGAGACTGTTCCTCGTGAATAATCAAATATGTAAAAAAGTCGTATTTTGTATTTGTATAACAAATGTGATTCCGTCAGCTTAGCTGTCGTCTTCAATAGAAAAACTAAATGCATTGTTGAAACATATTCGTAGTAAAGCTACACAGAAATACTCCGAAACACTATAATCGATGTCCACACAAACACTGAGTTTCACAAAAATATAAATAGGTTACCTTCTCTTAAAAGCTAGCACTCATGTTCCTAATTCCTTATGTCCTTCCTATTTCAGAAATTCGTTCAACCACGAATATGGAATTGGTTCTCCGTCTCCATTGAACACATTATTTTTAATTTTCACTATAAAGATAAGTTCGTAGCTATCTAATTTTCCATTTATTTATATTCTTAATTATGCAACATGCAGCCATCTTGTGATTCGTTTTTAAAATACGTTGGGCCATGATTGATTTTTCGGGCCTATTGAATTTAATATGATATATGTCCTTTAAAGCAAGTTTATATTGACCAACATGTTTCTTGTTACAGTCAGGGCAATGTTAATTTCAAATAAACCAGATTTTTGACTTAGCTCAACTTTGTGTTTCGCGTTTCCTAAAAGGCGTTTAATAGAATGTCCTAACTGATGGTATGATATGGTAAACACGCAATTTCTTTGTCATGTTGAGACAACAGATAGTGGAATTGCGGATTGTCTTCCTTATGTTAGATTTTCCTATTGATTTTTTAATTTTACCCGAAACGAAACCATTACATCTCGTAATTTTCTTAATGAAATTTAATTCGATTTTGTCGTATTTCACCTTTGTAACAAAGTTGAAAGAAGGCATCTTCTGTTGAACATAATGATGTGGACCCGTTGACATTGGTTATTTTTCCGGAAATGTAAATTTCTATTTTATGGTTACTGCGAATTTCTATCGTATCTTCGCACTCGTGATTTTCATTTTTCTTTCAATTGCGAAATGTAATACTCTTTTTCAGTTTTTACCGACTCCTGTTATTGTTTCGTAGATTTCTTCTTTTCCCCAGTTCACGCTTGCATTTCCTATTCATTATAAATTAGACTCATAAAATGAATATTCTTAATTAGTACAGCTTTTAAACAAGCATTTTAAAAACTAAATTCGGAAGGATAGTATCTAGAAATAACAAATGTGTATGACAATTTGTTTCGGAAACAAAAGCAACATTTCTTTTATGTAAAATGGAATACCTATTGGCTTTGAAATAAGTAACTAGATATTTTTAATAACTACAAGATGTTCTAGTTACTTCATTTTTATATTCTAGCATGTATAAGTTTGTTAAATTTGAGATTGGGTGAAGAATAATTTAATAAAAATAAAATAATTTCCTATAATTTCCAAATAGTATTGCATTATACTTTTTAAACAAAATTAATTCATGAAGGAAAGTAGCTGTAAATGTTCTTTTTGATGATTTAAACATTTGCGAAAGATCGTTTTCCAAATTATTTAAAAAAAAAACATCCACATCGAAAGTAATATTATTTAAAGATTTGATTATATAATAGTTTTGTATAATTTATGTAAACGCACGTCTGGCTTTATTCTAATTTATATCTTTGTCCTTGTGAACGGTGTTTTAATTTAAAGCTCACATGTGCAGATTATTAATATTACAGCTAGTAAACAAATAGTAATTGGTCAATTATATGCCGTAATATACTTCTTGACAAACTTCAACTGTTTTCTCTTCCGATAACAGAACACTATATCTATGTACATCTATTATAACGTATACAAATCATTCACCTATTATGTTAAGTTAGGCGTGTCACAGGGTTTAAACATGGCCTCACCACTTTTAACATTTTCATAAATGACCTTTTGAACTCAATCCAGTGTAATAAATTGGCTTTTCTGATGATTTTTCTAAATTCTATTGACGATTGTCTACCGATGTTCCAGTTTTTTCATTCCTTTAGACAAGTAAGCTTTATCAAGCTTATTTTTTTAAGGCTTTTCAAATTTAGATAGAGGAAAATGTCTGAGGTAGCCAAATCAGACGAATAAGCTACATGCGGAAGTAGTTCTATATGTAGTTCATGAACTTTTGATACTGTGCTAACATTTCGATTATTCCGAAGAAAAAGTATTTGTGGCTACTTTAAATATAGCCTCTTGCGTTGTATTGCGTCGTGCAGTCAAGGGATCTTTAAAGGTTCTATAAGGGATGTATAATATTCGCCTGTAATCGTTTTGCCTATTCGAAGATAATCGGTAAAACAGAAAAAGAATGTCATCCCAAATGCTAGCCCAAAAGACAGTAACCATAACTCCTCCGTCCGAGAGAGTACGGTCTTTGCTTTTCCGGAGTACTTGTGCCGACCTCAGTCCATGTATGATAGTGTATTCAGGTTTCATCAACCTTTATTATTCGCCGGGAAAATTATTTCTGTATATCATATCTTAATTTCGATAAATTAAGGGCTGAAATATAGTCTTGATCACGATTGTGGTCTACAGTTAGGAAATGTGGCACCTATGTAGCACATAATTTTTTATACTCTATTCATTATACAAAATCCACTGATTCATATAAAATGTGTAGAGCGTCTGCTACTTCACGTAGTTTTATTTGGTGGACTAGCGGACTTGCACCATATCATGTACTTTTTTAATCATTTCTGGAATACACTCGTCGCTTGGATATTTATTGCGTTCTTTGTCAAATATATTGACCCGGACACTTTTAAATATGTCACATGATGCCCGCAGTTTTGTCGTTGTAATCGATGAATAGACTCCAAGTCAGCTTTGATTTCATCGTTTCTTCTGTTTTAAAAACTCTTGGAAGTAAGTACTTTTCAGCACGATAACGATCCGAAATACACCGCTAGGATCGTTAAAGATTATTCGAGTAAAATTGAGCAGCAAGGAGTTACACGAACTTTAGTCTGACCATCATAAAGTCCCGGATGAAATATTAGTAAATATGTGTGGCATTATTTAGATCGTGTAAAATAAAAAAGTTCACCGACTAATGTCAATCAATTTTTTGATGTTTTTTGAAAGAATGGAATAACTTTCCAGAAGAATTTTGGACAAAACTATTTGAATGTTTACCCAAACGCGTGAGTGTATTATCAACTTATATTTTATTTGCCCAAAAGAATTTAAACTACAATTTGGGACAATATAAAAAAGTAATAATGTCACATAAGTGCTTAATAATAGAAATCTAAATATCTTACACAAATCCTAGGTACAATCATTTAATCGAATTAAACTAAATCTAAGCAAATAAATTGAAATTATTTGGTGGTAATTTTGATAGAGCCTGTGGTTGATTCACTTGATCACTGAAGGTTGATATATAACCCCTTGTCACATTAATTTGTTTTCGTACGGGTATTTTTCGCTGTAGTTTTCCAGGTGCGACACTTTTTAATTATCTGCTGATGATGACAACTTAGTTGTCGAAATACGTATACAGAATACGAAAACTAATATAGCAAGGGGTTATATATCAACCTTCAGTGATCAAATGAAATTATCTGCAATTACAATTTCAAGCTCATGAAGTGTACACACAATAGTATCAATAAGTTTTGATATTTTCTTAAAATTGCTAGCCGTGGTATGTATAGGTGACCTCAACAATATGTTTGTTCTAGTAAGTAAAAGATATCTTGTTGACGCGATCCAAAATTAGGAATTCAAAAGTTAAGAAGTAGAACCGAACAATCTGTAACATTGTAAATGATTTTATGAAGGTAGATGGTGCTAAAAACCATTCTACTGAATTGAGGAGATGTCAGATGAAATCTAGATTGTAGTAATGCATGATCGAAATTTCATGGCGGGTATACGTGATTAGCTTTATACAAAAGGAACCTATCGAATCGTCTTTGAACAATTTTAATCCGACCAGATTAAGGAAACATATTTCTACGGTGATCGTACTTACACTTGCGAAAGACTTGCAGTTTGGGATAATAAAGCTAAGGGTTTTTTGGGCAGTAAAGTTTATATGTCGATTAAAAAAAAGTTAAATATAATATTTAAGTTTCCAATAGTTTTGCATTGAGATAAAAAATTTTTTGTGTAATCAACATGTAAAGCATTAGTATAAACTCTACATAGCGTACACTAAATCCACGATATCTAAATTTATAAAGAATTATATTATGATCAAATGCTTTCGAGCAATCAGTATAACACCCACCTGTCCACCACTATCCAAAACATTGGAAATAAACTCAGTATAGCATGAAAGATTAGAGACAATGGAAAGCTTCGCAACAAATCCATGGGGAGAACTATTCTTTGCAATAGCTGGATGTAATTTGTATACACTGTCCAAATACTTTTGCAAACTTGTATAGTATGGCAACTGTACTATAATTAATATCACCAGAGTCTCCAACCTTAAGGGCAGGTGCTATAAGTTCAATTTTTCAGCTTTCTGGAAAGGTATGTGTCTTTAATACTAAATAAAATATACTTTGCAAAAAACAAATTAAAACGTTAAAATTAAATATAATTAAATTACAATCACAAGCGATAAATGCAAGTACCCGATCTTCACCAGAGCTGTGTTTTAGCTTGCATATGGACTTAAAAATATATGTTTCATTAAAATAATTAAAATGTATATCGGACACATCATTAGAATGATCAAGCACTACAGTATGCGAAGGTAAGGTGTAAACGCTGCTAAAATAATCAACAAAACTTGTTTTAATGAAAAAACATTGCCTCCCTCTATTGTACAACACACGAATGTATTGAACGACAGATCGAGGGCGCGTTTATCTCGCTAAGTCGGTAACAAAGTTGCCAGAGCGTATGTAGACATACGTGTATTTTCATTATTATTCTATATAGGCAACCTTGTTGTCGACTTAGTAAGATGAACGCACTCTTATTCTGTCCTTCAATACATTCGTGTGATGTACCATAGAGAGAGGCAAAGTTTTTTCATTATTTTTCTGTATTGAAAACGTATGATACAAAGTAGTCTTTCGTTAATAATACAAGTTTACCTGATGATAGATATTCTTTTGAAATGTACGTAGTAAACAGGGTGTTATTAATATTTGAATGATTCCTTTTAGCATTCAACAAACCGTTAACTTTATTATCGTAAATCGTGTTTCCATAAATTTCTGGGACCACCCCCAGACTAGACTCGCAAGTAAAGGAAATCTGTAGATATTTGTTTTTTCATTTCAGTGCATAGTAAATGAAATTCGCTCAAGTAATCAAGTTTGTTATATCATTTACAAATCTTCTACAGTCTGCTGTGCTCTTGCTTAATGTTTGAAATTATGTCATAAGTAAACCAAGTTGGATATTTGTATTTTTTGTTTATTATAGTAGGCACATGGTCATCAAAGACTGAATATAACATATCGTAAAATGACTTGCAGGCCATATTAATATTAGTAGCATTTGCTAGAAAAGTCTAATCCATTTGTTGCATAGAATTATAAAATTCAGGCAAATCGGTTTTTCTGAAATTTCTCTTTATGCCTTTCACAAAAAACAGTAGAGTATACTATATACTCTACTTTTTTCTAGGTTGGTATGACTGTCAGTGACATCTGTGCCAAATGTCACATCAAAATAATCATTAGTGTTTAGTATACTCTTGTCTTTCTGAAGTACAAAAAGTGCATTCGGCGATTTTTACAATGAGTGAAATTATTCAACAAAGAAGTTTCATTAAATTTTGTGTACGGAATCAAATTTCTGGTGCCGAAACGTTCAGAATGTTGCAAAAGGCCTTCGGTTATAATTGTTTGACGCGCGCAAGTGTTTTTGATTGATACAAATTATTCAAAGAGGGTCGAGAACGCGTTGATGACGAACCACGTCCAGGACGGCCATCTACATCAACTGATGACCAACTCGTCAATAGAATCAAGGAATTGGTGCTTGAGAATCGACGACTAACATTCAGAAACCGTACTGGCATCGTTGGAATATCGGAAGGATCAGTGAAAACCATTTTGAAAGATCATTTGGGCCTAAGAAAAGTGAAAGCGCGATTTGTTCCAAAATCACTCAATTTTTTCGAAAAACAGCGTCGCGTTGACGTCTGTGAAACAACGCTTTCCGACTATCAAGACAAAATGAAAGGCATCATAACTGGAGATGAGACTTGGATCTACGCTTATGACCCGGAAACAGACGATCAATCGGCCGAATATCGTATCAACGGTGAGCCGAAGCCCAAAAAACCACGTCAAAGCAAGTCAAAAATCAAGGTTATGTTGACAGTTTTCTTCGATTATCGAGGTGTGGTATACTCCGAATTCCTTCCGACCGGCCAAACTGTCAACAAAGAATACTATTTGATTGTTATACGTCGTTTGCGTAATGCTATTCGTAAAAAGAGGCCAGAATTATGGGCCGACAACTCTTGGTTTTTGCACCACGATAATGCACCGTCGCATACTGCATTAATTTTTCGTGAGTTTTTCGCCAAATTTTCAACTAATATCGTGCCGCAACCACCGTATTCGTTTGATTTAGCTCCGTATGACTTCTGGCTATTCGGCAAACTCAAACGACCGCTCCGGGGAAACCGTTTTGAGTCAATTGAAGACATTAAACCTGAATGGCTACGCGCATTGAAGGCTATTCCTGAAATTGACTTTAACAACTGTTTCGAGAATTGGAAGAAACGTTGGCACAAGTGTATTGGGACCAGGGGGGTTTACTTTGAAGGGGACGAAATAGATTTGGAAGAATAAATTAGGAATTTAAAAATTATGAACAAAGTCTTACAATTTTTTGCCCACAGTAGTATACTAAAGGTGATCATACTAAATACTAGTACATATTACTATATTATTAATATTTTTCAGTTATATGCAATTATTTTTGTTGTATTATTAATATTAAAAAATATTATGTAGAAAAAAAGGTTTCTTTTACATATTTCCTGAAAATGATGCAGAACGATAAATTTTTTATGGCGGCCACTTATTTATGCGTACTACTTTATATTCGTATTTTTTTAATCATTCACTAAGATACAGTGCCCTAACAAAACAGATTCACCAAACTTAATGGACCTATTAATCCCATATTATTAAAGAATTCTAAGAACAACAAATTATACTTTTGGTTTCATTGGATTCTGACAAACTAAGAATGGTATAACCAAAGAGTTAATGTAAATTTTAAATGTAACTATTTCGTTTAACAGTGTCAGGTCAATACATTGTAAAATATTGTGTGCCATGTGTCATGAATAGGCAATTTTTGTAACCTCAAATACGAGTATAATTACGAGAGATTTGATGCTTCGCGGTTAGTATAACAATAAAATATCGTAGAGGGCGTTTTAAATAAATTGCAAAATCAGGTAAATTTCAATTTGACAAAACACGCTTATTTTGAATGAAATGTCTTGCGATTTTTGGTGGATTTTGTATTGGTGCTGCAGTAGTTAATAATCTTGAATAGTCAGCTATATTACGTAAAATGTTTTTAAATTATAGTGCCGCAGGTTTTGCAATGCTAATTTCAGTTTATACAATGGATAGAATTGACGGCGAAACGGACATATTAAATAACATCTAAAAATGTTACATTGTGGGTCTTGTGAATTTAATACAAACGGTATTGTATTGGCTTCTAAACAGCAAAGCAATAAATTAGCATTACCAAAAGTAGTCCATTGCCTAACAGAATTAATAGTAAATTATTACATTCGAGTTTTTGTAACAATTTTAAAATACTCGCGTGTGGTACTAATGCATAAAAAGAGGAAATGCAATAAAAATACCATAAACTAAAAATAATTATATAATTTTATAAGCAATTTACAGTTACTCTAAAGAATTTATTTAGAGTACTATATAATATTGTTGAACGTATTATACATGTACATATCTATGTATTTACTTACTCAATATTCAAACTAGGTGATGTGTTAAACACTAATTACGATTGGTAACTCATTATCAATCACAAAACGCGCGACAATTTAAATTACTGTGGCTCACAATTTTCTATTACTACTACCATTGATTCCCTCTTGTCAAACAAAAATATATATGACCCTTATATTGTTCGATAAACCCCACTTGTGTATCGAATACAGCGTACGGTGGGAACACATACATACTCGGCGTGTACGGTAGAATTACTTCATAGTTTGTATGTAGCGTCTCAAACTAAAATGTAAGGAGTGAAAGTGTTTCTTCTGTGTTGAAACACGATTTATGTATGCCAATTTCTGAATATAATGATATATTTTTTTATTAGATTGTTATTGTCATGATATTATTAAGTAAATACGTATTTATTTGTAAATATTTGATTCAAGATATAGAAATTCAATGCGGTTGTAACTGAAATGCGCTATACGATATTTTCTGTTTCTCTGTGTATGCACAACGCGCGACTTTTAAGATTAAATAATGGTTAATGAATAATGAGACACGCTATGCTTATCAGTTTAGACTATTTTGAATTTAAAGCATGTGAAAAGTGAGGTCAAATAGCAATAATACTGTGCGCGAAACAAGTACAGTTTCCGAAACATTATGGTTTTATATTTACTTTAATTTTCATTTTTTCAATTTCTATATCCTAATTGTATATATTTCAATGGTATACTAATAATTAATGTAAATAATTAATGTAAATCAAAATTTACCTACCATAAACATATTAATGTATACATACCTCGGCTAACATAGGCTTTATCGGTGGTATATGAAATTATATATTAGGTGCGCAACTAAGTTCTCGCTATTTTTCAAGAGATGGCTCCAGTAGTAAGTGCTGGTCGATTGTGACATAACCAAAACGTCATGAACCAAGCTTAGACAAATGGTAAACAAACAACTTTGACACATTAGTGATTTTGTTTTTGTTGCGTCATATACTTTTGGTTGTGTGAAAATGTCTGATTTTGTGCCAAATAATCGTCATTTGCGGGAAGTATTGCTTTTCTTCTTTCATTCGAAGAAAATGGCGGCTGAAGCGCATCGAGAACACCAAAAAGTTTACGGAGATGCTGCTCTAAGTGAAACAACGTGCCGTGATTGGTTTCGTCGCTTCAAAGACGGTGATTTCGATGTTGACGACAGTTCGCGTGAAGGAAGACCAAAAACCTTCGAAGATACTGAATTGGAAGCATCGCTCGATGAGGATCCCTGCCAAACGCAAAAAGAGCTTGCTTCAGCATTAGAAGTTACCCGCCAAGCCATTTCCCAGCGATTGCATGCGTTTCAAAACCAAGGAACTCGGGTTCCTTATGATTTGAAGCCAAGAGACGTTGAGCGTCGTTTTTTCGCCTGTGAACAACTGCTCCAGCGGTAAACGAGGAAGAGTTTTCTTCATCGCATCGTTACGGCTGATGAAAAATGGATTCATTACAGCAACCCAATGAGAACAAAATCATGGGGACTGCCCGGCCATGATTCCATGTCGTCGGTTCGGCCGAATATTCACGTTGCGAAGGTTTTGCTGTGTATTTGGTGGGGCCAGGGCTGTGTTATTTATTATGAGCTCTTGAAACCAAACGAAACCATCACTTATCATTATTATTATTATTATTATTATTATGACAACGCTCGGCCTCACGTTGCCAAACCCGTTAAAACCTACTTAGAAACGCTCAAATGGGAGGTCCTACCCCACCCGCCATATTCCCCAGATATTGCGACGTCCGATTAGTTCTTGTTCCGTTCGATGGCACATGGTCTGGCTAATCAGCAATTCCGCTCATATGAAGACATCTCAAAATGGCTTAATTCGTGGATAGCCTCAAAAGACGAACACTTCTACCGTGACGGTATTCGAGCTCTACCAGGAAGATAGGAAAAAGTTATCGCTAGCGATGGGCAACATTTTGAATGATTCATTTGTAAACATTTTTTCACAATAAAGTTGTATTTTCATCAAAAAACAGCGAGAACTTAGCACCTAATATACATATACATATATATATATATATATATATATGTTTTATATTTTGCTTGTAATAATAAAGGGTGTGAATAAATAAAATATAGATGGCGCACTGAATTCGTCTGGGTATGTGAGCATTTAAAAAGTGTGATATTTATAAAAAAATCTGCGTTCTATGAAAGGAGTTTTTAGAAAATTACGTGAATTTTATGGTTTACATAATCGTCCATCTGAAAGCACTTTTGGTCGAATTATTAAAAAATTTTAAGAGACCGGTTCCGTGGAAGATCAAAAAAGTGAATAATGCAGTCGTAGTGATCGTTCACAAGAAAATATTGGTTTGGTTCGTGAAAGTGTTGCTGAAAATCCTGAAATGTCCATTAGACGACGTTCGCAATAACTTGGACTTAGTGGATCAACAACATGACATATTTTACAGAAGAATTTAGCTCCGAAGGCATATAAGGTTTAAATAACACAGGAACTGAAGCCATTAGATCATTGAAAACATCGTCCATTTGTCAATTTTATCAATGAACAACCAGCTGATTTTTCTCTAAAAATAATATTTTCCGACGAGACACAGTTTGAACTTGGTGGTTATGTTAATAAACAAAATTGCCGTATCTGGGGTGGGGAAAATCCACGAATTATTCATGAGAAACCTATGTATCCTAAACGAGTTACTGTTTGGTGTGCATTATGGTCAGGTGGTGTAATTGGACCTTACTTCCTTGTAAATACTGCTGGTGAAGCTGTAATTGTCAATGGTCATCGATATCGTCGGATGATAACCGAATTTTTATGGCCTGAATTAATGCATATTGATCTAGAGGATATGTGGTTTCAACAGAATGGCGCTACACTTCACTTTGTACACGAATCATTTAATTTATTAAGAGAAAAATTTCCTGGCCGTGTAATCTCAAGAATCGGTGATGTTAATTGGCCACCAAGATCATGTATTTTTCATCTATTTTCTTTGGGGTTGTGTGAAAAGTCGGGTTTATAAAAGCAATCCACAATCAATTCCTGCTTTGAAAGGCGAAATTATTCGTGTCATTGGTGAGATAGAACCTCAATTATGTCAAAATGTCATTGAAAATTTTAACAACAGAGTGGACGTCTGTGGAGCTGCAAGAGGAGGCCATTCGGCAGATATTATATTTCGCATATAAATGTCATAACTAATACTTCAATTACCAATAAAAAAATTTTGAAAGTGAATGCAAATTATGTGTTTTATTTATTCTTTTAAAATGCCGCGAAATTTGAAACAGCCTTTATTTTTAAATGTAACTACTCCTAATCTCAATCTGATTCGAACCTCCGCTATTATTATGATGATGGTTATTCAGAATCAACCATAAGCAAATGGGTATATCCTCCGACTATGGGTACTTAAGGTATTGTTTTTTTAAATAAATTTTAAATAAACTCTAGATTTATATTCAATAAATAATTATTTAATTTTTTAATAAAAATAAAACTTTAACGAAATAAGAGATTGATAACTTTTCTAATAAACAATTATAGTTTTGAATAAAATGAAACCTTCTTTACACAATTAATCTATGTATATTACATTTATTTATAACTATAACTTTTTAATTAAAATAATTGCACTTTCAAATCATTTATAGCCATTCATATTATACGAGGATAGTTTGACAAGTAGTGAGAATGACACATAGGTGGCGTTCTAATAGTTAAAACAAATGCAATATTTAGATAAATCGGTTGATTAGCTTATTTTTGACACCTGATTGAAAAAGAAGCAGCACGTCGTTTTGTTAAAATGGAAAAAGCAGAGTATCGTGCGCTGATTAAATACTTCGTAATTGAGGGTATGAAAGCTACCGAAATAAAAGATGAGTTACGGGAAACATTAAGTGCATCTGCTCCATCATCCGCCACAATAAGTAGATGGGTAAATGAATTTAAACGTGGTAGAACAAGCTGTGTTGATGAAGCGTCCTCTCGAGCACCCAAAATCGTGACTTGTAAGGAAACGATTATAAAAATCCATAATATTATTACGCGAGATCGACGACTCAAAGTGAGAAAAATAGCAGACATGGTAAGCATTTCAACAGACCGCGTAGACCACATTTTAACGAAAGAATTGAGCCTTTCCAAGCTTTCGGCAAGATGGGTGCCGCGATTGCTTACGACTGATCAAAATTTCACTCATTTGCGCATTTCCAATGAGTGTTTGGACCTTTATAGGCGGAATTCGGTTGATTTTTGTAGGCGATTTGTTACTTGCGATGAAACTTGGATACACTACAGTACACCCGAAACTAAACAACACTCGAAACAATTGTTAGAACGTGGTTCTACACCTCCAAAGAAAGCGATAACCACTTTATCGGCAAACAAGGTGATGGTATCAATTTTTTGGGATTCAAAGGGCATTTTGCTCATTGATTACCTTCAGAAAGGTGCCACAATAAACGGACAATATTATGCGGAACTTCTACAAAAATTAAATGTTGAGATTCGTGCTAAATGGCCAGGAATGGCAAAGAAAAAGATCCTGTTTCACCAAGACAACACTCCCTCGCAAACCAGCACAGTTGCGATGTCCAAAATCCACGAGTTGCATTTCCAACTAGTATCGTATGCGCCTTATTCGCCGGATCTAGCCCCTTCCGATTTCCACCTTTTTCCAAAATTGAAAACGGAACTAGGGGAAACAAATTTGCGTCTAACGACGAGCTTATCATCTTCGTAAGTGAGTATTTTGCAAGCCTTCCGGAATCGCATTTTGGAGATGGCATAAAGGCATTGGAGTACCGTTGGAATAAATGTATTGCTCTTTTAGGTGAATATATTGAAAAATAAAAATTATTTTGTATTTAAAAAATTCGTTTTCCTAAGGTTTAATTTTATATCAACACTATAAAATACTATCATCCTTTATATGAGAAATTTAATGTATTCTTTATCATACTTAACTTACAAATAACTGTTTAAAATTTTACTAAAATAGTACTATAAAACAATACTTCCGTTATGTTCAATATTTTAAATTATATACCGCCTGTACTTAAATCGAGTGACTAATAACTTTGATATGCATTAAATACCTGTTATTGATTTAATCTTCTTTATAATATTTATTGTTATTGACAAAATAACAGTATATAATATATATTATATTATATCTTATTTTATAAACAGTATTAATATTAATTTGAACTTGAAAAACACAAATAAAGGTTTTAATACCTTTTTTAAATTCACATACATCAATTAATAAAGAAAAATAATCTACTAAATATTTTACACATTAACAATATGATTGTAATCATACTAAAAGAACATACCCCTTATTTCATACATAATCTGTAATAAAAGTTGCCTAACTATAAATTTATATTAATATCGTCTGCGCATGTCAACAACTATAAAAACTGAAAAGATTGATATTACTCTCTAACGTAAGTAAACTGATAATATTAATATTTTTAATAAAAACTTTTCTTCCAAGTTACGTATATATATATATATATATATATATATATATATATATATATATATATATATGTATATATATATAACTGCATTAATAAGATTTCAAATAATAAATTAAGCAACTGCTTCTTATTTAATTTGATAATAAATAATTAGGTCATTCTTTTTTAAAATAGGAATATTCTCTTTCAAATATGTCGATTCATTAAATGAATTAAATATGTTTGGCTTCTAATTAGTTGTATCATTATTCAGGTAATTGTTATACATTCACAAGACAGGCAGATTCATATATTCTGATGTTTCCCACGACGAAAATTTCTGGTTATCTTGAAAAACATAGGATTTTCAGAGTTTTGCAGCATTTCTTAACCAGGATACTGATTACACAGGCCTTCAGGAATTTAGGAATAGTAAACTAAATACAAAAAAAAATATGGAATACATATATATATTTTATTTTACTTTTCATTAAAATCATAAGTAACCAAACATTTTTCATAAAAGCACAAAATTAGTAAAACTGAATGATCTCGTTTAGTAGTCTTAGTAGTATCGTTTTCGATTCCCATTAAAATTTCATTTTGTGTTTCTTCTGCTGAAGGATCGCTGTGGATCGTCCCAAATTAACATCCGGCACTAGTCCGCTATCACGTTAACATTCTACCTTACATGATATCGTTTCTAGTTTCTTTATATCTTGGTGAAATCTTTCACCTTGTTCCTTGATCACAGCACAAAGATTTTCTAGTAAGGACAGGGGTGAGGGGAGAAAATTTACTTGCTTTTTTACAACATAATTACCACAAATGTAGCAGAAGCAATCGAGTGAAGTAACCCATGCTCTAAAGCCATCGTAAATTATAATTTGCGTGATGGAATTTTTTTATTATTTTTTCCGTAATCAGCATACAAAAAACTATTAGAATCCTTGATTGTATTTTAGACAATTTTTCCAACGCAGGACTGTGTTATAAGTGAATGATAACACTTGGTAAGCATGTAATATTAGGAATGGGATTCTTGGAACTTCAATGCAGTAATATTAAAGTAAAAGAATAGAAGAAAAGTATGTATATAAGATAGGTGTGTTTTTTAAGTAAGGATCGTTTGAAAATAAAAACCAAACGAACGAAAATTTTCAAAAATTAAATTTATTTTCAGATTCTACATACATTTTTCTGTTTTTTAACATAGCTGTCAAGTTTGTTTAAACATTTATTAAACCTTATAACTAGATTTTGAATACCCTCTTCATAGACACTTGCCACTTGCTCCGATAACCAAGAGGTCACGTTAGAGCACAATAAATTATTCGTAAAATGTTTAAATTCAAAATAAATTTTATAAGCAAAGAAAAGAATAACAGTAGCAGCCATATTGCGCTACCGAGGTAGTTGACCTTTGCGTAGGCGAATAGGAATGAAGGAAATGAAAAACAATATATTGGGTCTGGGAAAAAGTTCGTGGCGTTTTTCCCGATAGATGGCATTGGTTGCCGATAACTAAAGAACAACAAGTCACAGCGACACCACCGAGGGCTCGTTTTTTAGATGACCTTCCGAACGTTAGTTTGAGCGTAGAAACATTGTAATCGGTGCAGTGGTTGGAAAGTTATTCGCACTTGAAAATGGAGAAGAATAATGAGAAATTTCGCTATATTCTGCAATATTATTATGATAAGGGGAAGAACGCTGCGCAGGCTTGTGATAAAATTTGTGCTGTGTACGGTGAAGGTACTTTATCGAAATCTGTTGCGCGGAAATGGTTCGCTCGCTTTCGTTCTGGAAATTTCAATGTGAAAGATGAGTCACGCTGCGGTCGTCCAATCACTGAAAAATCTGATGAAATTCTTGAAAAAGTCCAACAAGATAAGCATATCAGCAGTGTCGATATTGGCATGGAGCTAGGCATTGACCACAAAACTGTTTTGAACCATTTACACAAAGCTGGTTACAAAAAAAAAGCTTGACGTATGGGTTCCTCATGAGTTGAGCGTGAAAAACATGATTGACCGAATTAACATCTGCGATGCGCTGCTGAAACGGAATGAAATCGAGCCGTTTCTGAAACGTTTAATAACCGGAGATGAAAAATGGATTACGTACGATAATCGGAAGCGTAAAAGATCGTGGATAAAGGATGGTGAGCCGTCACAAGCGTTCGCTAAGCCAACATTGACGCCAAAAAAAGTGATGCTGTGTCTACGGTGGGACTGGAGGGGAATCGTCCACTACGAGCTACTTCCAACTGGTCAGACGATTGATTCTCAACTCTACTGTGCACAACTAGAGAGATTACGCCAGGCGATTGAAAGAAAAAGGCCCGAATTGATTAATAGGAAATGTGTTGTCTTCCATCATGACAACGCCCGACCACACACTTCTTTGATGACCCGTCAAAAATTGAGAGAGTTTGGTTGGGAAGTTTTGATGCACCCACCTTACAGTCCGGATATAGCACCCTCTGACTATCATCTGTTTCGATCTCTGCAGAACTCTCTCAATGGAATTAAGTTGGTTTCAAAAGAAGCCTGTGAAAACTACTTGATTCAGTTTTTCGACCAGAAACCACAGAAGTTTTTCACCGATGGGATCATGGATCTACCAAAAAAATGGCGAAACATTGTCGATAATAATGGAGCATATTCGGTTTAAATGAATTCGTCCACGCGCCATGCGGGGACCAGTTGAATTTTACTGAAAAAACGCCACGAACTTTTTCCCAGACCCAATATCTGAAGCAGGAAAATTTATTTATATAATTAGAAAATAATTATATTTGCAAATAGTTTAAAGTAAGCAATTTATTCAATTTACTGACATTAGTAAAGTAAAAGATTTATAATTTGAAGATATGTATAAGTATCTATTTAATTTTTCTTCTGAATAATATATCAATGAATGCTAATGGAGTTATTGAAACATTTATTGTCAACAAATGTTTACATTTGCTGTGGTTGTTGTCGTCTCAACAATTCTAACTCTATCAAGAGAACTCACATACCCCGAGGCTATAAAAAAAGGCAAATAAAATTAAATACGAAATCGATTCAATAAAGTATATATTTTTACTTTACCGTTACTGATTTCGTTGTTGTTAAAATGTGCGAGTGGTTATGATTCATCCATTATTATTCATTCCAAGAGTAAACGTCAATTATTTGAGTGCTTAGAGCGTTTATTTTTTTGTGTTATATTAAAATACTCTTAAAAGTATGTTAATTTTTTCTAATGAAGAATACGCCGATTCACCTTGGTTATGGATTGTGTAATGGAAGTGGACGAGTGGCGATTTTCCACTTGAAAACTACCTTGTAGAACTGTTTTTCGCAATGTTCATCCATGTTTAAGAGAAACAGGGAAGTTTCCTGCAACTATTTTGAACGTCCTGTGTAACAAGAACTTGCTCAACAAGAAGCAATACTTAACGTGGTTCACGCTCAATTTTCTACTACTGCCTGAAGAATAGTCAACAGACTTAACGTATGTCGTATTAAAGTATGGAGAACTTTACACAATTGCGGTTTGAACTTGTACCAAATTTTACCTGTACAAGCTCTAAAACCTGGCGACTGCGCATTAAGACTTGAATCTAATCACTAGTTAATGAGTAATCGAGGGCTCTGTCAGAAAATATTGTTTAGTGATGAAGCATCTTTCACCAGAAGCGGAATCAAGAACACCAGGAGATTTCACATTGTAGGTCACTCGAAATCCCATGGCATACCAAAGAATCTCATTTTCATTCATTATCGAAAACTGTATCATTAGTCCGTTTATAAACGATGGTCTCATGGCAGTTCGTCGTTTTCATTTCCCGAAAAATGAGGATACATTACTGGATGACGTTCTTCTTAATATAAGACGACGAATATGGATACAACACGATAGCGCGCTTCCGCACCTTGGTAGACAGAACAGGTTTTCTTAATAAAAATTAAACGAACCAGTAGATTGGAAGATGTTTAGCAATTGCTTGGCCGCCGAGATCACCGATTATTTTCTATGGGGAAGGTTTAAAAATTTGGTTTATGCTCAACAATTGCAAAACATGGAAAAAACTTGTTGTTATAATTATGGATGCAGCAGAAAGTATTAGTTTCAATCCTAAGAAGAGTTAGACTATGTATGCAGCAACTGGGTGGACATTTGCAACAACAGATTCAATAAAGCGATTTTCTTTTTAATTGACTTTCATTGAGATTTTTTCTGCAGCGATACATAATACCTGCATTAGTAGAGTTATCTAAAACTACAAATGCTTGAAGCTCAGTTACGATAGGGTTTTGAGCATATCACATGTTCATTAGGCATTTTTACTTGAAGTTGCTTCAGTAGCACATCCTTAAGTTGGTGCAATTATGTCATGGGACACCTGAAACCTTATTATATAGAACTGTATAGAACACTTAAGCAGTTGCTTCTTGGAATAAATTGTTGTTGTTTAAATGATTTTTTTGGTGTCAAAATTACTATAGGCATCTTGTCTGATATATATTGGGTCTGGGAAAAAGTTCGTGGCGTTTTTTCAGTAAAATTCAACTGGTCCCCGCATGGCGCGTGGACGAATTCATTTAAACCGAATATGCTCCATTATTATCGACAATGTTTCGCCATTTTTTTGGTAGATCCATGATCCCATCGGTGAAAAACTTCTGTGGTTTCTGGTCGAAAAACTGAATCAAGTAGTTTTCACAGGCTTCTTTTGAAACCAACTTAATTCCATTGAGAGAGTTCTGCAGAGATCGAAACAGATGATAGTCAGAGGGTGCTATATCCGGACTGTAAGGTGGGTGCATCAAAACTTCCCAACCAAACTCTCTCAATTTTTGACGGGTCATCAAAGAAGTGTGTGGTCGGGCGTTGTCATGATGGAAGACAACACATTTCCTATTAATCAATTCGGGCCTTTTTCTTTCAATCGCCTGGCGTAATCTCTCTAGTTGTGCACAGTAGAGTTGAGAATCAATCGTCTGACCAGTTGGAAGTAGCTCGTAGTGGACGATTCCCCTCCAGTCCCACCGTAGACACAGCATCACTTTTTTTGGCGTCAATGTTGGCTTAGCGAACGCTTGTGACGGCTCACCATCCTTTATCCACGATCTTTTACGCTTCCGATTATCGTACGTAATCCATTTTTCATCTCCGGTTATTAAACGTTTCAGAAACGGCTCGATTTCATTCCGTTTCAGCAGCGCATCGCAGATGTTAATTCGGTCAATCATGTTTTTCACGCTCAACTCATGAGGAACCCATACGTCAAGCTTTTTTTTTGTAACCAGCTTTGTGTAAATGGTTCAAAACAGTTTTGTGGTCAATGCCTAGCTCCATGCCAATATCGACACTGCTGATATGCTTATCTTGTTGGACTTTTTCAAGAATTTCATCAGATTTTTCAGTGATTGGACGACCGCAGCGTGACTCATCTTTCACATTGAAATTTCCAGAACGAAAGCGAGCGAACCATTTCCGCGCAACAGATTTCGATAAAGTACCTTCACCGTACACAGCACAAATTTTATCACAAGCCTGCGCAGCGTTCTTCCCCTTATCATAATAATATTGCAGAATATAGCGAAATTTCTCATTATTCTTCTCCATTTTCAAGTGCGAATAACTTTCCAACCACTGCACCGATTACAATGTTTCTACGCTCAAACTAACGTTCGGAAGGTCATCTAAAAAACGAGCCCTCGGTGGTGTCGCTGTGACTTGTTGTTCTTTAGTTATCGGCAACCAATGCCATCTATCGGGAAAAACGCCACGAACTTTTTCCCAGACCCAATATATATATGTAGAAAATCACACCATTAAACCGGAATAATATGCATTTCAATTTAAATGAATATATGTATGTATTAGGTGCGCAACTAAGTTCTCCCTGTTTTTCAAGAGATGGCTCCAGTAGTAACTGCTGTCCGGTGTAGAGCCACAGACGGAGCACCGGATTCTAGGACAAGTATTGTCATATAATTAAGTTTTATTAAATAAAAGTGTCAAGTAGTAACTGCTGGTCAATTGTGACATAACCAAAACGTCACGAACCAAGCTTAGACATATGGTAAACAAACCGCTTTTACACATTAGTGATTGTGTTTTTACGTCATATACCTTTTTTTGTGTGAAAATGTCTGATTTTGTTCCAAATAATCGTTATTTGCGAGAAGTGTTACTTTTCTTCTTTCATTCGAAGAAAACGGCGGCTGAAGCGTATCGAGAACTCCTGCTGCACTAAGTGAAACAACGTGCCATGATTGGTTCCGTCGTTTCAAAGACGGTGATTGCGATGTCGATGACCGCGTGAAGGAAGACCAAAAACCTTCGAAGACGCTGAATTGGACGAATTGCTCGATGAGGATCCGTGTCAAATGCAACAAGAGCTTGCTTCAGCATTAGAAGTTACCCGCCAAGCCATTTCCCAGCGATTGCATGCGTTGGGAATGATTCAAAAACAAGGAACTAGGGTTCCTTATGATTTGAAGCCAAGAGATGATGAGCGTCGTTTTTTTGCCTGTGAACAACTGCTCCAGCGGCAAAAAAGGAAGGGTTTTCTTCATCGCATCGTTACGGGTGATGAAAAATGGATTCATTACAGCAACCCAAAGAGAACAAAATCATGGGGACTGCCCGGTCATGCTTCTACGTCGTCGGTTTGGCCGAATATTCACGCTGCGAAGGTTTTGCTGTGTATTTGCTGGGACCAGGGCGGTATTATTTATTATGAGCTGTTGAAACCGAACGAAACTATCACTGGGGAACGGTATCGAACTCAATCGATGCGATTGAGCCGAACACTGCGCGAAAAACGGCCACAATACGAGCAGAGGCACGAAAAAGTGATTCTACAGCATGACAACGCTCGGCCTCACGTTGCCAAACCCGTTAAAACCTACTTATAAATGCTCAAATGGGAGATCCTACCCCACCCAGCATATTCCCCAGATATTGCGCTGTCCGATTATTACTTGTTCCGTTCGATGGCATATGGTCTGGCTAATCAGCAGTTCCGCTCATATAAAGACATCTCAAAATGGCTTGATTCGTGGATAGCCTCAAAAGACGAACACTTCTACCGTGATGGTATTCGAGCTGTGCCAGAAAGATGGGAAAAAGTTATCGCTAGCGATGGGCAATATTTTGAATGGTTCATTTGTAAACATTTTTTCACAATAAAGTTGTATTTTCATCAAAAAACAGCGAGAACTTAGTTGCGCACCTAATATAATAATAGAAATCTGGAAAAACAAAATAATACAACACAATGACGTCAAGACACGTTGACGAATAAGTAACAAGCAAATGGATAAAAATCGAAGATTTGTACACAGAAACTATAGGTTTCATGATTGCAATCTTAGATAGGATTATGAAAATCAGGAACTATTGTAAACATAGACAATAAAACAATATTGAAGACATATGCAAAAACACACAGGTGCCACAGGTGCACTTTCAAACCAAACATAAGCGGAATAAATAATGTGACATGACAAAATCTATAAAATAATACAAAGAGATCTCGCAATTTAAAAAGGAGCGACATATTATCAAGTATTTATATGTATAGATACAATATGTACATAAACTAATTACATGGACGTAATTAATAATTATTCTTATTATTGTTATGATTAGAGTTGTGTCGGAAATTATTACAATAAAAAATACGATTGAAAAATTCTAATTTTAACTGTTTCTCATGCCGTATATGTAATGCAGAAATTTTTAAAAAAATTTCTTTTCTCGGTACGCGCGGTACTCGAACCCGCCATCTCGTTCTCTCAGAGAGTGTGTCTTCACCAATAGACTACAAAGACAGTGAAATTCGAGTCGTTCTAATGTATCCTAAATTGTATTATAGAGACAGTTACTAAATGAAAACCCACAGTTATTACAAAATTAATTGGATATAAATATGTGCTTTTACGATGTTAAAATGAAAAATTCTAATTTTAATTCCTTTTATTCATCATATATGTAATGCGGAAATTTCGAGTCCCGCTTGGAGAACTGAAATTCTTTCAAAAATTTCCCCATACGATGTACAAATAATTATACATATTTAGGCAATATAATAGGCAAACAACCTTGGTTGATAGCTGTATTAGATAGTACGTGAGATTAACTAAACTTTGCTTATTAAAGTTATTCTGTTTGTTGTGGATTGTGTTATGTGCTATTCCATTATTGTAATCAGTAATTGAAGGTAATTGTGTCTTGACTTGACTATATATAATCTATTTATCACGTGTTATTTTCCTCGTACATTCTCGTATATTGTACATACTTTGATTTTTTTTCTATTTTTCTTCTCTTTCCCTCATCCCTTATTTTTGTGATTATTATTTAAATTTATACGCTTTTGATTTAATTTGTATTATACATATGTATATGTGTTATATATGACAAACCTTCTGTATCATTTATCGTCAATCTGTGGTCTCTATTTTTGTGTAGTTAGCCACCGTGATCGGTTCCGCTGGTGTTTAGTGTTCCTGTCTTTTCCTTTTGTTAACAATGCTTTTATTTTTATCATTAGCATAATTTTTAGGAAACATAAAATGCTATGCATTAAATGTAAATTGATCAAAATGCAATAAATATGTATGTACGTATGTCTTGTTCAGATTTGTCTTCAGTTGAATTAAAATGCTAGACCTAGCTCTAAGCCCAGAATTAAATATATTTGTATTAAGTGTGATGTAGGCTTGCTCAAGTCGCTTAAACTTCTGATTTTAAAAATAAATTACAGTAATTAAAAGATAATTACCGTTCAGTATATGATAAAATTTCTAAAACTTTTTCAAATCCTTTTGCGACTGAAGAACTTATTGGCAAAATCAATTAATGCAATAAAAAAATTTCAAATAATATTATTTATGGTCGTGCAGAAATTGGTTCAATCAAACATGAGCAGATAGATAAAGATACCATCTTCGTAAAATAGTTGTTGTCCCACTTTAATGTATTGGAGGAAGCTATTAAGCCTGCACGACTTGGTAAACTTGACGAGACTAAAAACCTTCATCAAGATCTATTAAGGCACGCTTATCTTCTTCAAATATGGTGCATGCTATAATTAAGAAATCAAAAATCTTGAGAACGAATGAGAATTTATCTAGATACTCTATTGCCGATGATCGTACTCCGAGACAATTAAAACACCACAAGTTTGAAAAAAAATCAGTTTAATTCTCGTGTTCTTGAAGATAAGTCGAATATTAGAATTAAATACGGTAATTGTGTTCCCACTACTGCGTCGTCGGTAAATTAAATGTCTCCAACACATATCTCAATTCTCTTAACATTTATTATAAGAGCGCGCATGGTCATAATTAGAAAACCAATGATTTCTTAAATAATTGTAGTGACCTTTAATATTATATTATTCCTATCAGTGAAACATGGTTGCATAGTACTTTTAACAGTTCGGAATTGTTTCCTGACTATTATAGTGTTATTTGTTGTGATAGAGATTTCGTTAATGTCAGTCGATCTAAAGGGTGTGGAGTGCTTATTGCCTTTACTCATAGAGTCTTTTTTAATATGTTTGATTTTGCTTATATAAGCAGATTAGTATTTGTCAGTGTCTTATTATTTCATTCAAATTTATTGTTGGTGTAGTATATATCCTCCTAATCTTTCAGGGGATGGCTTTGTGGTAGTATATATTGGTGCGGTGGAAGCTTACTTGCTTGATCGACCTTTTATTATTTTGGGATATTTCAATGTACCTGATTTTGCCAACCTTCCACCTTTATGTTTATTTAAGAATTCCTCACTACGCACCCTTGTAAATATATTTAATACAAAGTATTATATAATGTTGTAGGAAATAGTAATGACGAAATTTTGGATTTGGTTTTTCTCGATTATGACTACAATATTAATATTGAGCATGACTTGTTCCTGAAGGTGTCTATCACTCGGCTCTGTCTTTCTCGATTTTATCTGCTTATTACTGTGTTTTAGATTTCCTTTTCTGACATTCGACTTCAATAATAAAGCAAATTTCAATTTAATAAGTTCGGATCTTTTTAACACAAACTAGTCCTGCTTGAAATGTTTTCCAGATGTCAGTGAATTTGTTGAATTTTATAGTATTATTTATTCAATTTTAGAATAACATGTTCAACGTATGAAATTTTGTTTAATATCAAGACCTTATGTAGCATTATTATTGCATGTTTTTTGTATTGTCTTATATTTGGAATTTAAATTTCAATTATAGGATCATAACTATTGTTAAATATTGGACTTTTCTCAAATAAAATGTAGGTCAATGCTAAACTAAAATTTCAACATTTAATAGCTAATTTTCTTAGAGAATTATTGATATAGATCACTAATCAAATTTTGAAAAACTTTAGTTAATTCTTCTACTTATTCTAAAGATTAAAAAAGTAATAGAAGTTAGCGCGGAAATAGAAAAAACCTAAAGAGCATAATGAAAAAGCGCTATATAACGAAATTGTCGTTTTTCGGTTTGGCATAATAATATATGTGGTTGAATAATGATAAACTGTGTAACAACATAATACAACTAATTGTGTAAGTTAAGCAATAACGAAAGTAGCGAAGTTTAAACGTAAATGGAAGATAAATGTAAAAGTAATGTTTGTACAATACTTTAATTGTTTGTTTTGTATTAACAGCTGCATAGATTTAAGTACATCCACACAAACAAATTTTATTCGTATTACCTACACGATTTCAATGTATTGTTAAGAGATGCAAATATTGTACTGCACTTCATAAGCATGGATATGGAAAGTTTATTAGAGATTTAATGGATTTAGCTTACGATGGCATGTGTAGTTCGCGATGTACCTCTAAATGTGTTGGACAAAAAATAACTAAATGACACGTGAATAGTGCGGGGCACAACAATAAATTAACTAGCGTAGGATCGAATGAACGATTTTTATTCAATTTATGTGTAACAGTAATTTTGTGTAATCTACCTTTTACTCTATTAAACAACGAATCATTTAAGATATATTTGATGAAGTCTGTAGTTGATTAACTTAATCAATTAAGGTTGATATATAACCCTATTCGACTTTAATTTTCGTATGCTGTATATGTATTTAAACAACTGAGTTGTCATGATCAGCAAATAATTAAACAGTGTCGCGTCTGGAGACCACGTCAAAAAGCCGCACGAAACAAATTCCGTACACGATCTGTACCGTCGAAAGCCAAAATGCACACTGTATATTCGTTTCACATAATTTTTAAAGAAATTGTATTATAGTCTTAAACTACCCCAGAAAAGAACCTGCATGACTTTACTACATCGTCTCTTGTCTATCCTATAAGAGACATGAGCTATAGGTATGATCCTTGTCAATGTTTAACACATGGTAGTAGTAATAATAATAGTAGTAATAATAATAGTAGTAATAATAATAGTAGTAATAATAATAGTAGTAATAATAATAGTAGTAATAATAATAGTAGTAATAATAATAGTAGTAATAATAATAGTAGTAATAATAATAGTAGTAATAATAATAGTAGTAGTAATAATAATAGTAGTAATAATAATAGTAGTAATAATAATAGTAGTAATAATAATAATAGTAGTAATAATAATAGTAGTAATAATAATAGTAGTAATAATAATAATAATAGTAGTAGTAATAATAATAGTAGTAATAATAATAGTAGTAATAATAATAGTAGTAATAATAATAGTAGTAATAATAATAATAGTAGTAATAATAATAGTAGTAATAATAATAATAGTAGTAATAATAATAGTAGTAATAATAATAGTAGTAATAATAATAGTAGTAATAATAATAGTAGTAATAATAATAGTAGTAATAATAATAGTAGTAATAATAATAGTAGTAATAATAATAGTAGTAATAATAATAGTAGTAATAATAATAGTAGTAATAATAATAGTAGTAATAATAATAGTAGTAATAATAATAGTAGTAATAATAATAGTAGTAATAATAATAGTAGTAATAGTAGTAATAATAATAGTAATAATAATAGTAATAATAATAGTAGTAATAATAATAGTAGTAATAATAATAGTAGTAATAATAATAGTAGTAATAATAATAATAGTAGTAATAATAATAGTAGTAATAATAATAGTAGTAATAATAATAGTAGTAATAATAATAATAGTAGTAATAATAATAGTAGTAATAATAATAGTAGTAATAATAATAATAGTAGTAATAATAGTAGTAGTAATAATAATAGTAGTAATAATAATAATAGTAGTAATAATAATAGTAGTAATAATAATAGTAGTAATAATAATAGTAGTAATAATAATAGTAGTAATAATAATAGTAGTAATAATAATAGTAGTAATAATAATAGTAGTAATAATAATAGTAGTAATAATAATAGTAGTAATAATAATAGTAGTAGTAATAATAATAGTAGTAATAATAATAGTAGTAATAATAATAGTAGTAATAATAATAGTAGTAATAATAATAGTAGTAATAGTAGTAGTAATAATAATAGTAGTAATAATAATAGTAGTAGTAATAATAATAGTAGTAGTAATAATAATAGTAGTAATAATAATAGT